>ML782003.1:1388251-1437198 GCA_009831015.1 Picea engelmannii | reverse complement strand
CTGAAGTGTTAGATCTGCCTGACACCTGTCATCACCTGGTTGTGCCACGTGTCCCTTAGCTGACGTGGACTGCTATCGTAGATCGACGGTCTAGGTCACATGTTGATCTGACGGTTCAGATTCCGTCGGGATTTCGCATATCATGAAATCGGGGATTTCGTTGTGGAGTGAACTTTGCATTATGAAATCCCGATCCCCGAATTGCCGATGAGGCCTCCTGGCTGCCACGTGTCCATACAAATGAACGATCCAGATCCCTGCTTGATTAACGGTTGCGATCAAATCGCGAAATCGCATATCGCGATTTCGGGGTTTTCAATGTTAAGTGATTTGGATATTTCAAACTCTCGATCGCCGATTCTCCGATGGAGCCTCCAGGCTGCCACGCGTCCACATGAATAAACGGTCCAGATCCCTGCTTGTTTTTAATGGCTGCGATAAAATCGCGAAATCGCATATCGCGATTTCGGGGTTTTCAATGTCAAGTGATTTTTGCACTTTGAACTCGCGATCCCCGATTCCCCGATGCATTTATCTCTCTCGCAGCTTCTACAGATCTGACGGTTCTGGTTCTTTCGGGAGATTTGGATGGGATCCAACGGTCACTGACTCTTCTTCCTTTTTTCTCTGTAAGCTCTTGCTGTGCACATTTTCTTCAAGGCTATTCCTCCTGAGCTTTTATCCTTCTTATCCTACTGTCTCTACTGTTGCCATTAATGACAACAATCATCACTACATTCTATCCACTGAATTTGCCAACAAGACCTTCTCTCGGAATACTCCTCACACCTTGCATTATTTTTTTTCTCCTTCCCCTTCATCCTTTGTGCCTCATGTAGCTTCACAATCATATATTGTGCTTCCCAAAGCTGCCTCTTGAGCCAATCCATGCTTCCTTCACGACCCTGCGGTGTCGATACCTCCTGGTTCTTCGCCACTAACTGTCTCTGCAATTCTCTATTTTTTTGGTAAAGTTCGGCTATGGCAAGTTGGGCCCGATCTAGTTGCTAGATGGGACTCCCAACAGGAGAACACGATGTCTTTTCCTTTCCCCTTCGTCTCCTGATTCCTTGACTGGTAGTCCCGACAGGCTCTGGCCAGGTAGTTTGCATTGTAAACTCCTCAGCGGCCGGGTGTGCACTCAACTCAGTTGGGAGGCGATCTTCTCCTCCTTTTCCCTTATTTTTTCTAGGCCTTCCCCTCCTATGTGGTTTCTTCTCTTGAGAGGGAATGACCCCAAAAATATGTCCTTCAGACTTATTCCTCTCCACTCCCACCTCTGCTTGAGACACTGACACTGTTTTCGAGCAAAGGCAGGTATCTCCTGTTGAAGCTTCAGGGACACTTGATGCTAATAAGAAAGAGTCCCAGGTACGCTGGGGATCAGACTTAGCACTCTGGCTACCTCACAAACCCTGTCCCTTGTTTAAGGGGGATCCCATAGTGTAACAACTTATTGTCTTAGATGTTCATGGATGAGTAAGGAAATACGACACAAAGTTATTCCATAATTAGACTCGCAAGACCAATGTTATCGATGTATAAACTTGGATGTTGCGTAGAATTCCCCACAGAGCCCCTAGAATTTATAGCGGAATGAGGAAGAAAAATAGAATGTGCCAAAGAACACTCATTCCTCATGATAGGATGTCTTGAATATTTAACACGCCACAACTGCTCAATGGATGCAATCCAGAACGCATGAAACGTTGTCGATCGGAGTTGCAGGGAATATACGGTATGATCATTCTAATCTCTTTAAACTTCCCAGCTTCCATTTTTAACAAATGATAGTTGACACACTTGGTGATACAGATTCTAGAGGAATCAATCGCCTCAACCTGAGGCATTTAACGACTTCCTTATTACGGTATCTAAACTTCTAGGAGCGTACGTGTAGATGTTCGAATCTGGTATCCTTTCCCAGCCCCAAGGGTCAAGCGGCTACTGTGACGGTTTTGACGCTCATATCTTCTGTACTTGATTTTCCATGCCATGGCAGACCAACTTAACTCATTTAAACTAAAGAGGAGCAACAACGTGGAAAAGGACATCATAGGTCATTCAAAGGGGCGACTGGGATCTCGTAAGTATTAAACGATCAAGACTAACGAGCTCCACAAGTACGCATCAATCTATTTTGTTTTGTTTGTATCTTACTATGTGTTACCTGATCACTAAACTACCTCAACCCTTATCATAGGAAAGATCCTCCCGACTATTGAACAAAGTTTTCTCCGCGACCTCACCGAAGAACTTGAAAGAAACATCGAAGCAAAATCAATGGAGCAATACAGGATACCAGACTCCCCGAGTTTGGCACCCCCGACAACTTTGTCGACTTGAGCGACATAGTTGAGTCACATGCCAGACAAGATTCACTATGGAACGAAGAACTCACAAAGGTGACTGACGCAAGACTAGGTCAAGTGAAATGATTTTCACCACATCCAATCAAAGCCCAAACCATTCCACTGCAGTTGAACTCCAGTCTAGTAAAGTACCGGGTACATGTAGTGGACATTAGGGGGATATATGCATCTTTGATGGAACAACATAGATTTCCATGGGCCCAAACTTGTGAAGAACTATTTATCAGTTGGTTCGAATATGAGAGAACTCACCCTTTTCAAGAGATATCTCGGGATGACTGTTAAATAAACTGTTAGAAGATGATGCCATGTGGCGATTTTTGTTTTTCTTAAACTGCACTTAACCGTTAATTTTAGTTAAACTTTATATTATAAATAAAGACATCAACCAATTAGTGAAGGGTCTATGGTTTTTGTAAGAAACATTTATTTTTGGTTGTTAAGAATTATTTTGAAGCTGCTATGAATTGAGAAGTCCTTCTGGACCAAAGACAAGTTATTTTCATCAAATGCATGTGATTGGACTTGGAGAAAAACTACTTCCTATCTTGTTCCATGAGTGATGCAGTAAATAATAAGAGCAATTAATTCTGTTGTCAAGTTATCTGGTGCAATGTTTTGATGTTCTTTTCTTTAATGATGAAGATGAATTGTTGTGTTATTATGTGATGAATGGTTATGGTAGATGAATTATTTTGCTTGCCATTATATTATTGCATATGTGATTTCTTTCTGATAATTAGTTTCTCAGACAGTAATTGGATGCTCACATGGTTGATGTATTAGTACTAGGCCTCTGGTATAGAATCATTGTCTGCATGTTTGAGCAGTGGGTCATCCCAAGCTCAGCCTCTTCCCCAATAGTTAAAACTTAATCCTGTTTGTTGTCAAGTTAGTTTACGCTAGCTTTCATATCTCATACCAATCCCACCCAAGAGAAAATAAAGAAGAGAATAGTCCTAACTGAAGGAATATCCCTCACAAGAAAACACAAAGTCCATCGATAACTTGGCCGGATCGTAAGATATGGAGAACCATTCCATATTTAAACGCTGCAGATTCTAATTGGGCCTCAGTGGTAGGTTTGGTTCCTACTGTTGAATCAAGGGACTTAAGACCCATCAACAGGTTTCCCACCCCCATAATTTCAGACAAAATCATGGGCAACCTAGGAAAATAACATACTGGTACATCGAAGAAAACGTTTCTTACATCAAGGTTTTCGGGTGCTCGATCCCTCCCCATGCTCTCCCAAAGTTTCTACCAGATCAGCTAGTATGTTGAGAAGTGTCTTATAAAATTGTGATAGGGGGCATCAACAAGGAATTGAAAGGGACCTAGAAAATGGTATGGCCAACCTTCCCTCTTCAGGTTGGTATGTTTTCATTGTTAGACTTCGGTCATTCTAAAGTAGAAGCTGCAACTCTGGAGGATTTCAAGTTAGTTGACATCGAATTTAAAAGGCACGACCCATAGAAAATCGTGGAAAACCACTTGGCTCAATACAACTTGAAGAAATATATGCATGAGAAATCTCCAAATGATGAGGTATTTAGGGGAGTCAGGTCTTACGAGGAAGTGTTGAACATAGTCCAAACTTTGTCCCTAGACCAAAAATATAGTTTCTTCAGTTTTCAAAAGCACAGACGAAAACCCTGCCTACACAGGAAACTATACCCCTAGGTTTTGAAGAAGGGAGCTATGGAAAACAGGACATTGAGAAAAACCCAAAGAACACCAAAGATTTAACCTAGGAATTGGAAGATTCAATATGAACTCCACTAGGCCCTCTGGAAAAATCTCAGTTTGAAGCCTTTCTAAAGTAGGGGAAGGATGCATATCCTTCTACACCAGCCTCATCTACTGTCAAAACCACAGAGAAAGAAACATATACAGAAATAGGTTCCCCTATCACTTCATTGATACCGTTACAATCTACTTTCAGAAACCTTGGTTCTGAAGTCATTTTCATAGATGATTTCACCACAGTTGCACCCGAAGATATGCCTCCTTCAGAATTCTTCTTCAACAAGAAAGGGAGGGCTATAGTCAAACAAGAATCACATCATAAATATGGAGCGATAGTCAAAAGGCAAAGAATGGTGTATGATGGACAAAACTGAGATGATTCAGAATTTGCCAAGGAAACAACAGGTTCACTAGGTGCATTTTCCATTGCAAATCAATGGTCTGTGGAAAATTTGGCCGAGCAACTAAAAAAGAGGAACCTGTTGGTAGGGAAGTTGCAAGATCATATAATGACTATGGAACATGATGTGAAAAATAAGATGAACAAATATTTTGAGCAGATCATAGATTATGATAGACATCAAATTCAACAACTGCAATCTAACCTTGAAGAGCTTTGTCAAAATTCACAGGCCAACAAAGGCTTGATCATGCAACAAGAAGAGATAATAAAATAATTGCAAGCCACATTAGACTTGACTGAAGGTATGTCAATTATAAAGGTATCAATTTTTCAGACTCAAGGATTGGAGGTAAATGAAAATCTAGAAATAGCCCAACAAGATATCTTCATGAAGGTCAAGGCTATCCATAATTGCCACCAGGCGGTTGAAATTTCTCTTAAAGACATCTACATCAAGGAAAGAGAAGCTCGTTCAACTCAAGTTAAGTTTCAAGAGGTTGTCCTATTGGTACCGAAGGATGATGTCTTATATGTCCATCAACTTTCTCTTTCAAAACAAATAAGAGGTGATATAGTATTGAAGGCTTGGGAAACAAATTTAACAAAAAACAAGAGACATGCCAGATATGTAACTGAATCTTGTCTAGAAGTGTTGACATCACTAGACAAAGGGACAATTGATTTTAAAGGGAATGCTGTTTCTAAATCCTTGGGTCAAATCGATGCAACAAAGAATCAATATAATTTCAGAACAAGCAAAGAAGAAGCTCTGGTGACCATCCAAAATATAAACCAGATTGATCTCTATCAAATAATGAAAATGGATAGTGAACCCAAGATTGCAGTTACAGGTCACATTCCAGGGAGCGAAAAGGATACAAGAAAAGTTGTCTCAGGTAGAAATAAAGTTATACACTTTCGAGGCCAATCAAGCAACTGAGCCTTCATGGCTGGTAGTGAAATTAGTGAGTAGATGCATCCAATGCATTGAATATGGGAAGGCAAGCACATTTGGAAGCAAGTAATAAAGTGCTATTACATTATTGGATATAGTTGAAAGGAAAAATGACAACAAAGCTATGATGACTAGGACGTTATGTCATAATATCAGAAGACAGAAGGGTTTCAGCTAGCAGACAAAGAGATTGCCAATACAACCCATTATTCTATATGTTCTATTTTCTTATTTCATATATTTACTATTTTTAGATTTTGAGAAGTCCAACCATTTTTGAGTTGTGAAAATTTTGTATAAATACATAGATTGAAGATCTATTGAAGGCTTCTTATTGCCAATTGTGTTGTCACAAGGGTAGACCCAGGGTTCAACACTCAAGAGCACACCAACAAAGCCCTAACTACCGACCCTTTTGACAACACCTGCGAAGCAGATGAAGCCTCACCCGAGGTAGAGGCAGGGGTGGTTGCAAGAATTAGGTGTTTGCAACCTTAGCTGGGACACAGATCTGTGATTATATCGCTTACATAGCACTTAGCACCGATCATTCATCAATATTCAACCCTTATTATACTTCGCAGATATCACAGAGCATCGCAACATTCACTATGAACTAGAATATTCAAGCACTTAGCATCAACATGTTATTCAAATATAACAGATCAAGAACTTAACATATACACAGGGATCATATCTAACATTCTACACACCATACAAACTGAGCATAAGCATATATATCAGATCTATCTACTCCTCTCAAAGAACTTAGCAAATAATCATATCAATGCATCAGAACAAGGCACAAAGAAGACAACACCGTATTTATGTGGTTCACCCCCACCCTGGGGATACGTCCACCAAATCTTCTTTATTATCGTCGACCAATTGGTTACAAGCACAGAGCCATCAAAACCCTACTGTGCATAGGACAAAAGATCTACACAACTCTCTAGATCCTTCTTCCTTGCGTTACAACACAAAGCCTTTTCCAACTTCCTACAATGACTTACACTTAGCCTTGCAAGTCTCATATAGGCACAAATCACTTACAGACCTTACCTGCACTTAGCATACATCACATAGATGTTGATCTATCCTCTATATCACTAGATTACTATTTATACATACAAAATAGGCCTAAGCATGGGTAAAAACCCATGGGCCAATATCCCAATCCCGTTACATATTCCCAAAAACCCAAAATGGACCCAAAAGTGGGCCGAGATCCCATGATCTTAGCTCCGTCTTACACTCCTCCTTCAATGACTGTCTAAGTCCCAAAATAGGTCAATATGTCCAAGAAACTCCCAAAACTTGGTCAAGGGCCAATAGGCCCCCAACACTCACCTGTGACTCATCCCGAGTCACTTTGGTCTAAGCAATCCTGCCTCAAATGCTTCGAGATTGGCTTGAGCTACTTCGACCCACTGCAGTGCTACGAACTCTTGCTCAATGAACTCTTAGATCACTATGTCATTCACTAGCCCTTCTAGGCACAGTTCTGCTGTGATGACGACCCATTCTAGCTTGACTCCTTGGCTTTCAACTTCGGTGAATAGTTGGCATGCCTTCTCTTGCACTGGTTGAAGTCGTTGAGTGACTTCCATTTCTTTACTCTGAATCATATGGATCTATTGTTGGGTGGTGCATTTTTCTTGAGACTGCTTCATTCTTTCCACTGGTGACAAGGCCTTTAGCTACACCTGTAACGTATCGATGTGTTGCTTTGCTTCTTGGAGCTATGACTCCAATGCCTGTAACTCTGGATTCTTCATGAGGTTCTCGTAAATCTGGGCACTTCGGTTACTCAACTGCTTTCATTTCAAGGCAAGGGATTTTAATCTACCAACTACATTGCGGACAGTTGCTTCCCTTAGGTCTCTTACCTCCTGTGGAGTTTTGGGTACATCGCGGAGCTCTAGATCTGTGATGTGCTGCTGTAGCTTCTGGATCACGTCTTCGAGCTGTGCCACCTGCTATTAGATTCTTTCTTTGGTTTATACCTCAATGACTGTCACAAAGTGAAGTGCTCTTTTGACTACTTCCTTTATATCAAGTTGGTCTGCGAGCAACGTTTCCTTGCTTTGTTGTAGCTCGATTTTCTTTGCATCCCATTTTGCTTGGAGAACACTCTTTTCTTGTTCTGCAACACTACGTTGTTCTACAAGTAATCCCTATACTTGTGTCAAATCCTAAATGGCTTTCTCTGCTTCATCTTGTGCTTTTCGAAGTCGAGCCTCAAATGAATCCATGATTCAGTGGAGTTGAGCTGGCTCATCTCCTTCTTTTGGTGTTTCAACTGACAGGGGCGCAGTGGAGACTGGGTGCCTCGAATGAAGTGCCTACTGCACTCCTTGGAGCTCTATCTCGATCTGACTGTAGATCGCCTCTTGTTTATTCTCTTTCTTCTCTACTATCTCCATTGTAGCATCATTCATAGTTGTGATGATGAAGTTGAAGTCGTCTGGGGTCAGTGTGGTCTGCAACTTAGTCATGGGAGCTTTAGACTTCTTCCAGGAAGAGGGTTTCTGAGGTGAAACCTTCCTCTTCTTCAAAAGTTCTGCTTCATCTCTACGCTTTTGTTCGAATTATTCTAACTCTTCACCATCACCCTATTTCTCTAGCATGATGGAAGAAGTCTTAACCAAGGCACTACTTAAGTCTTGCACTTCGCTTATCTTCTGTCGCATGCTAGGTCCGGGTATATCCTACGCAATTTCTGGACTTTCTACATCAGATATCTCCACAGGGTCAGTCAAAACAAGGAGGTCCGCCGACCATTCCTTTGTGATCTCCTCCAGATCTTCTTCTATTAATTTATAATAGGACTGTCACTGCTGCTTGTGCTTGTCAGCACACGCTTTGATGTAGAGAAAGTGTCTCTCTGCGTTGAACTTCATTAGGGGACAAAACTTGTTGAGTGTGTTCGGAGTGATGCGTGGTGTAGCATGGATAACTACTTTCAACTGATTATAATATGAATGAAACACGGCATTTGATTGCCATTTTTTATTCATATCATTCGAGTACCATAGGGTACTGAACTTCACATCCAACGGTTCAAAGGGTTTGATGTCCGGGAAGGTCACACCTTCCGACATTTCCCATGCAATGAATGCGATCAGTATGAGAAGCCAACTAAAATGGAACTCATACCCTTGGTCCTGGGCTTCCCTGCAATCAAGCTCCAGCTGGTTTACCAGGTACTATGCCCAATTCATCTGTACACCCTTCACACACTTCCTGGCGAGGTCTACTATGAATCCGGTTACTTAGGTGGGCCGGTTCTTGCGAACTAATTTCCCAGCAATGAGTTGACATGCTAGGTGCACTGCATCATTCTAGATAGAGGCTACCTTGTAGCCTCATGTGCCCTTCTTGACATCGACATATGTATCCTTTATCTTTTGTGCAAGAGCGCTATCCGCGGTCTTGCCGAGGTAAAAATCATGTGGGTTGGGGCCTTTCATGCTTAGCCCGGTGATCCAATGGATCAAGGTCAGATCCACTATGATACGTTGGTTCAACCATAAATATCCTCCATGGTAACATGATAACAACAACTTAACACATGCGTTTACTTCTTGATTCCATCTAAAGTGCGAGATCTTCATCACATTAAGCAGGGTAGACTGTGTGAGGTTATGGGTCCATGACTGGGGGATATTCTTCAAATTATTTCCTTTCATCTTGGTTATATACTTATGCGGGAAGATCATACTGTAAGCTTTGTGTTATCCAAGGTTGAAGTCACTAAACTTCAGTGCTGCTATCTTATCCTAGCCTGTGCAAATGATGCATATCCCTTTCGGGAGGTACGTAGTGACAAAAGCATACTCAAAATCCATGAGCATGCTGTCTCTGTTCACTGTGCCGCTCAGAAGAGGTATATACGCAGGTAAGATGCTCAGAATCAACTTGGCATTCACGAGATCATCTCTATGCTTCGTTCTTGTCTCTGTTGTGATTCTGGAAGTTCCTACTCCATGAGTAGTCGATGGAGAAGCTTGGACTCCTCCTGTCGATGATGCTTGCACACCTGCAGATGTGCTTCTTTCTGGCATGAATTTCTCGGTCTTGAGATCAACGAGTACTTCTTCGCAGATTCTTCAAGTGCACTAAGCTCTTCGGACATATGCGCTCGAGGTTAATAATACTGGGTTCACAAAGTAATGTAGACATGGCAATAAGATGGAAAGTAAGAGCGTAATGATCACTGGACAATCTTAATCAAGGTTGCGAGCTCAAATTCTTGATTTGGAAAAAGTGTTCTTCATGCATGGAACGACGAGATAAATAGGTTAGTCAATAACGGTTGGCTCACAAGGGTCATGACCCTCCATTAACTCCTGTTCGATCCATTATGGTGTGGCCCAATGGTCTGATGATGCCTCTTTATTTATTTTCTTCCCGTTCGGAGTGGAAGTTGAACAGATATATCAGTCTAATGGCTATATTGCTTTTTCATGGCGAAGTACTCTATGTCGTTGTTCTGATATCTCAGTGAAGCTCCAATTCTACAATTTTTCTTTCTGCGAGGTCTCTTCTAGAGCCTCCTGTAACCTTTCAGTATTATCCCTTTTCTTTCTTAACTTTTTAGCCTTCTTTCCAGTGAGCTTCGTCTTGGTAATGATTTTATCATTCCGAGTCTTTTCTTATTTGGTCTTAGTTACTTCACACTGTTGAAATTTTTTCCTAGGGTTCCTGTGTAATACTTCTTCCTTGTCTGGGATACATAATTCAATCTTCTGGGGATCCTCTAGTGTTCCCTTAGCCTCAACATCCGAGTTGTTAGTATTAAATATCTATGATCTTCTCTTCTGTTCCTCAATCAAGTGCACGATCCTTTTGGTCATAAAGTCTTTTAACTCTTGCCACTTCTGTTCCAAAACTTCTTCTTCCTCCTTTTGTCTGGCTTGATCTCTATAAATCCAAACTTTTCCTATTAGCATGGTAAACAGGGCTCTGTCTTCAACAAATTTAATAATATCAAAGTCCTCTTCTGTCGAAGCTCAATTGATAGTCATAGGTATCCCGATGAACCTTCCACATAGGTTTACTAGCTTTCCTTTGAATAAACTTATTTCTCATAGGGAAGGGATCATAGCAAGCCTTCCTATAGCTTCCCAGGTTCTTTCTAGCATAATATTCATCTGTGTTTCTTCATCCAGGACACAGTCAATGTCGAAGTCCCATATTCTTTCTTTGATGCATTCCTTCTCTTTGAATATCTCTGATAAGCTGACATGTTGGTGATCATTCAGGGTATCTTTTAATTGTATCAATACCTTCTCTAATTCTTGTTGGAGTTCTGCCTTTTCTGGATCTGCCTCAAGGTTTCCTTGATTCAGATTCATTCCTTCAAGCTTAGCGATCGTTCTAGGGAAATCCAACACTTCATGGTCCATGGATTTGCAACAAAGATAACTAGGTCTTCTTCCAGGGCATTCCTTAGCAAGATGTCCTAGTCTTCTGCAACTATAACAGAAGGTCAATCCTTTCTTTCTTTTAAATGATCCCCAACCTCTTATGTACTGCACACTAGGATCATGGTAGCTAACCTGCAACAAATTCTTTCTAGGATCCTGCATCCATTTGTTAGTCCAAGCATTCTTTCTATGCATAGGTATAACATATCTACCATTATTCTTATCATATATATTCATATCAAACCTTCTTTCATCTATTAATGCCCTAGTTTTTAAGCTAGGAAAAAATCTATCAAACATACCTAGATCCATGCTTTAGAAACAAAAATTTCCACTTATATTACTTTTACAGAGCACAAATCTTTCAGATCTAAGAACTTTTAACTATTCTTACCTTTAACAGAGCACAAATCTTACAGATCTTACCTCTTTCAATCAAAACTTCTCACTTTTACCTTTCTTGGAGCACAAAGCTTTTAGATGCTTCTTCTTTTCTACAGATCCGACCTCCTTTCTTTCAGATCTGGCCTTCTTTCTTCAGATCGGGATTCTTTCTCTCATATCTAACCTTCTTTATTTAGTACAAAGATTTACAGATCAAGTAGAATACTGCACACTAGGGCACATATCTACGCATAGATCTTTCACAGTTTTAGAATGAATCTTTGCACATAGCTTCCTCTTTCTCAGTTCCCAACAATCATAGTTTCAAGTCATGACAACAGAACCATTTGTTGGCACAGGGGAAGACCCAAGGTTCAATGCTCAAGAGTGCACCAACAAAGCCCTAACTACCGACCCTTTCAACAACACCTGCAAAGTAGATGAAGTCTCACTCGAGGTAGAGGCATGGGTAGTTGCAAGACTCAGGTGTTTGCAACCTTAGCTGGGACACAGATCTATGATTATGTCACTTACATAGAACTTATCACTGATCATTCGTCAATATTCAACCCTTATTATAATTCACAGATATCATAGAGCATCACAACATTCACTATGAACTAGAATATTCAAGCACTTAGAATCAACATGTTATTAAGATCTAACAGATCAAGAACTTATCATATACAAATGGATCATATCTAACATTCTACACACCATAAGCACTGAGCATAAGCATATATATCATATCTATCTACTCCTCTCAAAGCACTTAGCAAATAATCACATCAATGAAGCAGAACAAGGCACAAAGCAGACAACATCATATTTATGTGGTTCACCCCCACCCCGGGGCTACATCCACCAACTCTTCTTTATTATCGTTGGCCAATCGGTTACAAGCGCAAAGCCATCAAAACCCTACTATACACAGGACAAAAGATCTGTGCATCTTGCTAGATCCTTCTTCCTTGCATTACAACACAAAGCCTTTTCCAACTTCCTACAATGACTTACACTTAGCTCTACAAGTCTCATATAGGCACAAAGCACTTACATACCTTACTTTCACTTAGCATACATCACATAGATGTCGATCTATCCTCTAGATCACTAGCATACTATTTATACGTACAAAATAGGCCTAAGCATGGTTAAAAACCCATGGGCCAATATCCCAATCCCGTTACATATTCCCCAAAACCCAAAATGGACCCAAAAGTGGGCCGAGATCCCGTGATCTCCGCTCCGTCTTGTGATCCTCCTTCGACGGATGTCGAAGCCCCAAAATATGTTAATATGACTAAGAAACTCCCAAAACTTGGTCAAGGGCCAATAGATTGTAATAGAGAAAACTCTCCTTATTGAGTATTAATACAAGTGCAAACAAAGATTCCAAGTTTTGTTTAATCTAGGTTATGTACTTCTTCTGTTTTTCCATTTCTCAACATTTCTTTAAGCATTTCCTTGATAAATTTTTTATTTCATTTTAGTGAAACAACTACTATAATTGTATTGCATCGGTAATTTGTTAAACAAGTTGTTTTTCCTCTGCATTTACTGTGAGTAAATCAAGACCTGGGAGTTATGTGAATTACTGTATTTTATACTTTATTCAAGGTTACACCATCTATTTTATTCTACTGCAACAAGGTGAGGCTCTTTAGTAATTGATGCCTTTCTTTTTTTTACAGTTTTGTAGTTTTCTCTCATGCCATTCGATATTGCAATCTTGACTTAGACACGAAATACTAGCTCTATGGTGCCATACTATTAATTTCATTTAAGGATTTTTTCTCATATAACTAGTGGTATAAAAATAACTTTTAAAAAACACTCTATAAAACTTTCCTGATGCCTGACATTATCCTTTGAGCCTTAATTTTAATCTCAGGACCAACACCTTTTTGGCGCCGTTGCCGAGGATGGAGAAACGAAGTTATTTTTCTCTGGGAAAACAATAAGGTAATATTCTATCTTTGATAGTGAAAAAAGATTGAATACTAAATTAAGGCTATTTTTATGTTTCAATTGGTGTCTCCACCACAGATAAACTGGAATTCAGTCGAAAGAATACATGAAAGAACCTAGATGATAAGCAGACTACACTTGTATCTGATCCCGAAAGGTTGTTGAAACCAAAGGGATATGTCAAATCGACTACCGCATCGGCAGGTAAAAAATACCAACCCAAAGTTGCTCAAGTAAATACTAAGGTTTCGGTTGAAGGACTAACTCCTGAAGATAATTTTAAACAAACACCCTTTGCGGAGGCCTAAATTAGCAAGCCCAAGGTTAGGTGTGAGAACCTTGAGGTAATTGTACCTAAAATAAATATTGAGATTGAATCTTCTGATACTCCAAACATTCTGAACAAAATAGCCTCCTCTCTACCCATTGTCATTAATAATATATCGACCTCACCCTTTCTTGAGGTAAAGGTTTCGGTTCTACGAAACCCTGAAGAACACATTTTATACCCCAATTCATCCCCTGTTGGTTCACCTATCTATACATCTTGTAAGTATGAAGAAACCAGTCCACATTTTCCTTTCCCGCCCCTTATAGAATATTCATCTCCTAATGACCTTTTTCTAGAGTTCCCTTCACCACATCCCAAATAAGTTGAAAGGTCACCACTTCAGTCCCTATAAGATTTTGAAAATCCTCTTTTTTCACAAGCTTTGTTCCCCAGACTTTTGATGGTTGTTGCTGGAGGAGGTGGCACTGAAGGAGAAGGTGGACAAGGACCACATCCGCCCCTATAATCTTTTCCAAGGTAGCGACCAAATACACTCCCTTTTTCCTCCCTGTTGTCCTGCACTATTTTCCTGAAAATTGTATGAAGAACTTACCCAAATTTACAGGAGAAGGAGATTTAACTTCCACAAAGCATATAGCCTTTTTTGACCAATTTGCTGATATCCTTGGCATTGAGCACAATAATTTTTAGTCAATGATTTTAGTGTGAAAATTTGAGGGAAAAGTAAGAACCTGGTTTTGGGGACTCCCGGTAGGATCTCTATGGTCATATGATGAACTAGAAAATGCATTTTTAAGACAGTGGGGCGAAAAGAAAGACCACCTGTATTATTTGACTGAATTTGGGGCTCTAAGAAAAAAGAATTATGAGTCAGTTCTCGAATTTACTCATAGTTTTAACAAACTATATCATAAGATCCCAGCCGAAGTTAAACCATCTCAAGCTGCAGAGAAGGTAACTTTCATAGGGGATTTTGAGCCTAACTTTGCCCTACTTTTAAGAGAAAGAAGATCTGCCACTCTGGCAGGAATGCAAGACAACACCATAGAAATTGAATAAAATATGATGGCATCTGGTAAACTAAAATCCAAGGTTGAGACAAGAACCAAAGAACCTAAACACTTTAGGGAACAAGTAGGACCCTCCGTATCTGGGAGGTCTGCAGAGGAAAAGATGGATGACATGGATAAGATAATAAAATATTTGTCTAACAAAATATCTAGAATGGAACTAGACCAAGACAAACCTGATCTATTCACTAGAAAATATTTCAGGAGAAATCCTAACCCCCAGACCCAATAGAGACAAGTGAAAAACGAAGATAAAAAAATCCAGGCTCCTTTTAAAATGGAATTTTTTATGCAAAGGGATGATATGAAAAACTATGAGGGGTTAAAAGAGGATATAAACAACCTTAGTGACAATGACCAGGGACCTCATTTAACCAGAAAGGATTATGAAATATCTCTAGACCAAGAACCCCTGTTTAGTAATAAGGAAAGTGTAAATAATCTGGGAGAGTCTTCATATCAAGGACTTGTCGGCTCCATAATGGCCGAGCTTCAACAAAAGTATAATTTAAGGCTCAGAGAAACAAATACTACAAGTGTTCCACCAAAAAATATTTATCAAGAAATAAAGCAAATGAGGCAGTTGTTACTAAACCGCTAGTCGAAACACAAGTTGCCTGAACCAAAACAGTTGAAACCAGAGCAACAAAATCCAGGAAAAAAAATAATACTGAAGCATAAGCTACAACTAGAGAAGTCGAAAAAACAACTGGAGGTTTCAGTTTGGAAAATGAACTAAATACAATTAAAATCCTCGTGCCCCTGGTTGAGCTTGCCAAGAATCCAATTCATAAAAATAGATTGCTAAAATGATAATTTTTTCTGATGTTGAATATCATGCAAATGTAACCAATCTTCAAGATGAAACATCGACGATTATGTTTGGTCTGCATATCGAAAATACTAAGGATTATGTCGCTCTATTTTATATTAAATTAACCATGCATGATCACTTACATCATAATTGTATGTTAGATTCTTGGGCCTCTCACAATTTAATTCCTAAAGTTATCATGGAAAAGTTAGGCCTTGAAATCACTAGACCTTATCAGGACTTATACTCATTTGATTCAAGAAAAGTTAAGTGTCTTGGCATGATAAAATATTTGGTAGTGAATCTTGCACAGATTCCTGTAAAAAGTATTCTTATGGATGTAGTTGTTGATGATGTCCCCGCTAAGTATGGCATGCTTCTATCCAGGGCTTGGGGTGCAAAACTAGGAGGATCACTTCAACTGGACATGACGTATGCTACAATCCCAATTTTTGATGGACAATTTACTCGACTATACAAAGAGACTAGGCTGACATATACTGTAGGTGACTCCCAAAACCCAAACAATTGCCCAGTCTATGTTTCCAATCAGGATCTAGGAAATTGTATTTTATCAATAGGCGATGATTTTGAAGAATGTATAGAAGAAGAAACCGAAAAAATAGAAAAAGAAAAGAAAAGTGTAAATACTAAACACACAGTATGGAATTTTTTTTTCGATGGCACTTCATCCTGCGAAGGGGCAGGGGCTGGAGTGTTGTTCGTTTCACCTGGAGATGAGTACATCATCCCATTTTCATATATATTATAGTGGGAAATTGATTACACAAATAATGTATGTGAGTATGAAGCTCTAGTCTTAGGATTAGAGGCTGTCAAGAAGCTTAAAATTGAACATCTAATTGTTTATGGTGATGCAGAGATAATTGTGAAACAAATAAAGCAACAATATCAAGATAAACATCCAAGGCTAAGGTCATACAATTTTTTTTCCTGGGACTTAATAGATAATTTTTTCTCGTCATTCAACATCCACTACATTCCCAGAATGGAAAATCAACAGGCAAACTCTTTAGCCAAAGCAGTTGCAACGTTTATGCCACCTATTGTCCTAAAACTAAAATATCATATCAAAATGAGACACATATCTTCAATCACCAATAATGTGAAACAATGGAAAGTCTTTGAAGATGACAAGTAGATTAAATAGTTCTTAGAAATGGTTGATGAATTCTCTGAGACTCATATAGATCAAGAAAATCAGAATGATCCTATCTGGATCATGGAGGAAGGTGAAGATCCTGAAAAATTCTAGGATAAGATCGCAAATCACCGAATGCTAGTGCTTAAGAACAATCATATCCCCAGAGGTATGATACCCTTAGAGATATTGTTCGACCAAGACGATATACCCTTAAAATCTAATTTACGATGTCAGCCTGAAGAGGTTGAAGACTGCAACATAGGAACTAAGGAGGATCCTAAACTAGTCAAAATATCTAAGTACCTTCCAGCCCAAGTGAAGAATAAATATGTTGAATTTCTTAAAAAGTATAAAGACGTCTTTTCATGGTAATATGATGATTTAAAAACTTACGATACCTCTGTAATTGAACATAATATTCCTTTGAAGCATGGTATCAAACCTTTCAAAAAAAATGTGAGATAGATAAATCCTATCCTCTTGCCAGTAATACAAAGAGAGGTCAAGAAGATTCTTGACGCAAAGATTATCGTCCCACTTAGGTATTCTGAATGGGTAGAAAATTTGGTACCTGTCAGAGAGAAGAGTGGAGAAATAAGGCTTTGTGTAGATTTTGGGAATTTAAACCGGTCATCCCTCAAGGATAACTATACACTGCCAAAAATGGATCATGTCCTAGAAAAAGTAGTTGGCACTAACAAAATGTCTATGATCGATGGTTTTTCCGGATACAACCAAATTGTTGTCCATGAAGATGATAAATAAAAAACTACATTCACTACTCCATGGGGAACTTTCATGTATGATAAAATGCCATTTGGTTTGATGAACATAGGGGCCACTTTCCAAAGAGAAACAAATATAGATTTCATCTATGAGAGAGATAAATTTTTCATTATTTACTTAGATGATCTAACAGTCTTCTCCAATTCTGATGCAGAACATCTGGTTCATCTCAAACAAACCTTTGAAAAATGCAGAAAATTTGGTTTGTCTCTTAACCCTAAGAAGTCTCATTTTTCTATGCAAGAAGGCAAACTTCTGGGCCATATAGTTTCGAAGGATGGAATTAAGGTTGACCGCAAGTGAATCAAGGCTATTGAAATCATAAACATTCTTATAAATAAGAAATAAATCTAGTCTTTTTTAGGGAAGATAATTTTTTTGAGAAGGTTTATCCCTAACTTTGCTGAAATTGTCAAACTAATCACAAATATGCTGAAGAAAAACAGTGAGATGAAATGGACTACTGAAGCAGAAGCATAATTTGAGTGAGTTAAGAAAGCTATAAGTGAAGCACCAGTGTTAGCTAGTCTGGAATATACTAAGGAATTCCTTATATTTTCTTTTGCATATGAACATACTTTCACAATGGTACTCCTGCAAAAGAATGAAGAAGGTTTCAAGCAATCGATTGCCTTTTTCAATAAAAGTCTCAGAGACACCGAATTAAGATATGATATACTGGAAAAACAAGATTACATGATGGTGAAATATATCAAAGCTTTCAGGACATATGTATTGCATTCTAGGATAATCACTTATGTGCCAACAAGCTTTATCAAACATATCTTGGTACAACCGGACAATGAGGGTAGAAGGGGTCGGTGGCTAGCTAAAATTCAGGAGTTTGATCTAGAAGTAAAACTGACCAAGTTAGTCAAAGGTCAGGGCCTGGCAAAATTGTTAGCATAATCGAATTTTAGAGCACTCTAGATTAACCACTTGGAATCACACGGATATATCCCAGACATAGAGGAACTTGAAGATCAAACCCCTGTAGTCCAGATTGAAGATAAGTTTTCTTCCTCTGATTGGTATCACGATATTCATTCATAACTCCTCACCCTTCAGTTCCCGAGTGACATGACTCCATCCAAAGTGAGAACATTAAAGATACACATAGTTAAATACTGTATCATTGAAGGTCAACTATACTGGAAGGATCCTTTAGGTTTCATGCTATGTTGTTTGACAGAAGCGAAAACAGAGAATGTCATAAATGAATTTCACGAAGGATTATGTGGAGGACATCACGCTTGGAGGGAAACGACCTACAAGATTCTAAGAGATGGATATTATTGGAAAAATTTATTCATTGATGTGAATGACAATATCAGAGCTTGCAAACCTTGCCAACTATTCTCTGGTAAGAAAAATCTCCCTGCACTACCTTTAGTCCCAGTCAATACAGAGGCTCCTTTTCAACAATGTGGTCTAGACTTCATCAGAGAAATCCACCCATAGTCAAGCACCAAACATAAATGGATTTTAACTACTACCGATTATTTCACAAAATGGGTTGAAGCCATTCCAACTCGGAATGCCACATATTCGGTAGTTATAATATTTTTGGAAGAAAATATCCTATCAAGGTTTGGTTTCCCTCAAAAAATAGTCATGGACAATGCCCAAGATTTCAAATCTATGGAAATGGTAAATATTTGTCAAAAATATAACATTGTGCTAGGAAATTATAAAACTTATTATCCTTAGGGAAAAGGGTTGGCTAAATCATCCAACAATACTTTGATGAATATAATCAAGAAAGTGTTGATGCAGAATAAGAAGGCTTGGCACGTTCACCTAAAATACACCTTATGGGAAAATCGAATCGACACTAAGAAATAAATAGGTATGTCTCCTTTCCAAATGGTTTATGGTACTGATGTTGTCCTTCCTATCAATCTCTCTCTTCCAGTGATGAAGCTGTGGCAAGACACAAATGAATAGCCAAATGACGTGATGAGGAGGGAAAACAAAATTATCGAAGTCCAGTAAAACATGGCCAAAGTTGATGATAGGCTTCAAAAATACCAAGATAATATGAAAGCCCTTTTCGATAAAAAAGAAAAATATAGGGAGTTCCTTCCTGGTGATCTAGTTTTAAAATGGGATGCTAGAAAAGAAGATGCACGAAAACACAACAAGTTTGATCATCTCTAGTTCGGACCATTCATGATTGCAGCTACAGAGGGAAATAATTCATTCCTACTGGAAAATATTGACGGAAAATTTTTTGATGCCCCTATCAACGGGCGCTATCTAAAACATTTTATGCAATAACCATGTTTCACATTGCCATTGTATATACCGGTTTGATTTATTGTTTAAATTTTCAATTTCATTTTCCTTCGTAGGATATCTAAATTTCACGTCTTCGTTGTAAATAAACCAAGTTTCATTCGATATCATAAAAACAAAATATAAACTATCTGTACTACATATCATTTCTATTCTACGGAATTTTCTAAATTTTTTCTTTTTTGTGCTCATACAAAATACTCACTATCAGATGAAAAATGAGGAGGTATCGGAACCCAACACTTAGTTTTTAGAATATTTGTTTTCTCTCAAAACAGGTGATGAATTAATAATTGGTTTGGTTGAAAATATAAATGAAATTTGAGGTATGAACTTCTATGCTTACTGTTCAAGCTAAAATTCTAAAGGAAATCTTATCATATATTAACAAGGTTCTACTCATGTAAATATGGTCACCAGATCAAAAATTAGAAAAGTATAAATCTGTAAACCTCTGAAACAAATGAAAATAAAACAAAATGAAATAAAAAGAAAAGAAAATAATAATAAAAAGGGGGCTTAAAAAAGGAGAAGTTGGATAATAGAAAAGAGGACTGTGTGGAAACGAGATTCTTTGTGTCAAACCCTAGTCCACGTTCTGTTTCATTTTTCCTATTTCCGAGCTTTTACTCTATTATGATTTTTTACTACCTGGCCTCAAATCTTCATAGAAAGAAATAATTTCACCTTGACTCAGAAAGATTAAAAACATATCTTCAAAACAAGATTAGGTGAAAATATTTGTGTTCCTTTGATTTTAACTGAAGGAAGGTATGTCTAGGCTAATCCTGATAAATTTAGCTCTTCTATCATATTTAAACTGATTAGTTCGCTCAAGGAAAATCCTTGTAAAATAAAAGTTCCCCATAAGATCTTCCCTATAGAAAAATATGTATTGAATATTGGGAAAGAATTAGCTCAGAGTACAATAAAAAACTGTTGACAGACCTTCATTGTCCAATCTTAAGCATATATCATCTCTGTATGATACATACAAATTGATTTCCCCCACTTCAAAAATATAAAAAATCTAAGACAGATGGTGAAAGGAAATTCATAAAATGATTGCCCCCATCTAGTCCAAGACAAATGGTGAAAGGAAATTCATAAATCGATTGCCCCCATTTTGTCCAAAAGAGACGATGAAAGGAAATTCATGTAATGATTTCCCTCATCTCAATAAAATGCAAAATTTCTAATTGAAGTGGTGAAAGGAAATTCAATGGGATATGTAAATAACTTCACCGGGGTACTGAACATGCTCGCTAGAAGTGAAGCAATATCTATGATATCTACAAGGTTGTCATACATGTATAAACATACTTCAGTATCTATTTCTCCTTCTGGTAATATTTACATTTTAAACCGACAAGGGATTCCCTGAATAAATCATTAAAATTACTTTTCTTTGATGCGAACAAAATCAACCAAAGTCTGATAGTTCAGTTAAAGTCATTTTGATTATCTTAAACAAATCCAAACTCAGTTTCAGGAAAAGGAAACTATTAATAGTCTAACTTGAGATCAATAATTGACGGTGTTTTGAAGGTTTTCTAAGATTCGGTTGAAGTTCAATTTTTCTCTGTATGATTTTTCCCAAAGTTGTTTCCCAGAAATCCAATGATGACTCCATTTACCCAATAAAGGCACTTGGTCTACTGTTCTTCCATGCCTTGCAGGGAGACGTGATCCACAGATGGAGCCTATGTTGGAACATATATAAATCCTAAACCTTGAGCTTACTTTCTCGAACTTCATCTTTTTAAAATAATGACTCAGAAGTCAGCTTTTGAATGTTTAAATCAAATTTATTTCTAGTCATAAGGCACGCATTATATCCTCCATTGATAAAGTTCCCTTGTTGATCGAACGATCCCATTTTTCCTCGAGTTTTAGAGACGCTTGATTGTTAAAGAGTCAAACCACTAAAGGTTTCTTCGGAGCTTTGCGCTTTAGGCGTTTCTCTAGGTATTAACATTTAAAGTCCTGATACTCGAAAAGTGTTCATTATCACTATTCATAGAACTTTAAAGGGCACTAGTCATAATACATGTGTGCCTTTTGAATCTTCCCTAAGTTGACACATGTCATCCATTTTTGACCTTTTCAACTGAAGATTCATACGATTCTAAGTGACACGTGGCACCCCCTGATCTCGACACGTCATCTAAAATGATGTCATCTTCAACACTTCACAATGGGTAATGGCCTTTCAAAGATATAATAAAGAGCTAACTTGCAAATCCATGAAGCAGTAAAATGCCAAAATATTAAATCTTAATTTAAGTTAAGTTAATCTTGATTAAAATATAGTTAACAACTTCGCACTTCAGAGTTTGGACCTTTACCATCCATAACATCTTGAAATATTCGAAGTCTGAACTTCCGAAACACTTGAAACATAAATAGGGTTAATTAAAACTTTAAAATGATTATATGATAATTAATCATTTCACAGTTTCGGGTTTCAGGGATTCTATCCCAAGCTACTTTGAAAACTCCCGAAGTCTGAATACCCAAAATCATGAAAAGTTAAACACAATTAATTAATGTTCTAAATGAGATTATCTCATAATTAACCTTTCGCGGATTCGCGATTCGGGAAATTTCAAATCTGTTTCATCCAAAACTCCCGATCGCGAACCGCTGATATTAATGGAATTAATCACAAATCAACAGTAATTATTTTAACGTATATTGCAGATCGCCAACTATATTTTCTCATTAAGATAAATAAATTTATTGTCAGTAAAGGTATTTTCAAATCAATGCGCCCGATGTGAATAAAATTGCTCGATTTCGAATTTCATTTTCATCTTGCACAGAATAGTAAGTTTTTTTCAACTGAGAAGCTCACACATTCCCCTGTAACATGTAATCCCGTTTTGATTTTATCGATATCATGGCACCACGAAAGATGGCTAAAGAAGCTAGTGAAGGCGCAAATCTGAATGCAAATGTCCTGTCAGATACCTCACCGAGAGCCATAGACACTGTGAAAACTTGGACACAGGTGTTCGATATTCTATAGCATGAGCTTATAAATTTCCCATAGGATTATAGCAATGAAGTGATCGAAACTCATGCAACTCAACTCAGAAACATAGCTCAGTCAGATCTACACAAACTAGCTGCGCGATCGAGACTCATGCCCTATAACGACATGATAGTTTGGGCCCTGGAGAATGTCGACATTCAAAACATGAGAATTTACAACTCTCAAAAGGTTGTTGTTGGGTCATTCCAACTAGAACAAATACAAGTAATGTATAAGTTATCCCCCGATTTTAAATATAATCACAATGCTGCGTTCCTGCTGGAATTTGAACAAGAGGAGTGTATATAATATGATAAAACCTATCCAGATCTGATCAAATCTTGGTGGGGGCACCCAGAAAAATTTAGAGCCGACGCTCATGGCATTTATGCCACAACGTCGTTACATACCCATATGATCTATGTAGCCATGATGTTGTGCATGCTATTCGGGAAGAAGAGCCCCACTCATTTCCCAGTAACATGGGTTCCAATTATGCACGAGGTGGCCGAGGGCCACTCTTTCAATTGGGACAAGATGTTATGAGACAACCTGGCTAAGGAAATCACAGAGTATCAATTGGAAAAGTCCAAAGGGAAACCTGCCCCGTTCTACATGTCTGCATATATAATGGATGTTATTTGATTTATGATCCCTTTTCCACTAATGAACTGGAGCTAGACCCCAGTCAATGCTGGACCTATCCACTTCTATCACTCCAAGATGTGGGAAGACAAGGCCAAAGATTTATTCTACGAAATCTGCCATTATGTAGTAGTGCCCATCCATATCATCCTATAATGTTGCCCACCCCCTAGAATTTCAGACAAAATCATGGGAAACCTAGGAAAAATAACAGACTAGTACATCGAAGAAAAATTTTCTTACATCAGGATTTTCGGGTGCTCAGTCCCTCCCCATGCTCTCCCAAATTTTCTACTAGATCAAGTAGTATTCCGATAAGTGTCTTATCAAACCGTGACAGGGGGAATCAACAAGGAATTGAAAGAGACCCATAAAAATGTATGGCTAACCTTCCCTCTTTAGGTTGGTATGTTTTCATTTTTAGACTCTGGTCATTCTAATGTCAAAGCTTTTTCTTTGGAGGATTTCAAGTTAGTTGACATCAAATTTAAAAGGCACGACCCATAGAAAATAGTGGAAAATCACCTGGATCAATGCAAATTGAAGAAATAAATGCATGAGAACTCCCCACATTATGAGGTATTCAGGGGATTTAGGTCTTACGAGGAAGTGCTGAATAGAGTCCAAACTCTGTCGCCATACCAACATACCATTTTCTTAAGTTTTCAAAATCACAGACGAAATAGATTGCCAAAATTTCTTCAAAGAGAGTTGACAACCACCCGGCCTACATAGGAAACTATACACCCAGGTTTTGAAGCAGGGAGCTCTAGAAAACATGACATTGAGAAAAACCCGAAGAATATCAAAGATTTAACACATGAATTGGAATCTTCAATATCAACTCCACTAGGCCCTCTGGAAAAATATCAATTCAAATCCTTTCTGAAGTAGGGGAAAGATGCATCTCCTTCTACACCAACCACATCTGCTGTCAAAACCGCTGAGAAACAACCATCTACAGAAATAGGTTTCCCTATCACTTCATTGACACCATTAGAGTCTACTTTCAGAAACCTCAGTTCCGAAGTCATTTTCGTAGATGATCTCACCCCAATTGCACCCGAAGATATGCCTCCTTCAGATTTCTTCTTCAATAAGAAAAGGAGGGCTATAGTCAAATGAGAATCACATTAGAAAGATGGAGCAATAGTCAAAAGGAAAATAATGGTGTACGATGGACATAACCAAAATGATTCATAATTCACCAAGGAAATGACAAGTTCACTTGGTGCATTTGCCACTGCAAATCAGTGGTTTGTGGAAAATCTGGCCAAGAAGCTAAAATAGAGGAACCTGTTGGTAGGGAAGTTGCAAGATCAGATAATGACTATGGAATAGGATGTGAAAAATAAGATGAACAAAGATTTTGAGAAGATCAGAGCTTATGACAGACATCAAATTCAACAACTGCAAGCTAACATTGAAGAGCTTCGTCATAATTCACATGCCAACAAAGGCTTGATCACACAACAAGAAGAGATAATAAAACAATTGCAAGCCAGGTTAGACTTGACCGAAGGTACATCAATAAAGGTATCATATTTTTGGACTCAAGCATTGGAGGTAAGTGAAAAGATAGAAATAGCCTAGTAAGATCTCTTCATGAAGGTTGAGGCTATCCAGAAGTGATACCAGACAGTTGACCTTTCTCTTAAAGACATCTACATCAAGGAAAGAGAAGCTCGTTCAAATCAAGTTAAGTTTCAGGAGGCTATCCTATTGGTACCGAAGGATGATGTCTCAGATGTTCATCGACTTTCTCTTTTAGAACAAATAAGAGGTGATATAGTATTGAAGGCTTGAGAAACAAATTTAACAAAAAGAAAGAGACTTGCCAAATATGTAACTGAAGCTTGTCTAGAAGTGTTGACATCACTAGACAAAGGGCTAATTTATTTTAAACGGAATTATATTTCCAAAGCCATGGGCCAAATCGATATAGCAAAGAATCAATATAATTCTAGAACAAGCAAAGAAGAATCTCTGACAACCATCCAAAATATAAACCAGATTGATCTCCCTCAAATAAGGAAATGGATAGTGAACCCAAGCTTGCAATTACAAGTCACATTATAGGGAGAGAAATGGATAAAAGAAAAGTTGCCTCAGGTAGAAATAAAGTTATACACTTTCGAGGCCAATCAAGCAACTGAGCCTTCAGTGCTGGTAGTGAAATTAGTGTGTAGATGCATCCAATGCATTGAATATGGGAAGGCAAGCACATTTGGAAGAAAGTAAGAAAGTGCTATTACATTATTGGATATAGTTGAAAGGACAAATGACAAGAAATCTATGATGACTAGGACGTTATGTCAGAATATCAGTAGACAAAAGGGTTTCGGCCAGTAGACGAAGAGATTGCCAATGAAGCCCATTATTATATATGTTCTATTTTCTTATTTCGGATCTTTACTATTTTTAGATTATGAGAAGTCCAATCGATTTTGAGCTGTGAAAATTTTGTATAAATACATAGATTGAAGATCTATTGAAGGATGCTTCTTGCCGATTGTAATGGAGAAATCTCTCCTTGTTGAGTATTAATACAAGTGCAGACAGAGATTCCAAAATTTGTTTAATTTGGGTTATGTACTTCTTTTGTTTTTCCATTTCTCATTACTTCTTTAAGCATTTCCTTGATAAATGTTTGATTTCAATTTAGTACAACAACTACTATAATCATATTGCATCGGTAATTTGTTAAACAAGCAGTTTTTCCTTTGCAATTACTATGAGTAAATCAAGACCTGTGAGTTATGTGAATTACTGTATTTTATAATTGATTCAAGGTTACACCATCTATTTTCTTCTACTGCAACAAGGTGAGACTCTTCAGTAATTGATGCCTTTCTTTGTTTTATATTTTTGTAGTTTTCTCTCACGCTATTCGATATTACAATTTTGAATCAGACACGAAATACAACTTTTGTGCTGCCATACTGTTAATTTCATTTAAGGATTTTTCTCATATAACTAATGGTAGAAAAAGAACTTTTAAAAAGCGCTCTCTAAAAATTTCCTGATGCCGGACATTATCCTTTGATCCTTAAGTTTAATCTCAGGACCAACACTATAGGTGTCTTCTTTCTCTTCCTGCACATTTTTACATACCCAGATTCCAACTCTGAATCCATGGTTATCTTCTATGGTTCATAATATTTCTATAGACTACTCCTGTGAAACAAATGAACTTCTGAACAAGGAGTTTAAACTAGTGCCAAAATTTTACCTTAACTATTTCAACTATAACTTTCTAATACGAGCTCTATTTTGTGCCCTGAGTAGCTCGTTGGAAAACTCTCTTGAAGTTTTTTTAATTTAATATACAAAGACAAGGTGTACCAATGGTACAACATGTGGTGTACCATACACCTTGTTCTTGTAAAAAATTATCTGCTTAAAAATGTCGTTTAGGCCTCAAAATCACCCCGCAAGTTCAAGACTTTCAAAAATTTGAAAAAATTCATAGAAAAATGATTGTTTTATTGTTATAACAACCTTTTGATATGAATTGTTGATCTCAAAATTGAGGGAAAACTCATCCATTGATCTAAACTCTACCAGGGATTGATTTTTTCCTTTGAGCACATGCAATATCCTGCCAAAACAACCGACCAACCATCAACCATTGACCTTTTCCTTTGGCAACCAACTTTTAAGACATCGCTAAATTGGTCGACCCAACCATCGAACATCTAAAATTTATGTGGGATGAATGAAACAATTTACCAATTCATCTGACCTAATCATTGGCCATCGACCATTTCTGTTGGCATACAAAAACACTTCGTCAATTCGGTAGACCCAATCATCGACCATCGACCATTTCTTGACTGATATGGAAACTAGGTCGACATGGCATGGCACATCATCCTGGTGTGTCAACTTGGCTGATGTGGCATGACATGTGGATGTTGATGTGGCATGACATGTCATCCTCTTCTTTCCTTCATCAACGATCGACAATTTCCCTTGGGTGATTCAAACACCTTTCCGAATTGGCCGACCCAATGATCAACCATTGGGGATAGACGATTCGTCTTACCAAGAAAACACCTTGCTAAAATGGTTGAACCAACCATCGATCATCAATTATTTGTGTTGGAAAACAAAAAAAATCACCAAATTTGTCGACCCAACCATCGACCATTGACAATTTCCATTGGCAATTGAAACACTTCGCTAATTTGGCCAACTCAAACATCGACCATTGGTGAATTCTCTTGGAAAAATCCAACACTTAGAAATTTTCAACCAAATCCCAGATGAATTTATATCGTCAATATACCATTCAAAATGATCTTGACCGTTGATCTTCTCCAACTTCCAAACAACTGAAAATGAATCTAGACCGTCGATTTGTCTCATTTTCCCAACTACCGAAAATGAATTTTGACCATCGATCTTCTAAACCTTACCAAACTATGAAAATCTTATAAGTTTTTAAATCTATTCACGATGAATCTGGGTCGTTGATCTCAAAATCATATGTGATTTCGACTGTCGATTCCTCAAACTTTTCCCAACTCTACAATGACCATTAAAACATGAAATTCAAACTTCCAAGTCGAATTTTAACTCTGCAACTCTGCATATTGATGCCATTGATCACCACCAAGAGGGTTGTGTGGCAATTTGAAACTAAATGGTTTATAAATTTGGGAATTTCACTCCAAAATTCATCATTTTCCCCAAATTTGTCACAGATTGAAATATGTAACAATGAATTTTACCAAATTCACACTGGTTCTTGGCCCATACTGGTCTAGTGTTTGAACTAGAAACTTTGATACCAATCTGTAACAACCCCCAGCTGGATCAAGGATCATTACTACACATAAAACACATAAAACATAATTTTTTCTGCTAACTGAAATTCATCTAGCTTACCAGCTACAAATTACACATGGATTTAACTACTGTATGATATCATAATTAAATGCATCTACAACCTACTAAAAATGTCATGAATATAGTTTAAATAACTCAACACAACAACATACAAACTATTTTCAAACACAAAGTTCATAGACAACAATTAAACTCGTAATGCAACATAGAAACAAAATAAAACACTTATCTTTTAAAATGGTTGTGCAACCAACTTCTTGGGACAGATGTTCCACCCAACCGTAGAATTGTTGTTCCAAATATCAATAGTAATTCAACCCTGAGCTAGGGCTAGAAATCCAAAAAAGAGGGTGTCCTCTCACTATCCACTCACAATTAAAAAATTCCCACAACCCAATGGTATTCTCCTTCAACTATCTTGATTTTCCACCAACTCTCTTCCTCTCGACTCACCCAACCCAAGGCATATCCCCTTCACTGTTATCATTCGATTAGGTTTCCCATTCATTTATCAGGGTCTCTCTGGAATATGTAACCAAGAATATCTCTACTCAGAAACTCAAGGGATCTCACTGCTAGGAAAACAACAACAATCACTTTCTTTTATGGTTCAACTCACACAAGAGTTCACTCTTCATAAATGATAACCAGGCTCTCTAGTCTTCCAATCCAAATATGCTCCAAAATTCACCCTCTATGGTTACTACAACTCCCAACTCTTCTTCCCTCTTGTTTGCTTGTTTTTCATGAAAAAGCTTGACTGTCTAAAAATGTTGTGACTTCCCATATAGATTTTTTCTCTCTTTGTCTTACTTGCTTGACTTACACTCTTCCCTAAACTGATTATACTCTGACCCCATGCTCATAATAACTATTGGACATGACTTCTCACACCCATTCTCTTACACGTATTCAATGATTGACTTTGGAACACTCAACAACAAAATATAAGGTTCATATACCAATAGTAATTTTAGAAAGTGGGTTGAATTAATAGACAAGGGTAATTCCCCCTTGGGCCCCTCTTAGACATTCTATTTGACCTTCCCCTCTCTTGTGGATTAATTAATCCCCCATATATATCCATATCCCTAATCAATTGGCATCACATTTTATTTATTAAAATTTAGAAATACAATTCACATATTACATCACTTGGTCATAGCCACACATTATAATTACATTAAGCATTAATTAAACTAGGGATTATAGCAGGGATGTTACATAGAACATAATCAATATGTGTGGTACCAATGGATTTGCAAATGCAAAAGGATTGTGCTGGGTCTTGGTCCATTTTTATAGATGAATTAATAACAAATTATGGGGATATTAAGAGCAACACATTATTTATCCAATTGATAAATATTTGACAAAGAGGTTCAATTATAAAGCACATTCAAAAATTTCAAACTATGAGTCTTAGAGTAAAGAACATTCTAGAGGATAATTTGTTGGATCTCTTTATGGGAACTTTAAAGGATAACATTCAACATCAGATGCATCTTTTGGAACCTAAATCCTTAGAGCATGCTTTCAATGTGGCAAGGAAAGTTGAAAGAAAAAATATTATCATGTGTTGGGTAGCATTAGCACTTTTAAAAATATCAAGATAGAATGATATATCAAAAAGGAAAAGGTAACTGTGTTGATTGATTTTGGTAGTAGCATAACTTCATTGACTGCAAATTAGACAAATTGCTCAATTGTTTTATATATCCAACATTAGAGTTTCAAGTAATGATTGCAGATAGAGGTACCATAAATTATTTAAGGAAGCGTCATAGCATTAATCTCATTATGAGGGATCATTTATTGAATAGTCCAATGATTGTAGTCAAAATGGGAGGTGTTAATGTTGTATTACGGGTCCAATGGTTACAATCATTGGGAAAAGTTGCTCTTAATTTTTAGGAACTTTTCATGAGATTTTCCTTGGAAGGAAAGGAAATAGAAGTCATATGTATCCAATGGAAATTGATTAAAGTGATAATCTCTGACAACATGAAAAAATTGTTAAAAAGGGACACTAGGGTGTAAATGCACAATTATGCTCATTAGAAGTTCAAACATGTAAGCCCTCCATTCCCTTAGAAATCCAAAGGGTTATCGACAATAATTATAAGGTATTTACAGAGATTCCCAATGGTTTTTCACCTACTTGAGAGCATGATCATGTTATTAACTTGCAACCAGGAAGTGTACCACCTAACATTAGACCTTAAAAATACCCATATGCTTAGAAGAGTGAGATTGAGTGTATAGTTCAAGAAATGCTAGAAGTTGGCATCAATTAACCTAGCCATAGTGCTTTCTCTTCACCAGTAGTGATGGTTTATAAAAAATATGCTTCATGGTGTATGTGTCCAAATTATAGAGAGCTCAACAAGATCACCATTAAATATAAGTTTCCTATTCCTATCATTTATGAACTATTAGATGAATCACAAGGAACAATTTTATTTACCTAGTTGGATGTCCATTTAGGATATCATCAAATTAGAATGAGGGAAGAAGACATCCCCAAAATAAACTTTAGAACACATGAAGGTCATTATTAATTCTTGGTGATGTCATTTGACCTTAGTAATGCACCTTCCACATTTCTATTGGGATCCCCCCATTACACCTCGAGCTCCAATTCAAACGATTTTTTGTTTTTAAATTGGTTGTTTTTCAGAGAGGAATTCAGATCTACAACTTGTTTCCTCAAATTCTACACAAAATATACATGAATTAATTTAAGTGTCGTACATCTTTTTTTTTTTTTCCTTTGAAAACTTGTACAATAGGAAAAACATTTTTCCCCCTTTTGGACCAAGAAAGAGATTTGATACCAATTGTTATGTACTCAATATATATATATATTAAAGTGCTTAGCTTCAGAAATAAACAAAAGCATCCATACAAAATGATCAACACAAGAGAATTGTAGAAAAAACCCTTGGGGTAGGATAACACCATGAACTATTACTTAAGGAAAACACTCCTCAAGTAATGATTGATACAATTAACGATATTCTACCATATATCATTACATTGCTTGTACTTCTTTATGAAATATTTCCTACTTCCTAGGAAAATTCTAAATAAGGAACTTTCTAGTGGGTGTAACCTTCTAGTAATCCTTCTTACATTCACTCCATTCACACTTCTACATGGGAATTATTGATTATAAATGACCTCCATACATAAAAATAAATAACCACATAGGGGAGGCAGGTGTGAGGGCGGGGGTTCTCCTAGACCTCGGAGGAAACAAAGTCCTAGATTATTATTGGAATTTGGGAATTGAAACAAATAATAGAGCAGAAGCCTACACTCTATTTCAAGGAATATTATTAGTCACACAGAAGCAAATGAAGATCTTGAGTGTGGTCAGGGACTCCAAAGTGATTATCATTTTAATGATCTCAGTTTCCTCGCCAAAGGATCTTTTTCTAAATAAAATTATGGATCGAATTTATCTTATCTCAAGTGATATTCACACAATATTTTTCCATGTCTTTAGGCATAATAATTCTGAAGCGGACGAACTTTCCGATCCAGAAATTGGAAAATCCCCTAGTATTTTGGGGGTCAATAGAGAGGAGTCTTATTCTCCTTTTCCATGATCAAGGGCCACTGATTTCCCCTCGCTCAAGGATCTTTCATGTTTGACGTGTGGGTGGAGGTGGTGGTCTCATGGCTCATTTTTATACTCACAAAAGTTTATAAGATGGTAGACATGAAGTGTGATGGAAGTAAATCAATTAGAGCATCTGAGACTGTCCTCCCGGGTAATGGGTTCAAGTGGTAGGTACATGAACTTCGACGAGAAGGAATACTAGTGTGGATTGTTTCTCTTGGCGGACAGTGGGATGGTACGTCATGGGATTCAACAATTGGCTCAGTGAAATGCAATCATCATCAAGCAGTTTGATGAGGTAATGAAGGGAAACAAAATATGGTTAATTCAAATCGGGAAGGTACATGCTTTGGTGCGAATTAATGGATTTAGGAACATTCAACCAAATTATGAGTTTGAGTGGCTTTGCGACGAAAAATGGACAAATATGGAGAAACAACAAATGAAGGAAATAACAATTGGAATGTTTGTAGAATTTCCGCTCTAGTGGGAAGGAACTCTATTCACCCAAGATTCAATTTGCTTGGGTCAAGTGCTCTATGTGCTGGGGTGGAAAGTAATTCAGGATAATTAATCCTTGTGTGACTTAGGAGGAGGAGGGTACACATTCAATATTGGTGTGCCTGGGTGATTCAACACAGTCATAATGAATTGGGAGGGAAGTGGTGGAAAGTGAGATCCTGACAAAGAATTTAAGGAGACAGAGGAAGAATACCATCAACAACTACAGATTTGAGTGGGGGAATTAATCTCCACCGTCTCTTTTGTCTTCGAAACACTTTCTTAGCATTGTGATTCGATTAGTTAGTTGTAGGATGAAATGATTGCATTGAAAAGTTAGAATGAGGATATGAAATCCAAAATTGAGCATTTTTAAAGGAATAATGAACATGTGTCCCCAATAGGCACATTCAGCCGGGAATCAAGGAATGACTCAACATCATATGTTTTTCCACTTCCATATATCAATGAGCCCTTGGTAGAGTATAGAGAGGAAGAAGGAATGCTAGACATCAAGCAAGAACCTAGTAGTTGATTAATCACATTATGTAATCTCCATTTTATTTATGTATATGTATTAGTGGTATCTTCTACCGGATATACTCTTTTCAAAAAAATAGTAGGATAAATATATAGAGAATTAGTAAGGGAATATATATAGTAAATGTAGAACCAACAATGAAATTTTTTTTTGAAGTTTTGTGGAATCTTTGAAAGTGATATTGTACTCAGTGGTCTTGACCACACCTTTTTAATGATGTAAATTCTCTAGTTTTTGTGAGAAAAAAATAAAAAAATAACCACATATCTCTTTGTATTCCCATTGGGTACCTCACTAGGTACCCCATAGTACCACATAGGTATACTACATTCCATCCCCCTTCTCATGTTTCATCCTCAAAACATGGGAAAAAACCATACAATATGATCGACTAAGCAATGTAGCCAAATGGTATCAAGCACAAGCATCCATCCATCCTAGTGAAATATAACATGATGTCCAACTGCTTCCTTTCCACCTTGATCTTGATTCTTTTTTCTTATTTTGTGCCATGGGGTTGTTGCACTACTCTGATATCTCCATGAAATGTTGGTATTCCTCCATGTACCTCTTGACTGTTTTTTTATTTTATTCCGGTGCCATGTTGGTCCATAATAATTTTGTTTGTACGCATGCCCCTACCTTGATTATTTTTGTTTCTTTAGGTGGTTTGGATGGTGACATACATCAACCTTAGCTCTTGGTTCTTCTTGCTTGGACACTTTAACATGTTGTTCCTTTGATTCATTTATCTCCTTGAGTTTTTCTTTCTACTAGGCCCTTCTTGGGGATTTTGTTTATATGATTTTGTAGCCTCTACTTTTGATTCAACCTCAAATTATGCAATTATTTTCCCTACAAGGAATCCTTTAGGTGCCCCTGTGGGCCCTTTTGTCTTAGGAACAAAAATATTCTACAATGTAATTCTCTTTTTCTTATACCAAATATTCAAAAAATTCTTTTGCACATTAACATTAACTTTACCAACTAATTCCATCTAATGATATCCAAGAATAACATCCACACAATTCACATTTATTGTAACGTCCCCACTATAATCCCCAATTTAATTAATGCATAATGTAGATATAATGTGTGGCTATGACCAAGTGATGTATATGAAAATTGTATTTCTGAATTTTAATAATAAAATGTGATGCCAACTGCTAGGGGATATGGATAGATATGGGGGATGATTAATCCACAGGATAAGGGAGGGTTTAAGATAATGTCTAAGAGGGGATCAAGGAGGACTTACCCATTTCTATTAATTCAACCCACTTCCTAAAATTACTATTGGTGTATGAACCTTCTAATTTCTGATTGAGTGTCCCCAAATCCAATCATTGAATGCATGTAAGAGAGTGGGTGTTAGAAGTCACATCCAATAGTTATTGGGAGCATGGGAGTTTAGTACAATCAGCTTGGGGAAGAGTGTAAGTCAAAGAAGTAAGCCAAAGAGAGGAAAAATTGTATGGATAGTTACAACAATTTTAGACGGAAAATGATATTGCATGAACAACAAACAAATAGCAGAAAATAAGAGCTTGGAGATGAAGAAACCATGGAGGGAGAATTTTGGAGCATATTTGGAGAAAAAGATTGAAAAGATAGGTTGTTAGGCTTCAAGAGTGAACTTCTGTGTGAGTTTTGCTATAAAAACAAGTGATTGCTATTGTTTTTCCTAGTAGTTTTCCTAGCAGTGAGCTCCCTTGAGTTTTCTAGTAGAGAGATTCATGGTTACCTATGTTAGAGAGACCTTGATAAACAAATGGGATGCATGATGGACTAATATCAGTGAAGGGATACATTCCTTGGGTTGGGCAGGTCGAGAGTCAGAGAGTTGGTGTAAAATCGAGATAGTTGTAGGAGAATACCAGTGGGTTGTGGGATTTCGAACCGTGAGTGGAAAGTGAGAGACCAACCTCTTTTGTGGATTTCTATCCCTGGCTCAGGGATGACCTAGTATTGATATTTGGAACAACAAGTCTATGGTTGGGTGGAACATCTGTCCCAAGTAGCTAGTTGCACATCTATTTTAATAGATAAGTGTTTTATATGTTTCATGTGTTATATTTATGAGTTAAATTGTTGTGCATTCACTTTGTGTTTAATAAGAATTTATATGTTGTTGTGTTGATTTGTTTAAACTACATTCATGTAATTTTTAGCATGTTGTATATGAATTTAATTAATGGTATCAAACAATGGTTAAATATATATGTTTTCATAAAGCTGGTAAACTACAGGATTAGTTCGTAGATTTTTTTGTTTTTGTTTTTGTGTGTTTTCTGCATGTAATGGTCCTCATATGGGTTGGGATTCATTATAGATTGGTATAGTATCTCCTGGTTCAACATTGGACCTGTATGGGCCAAGAACCATTGTAAATTTGGTATTAAAAAAATCATTGTTACAGATTTTGTTATGTGACGAAATTGGAGGAAAATAGAGAAAATTAGAATGAAATCCCCAAATTCAAGTGTAAATGCCTCATGAATATTGAAGAGATTATACAGGGAATCAATCCGCATAGTTGCAGAGATAAATTCGACTTGGAAGGCCAAATTTTATGTTTTAATGGTCGTTGTAGAATCAAGTGAAGATTGGTGAACCGATGACCAAGATCATGGTTGATTTTGAGATAAATGACCCATATTCATCCTTGATATATTTAAAAACTTATAAGGTTTTCCAGAGTTTGGAAAGTCTTGAAAATTGACAGTCAAGATTCATTTTCGGTGGTTTTGAAACAAATCAAATTGACGGTCAAGATTCATTTTTGGTGGTTGGGAAAATAATCAAATCAACGGTCAAGATTCATTAGTAGAGTTGGGTGAATTTTGGCGAATCAATGGTCAAGATCATTAGGAATGAAAGATAAATGGTCCATATTTATCTAGGATTTGGTCGAAAATTTCTAAGGATTGGAATTCTCCAAGAGAAATCATTGATGGCTGACAGTCGGATCAATGAGATTTTATGAATAACATTTGTTTTGCCAACAAAAATTGTTGATGGTCAATAGACAATTTTGGTTCTACCAACATAAATCTTTGATCACCAATGGTCAATGATTGTGAGTTGGACAAATTGGAGAAATATTTCATGCGTCTAAAGGAAATCGATGATCATCGATGGTCGATCATCAGGGGTCGATAAATTTAGTGAGGTGTTTGATTCATCCAAGGGAAATGGTCATTCATTGATGAAGGAAAGGGGAGGATGGCATGTCTTTCCACATCAACATCCACATGTCATGCCATGTCATTATCCACATGCCATGCCACAACAGATAGAGTTCTATGCCAATGTCCACATGCCATGCCACATCAACATCTACATGTCATGCCACATCAACATGGTTTCCATGTTAGCCAAGAGATGGTCGATCGCTAATGGTCGGGGGTTGGAAAATTGTGTAAGAAAGTGGTTGTTAAGGAAATTCTTCGAAGGTCGATTGTCAATGATCGCGGTTCGACAATATTTGTGGACAAAATTGGTTTTCCAAGAGAAATGGTTGATGATCGATGATCGGGCTTCAGTGAAATCAATGAGCAAGTCTAGTTTACCAAAGAAATAGTCGATCGTCGATAGAGTTCAGATCAATGGTTGGGATCTGTCCCAATTTTAAGATAAAAAAATCAGATTAAAAGGATATTATAGCAGTAAAACAATGAATTTTATATGAAATTTTCAAATTTTTGAAGGTCTTAAACTTGCGGGGTGATTTTGAGGCCCCAAATGACGCTTTTAAGCAATCATTTTTTACAAAAATATGGTGTACCAAAAGTACACCATATCTCTACAACTTAAATAAAATAACTAGAAGAGAGATTTCCAATGAGCTACTCCAGGAACAAAACAGAGCTCATATGAGAAAGTTATAACTGAAACAATTAAGGTAAACTTTCAACACCATTTTACTCCTAGAGGGCATAACTCGTTGCTCAGAAGTCTGTTTGAGGCACATGAATAGTCTATGGAAATATTATGAACCATAGAAGACAACCATGGAGCTATATTTGGAATTTGGGTATGTAAAAATGTGCAGAAATAGAAAGAAGACACATATGGCATACAAGGATAAAATGGGGAAAATAGTCTAAACTTCTTTGGATAATAACTTTTTGCTCAGAGCTCAAATTTGGGAAAACTCATAGTTATTATAAAGGTATTGAGGAGGAGAAGAAATATATCCACTCAAAATTTTGAATTGGGCATAAAATTTTATTAGGAAGTAATAATGCAAATTTTGCAGTAGTAAGTGACTGGAAATTGCAGCTTGTGAATGTTGTCACTTTTCGCTCAAAACTCAGAATGAGGCATGAGTATAGTCATTGGAGAGATTTTTTATAGAGGAATGTGTCTAAGGAATTAGATTTTGACTTGGTGCATTTTTTATTGATAAATTTATGTGAATAATAACTTGCATTCTAATTAATGAAATGTTTTATAGTATGCATGTGATAACAATACTTATTACATGCACATTTCTTGTAGAATTAAAGGTACATGATTTTTTTTTGGTTATTATATAAATATTGGAGTTATGAAAGATTCCTAGGGATCTTAAAACCATGAGTAGGATATCAGAGGTTCGTATGTTAGCATGGGAAATGTTGAGACATAGTCTAACGTAGTGAGAAGCGGGTAGGAGCTTGTAACTATGAGAAACCTGCATAGAGAAGTGAATAGCTATAGGGAAGATAATGAAAGGATTATGAATGCTTAGAAATAGATACTTCAAAATATGAATATGTTACATATGAAAGTTAACAAAAAATCTGGCACCAAGCAAGCAATGAGTGATAAACAAGTGACAACATCAAGATCCCAAAGCAGAAGGGATGGTCATGGAAATGATAGACAATCAAGAAGAATGAGCATGCACCATCATTCTCCAAGGCAACCCACTAGAAGAAATCATGCGAGTTTGGGGACAGGGAGAAACCAAAGTGTGTCTCTTGTCAGGAAGAAGAGAAGAAGGCATGAGGCAGACATCTTGCAGGGTGAAATAAGGAAAATCAAGCCACCAAATTTCAATGGTGAGAATAGGAAAGGAAAATATTTCTAGTTTCATGATTACCCCTCAAGGGTAGAAGCTAGAATCACAACCTACCACTTGAAATAAAATGCAACCATGTGGTGGGATCAACTTAAGAAAGCCAAGAACCTTGATGAGAAGAGTATATCATGGAGACAATTCAAAGGATATTTCGAAGAGAAATATTTTTCTGAGCATCACTATGAAAGGAATATGAAAGATTTCTTTGAACTCAAGTTGGGAAGTATGACAATGGATAAGTATGAGAGGGGATTCTTTGAATTGTTGGAGTGTGTGGAATTCATAAAGGATAAAAAATTCAAAATCCAAAGGTTTCTAAGTGGGTTATTCTCCTTCTACAGTGAAAAGATACAATATGATAACCTCAAGACTTTGGAGGAAGAAATAAGGAGAGAAAATCATATTTACAAGCAAAGCAGAGGAAGGTCGGTTTTCTAAAAATATTGGAATGACAAGATGAAGGGTAAAAGGGATCAAAGGCACAAATGTTTTAAGCCACCCTTTTTAAATAACAACTCCCAAGACAATTAGTAGGGTCAATCGGCCAAAAATGAGCACAAGACTGCAAATTAATTTGGGAAAAGGCCAAGGTAGGAGTCTGTACAATGTTAGGGATGTGAGGAAAATCACTTATATAGGGACTTACCTCATAAAGGAGAAAGAATGAGGATTTTACAAAAAATTCAGGAGGATGAAACAATTGAAGACATGGGAGACAACATGTCAAGGATGTATGTGGCCTTGGACAACAAGCAAGTAGAATACCAATCCCCCATGATTGAAGTGGAAGGAAAGATTGATAACCAACCCATAATTTTGGAGCTAGACATAGTTACATAAACTATAACATTGTTGAAATATTCCACTCGCAAAGGAGTAAGCATAAGAAATATTGATTTTTTCATTTAACTACAAGGGCTAAGAGGAAAATAAATGAGATAGTTAAAGATTGTCTGATAGACATGAATGGAATCAACACGAAGGTAGATGTGAACATTATACCATTGGGTTCATATGTTTGTCTAAATAACATGTATTGGTTGGAAAAACACCATGTTGTCCTAGACAGTTACAACAAGAAAATCACATGTCTTGATGAAGAAGAGAAACAAGGCAAGGTTAAAGGAATTCCAAGAGCTATAACTGTTAGATAGATTTCATTTATGTAGTTGAAAAAGAGTTTTAGGAAGAGATGTAAGATTTTTGCAGCCCACATGGAAGAGGCAACCAAAGAAAAAGTGGCAAGCATTGGAGATCATCCATTCTTGAGGGATTTTGAGGATTTTTTTAGGGAAATTCCAGGATTTCCACCAAAGAGAGACATTCATTTCTCTATCGATTTGGTGCCAAGATCTTCCCCAGTGTCCAAGACACCTTACTCAATGGGTCCTGGAGATATTACACACACCTAGAATTTTTTATTTATTTATTTTTTTCCTAAGTTTATTTGGCTATGTTGAGGGTCCCTTAGTCTGAGATATTCTCCCATCATTGATAATATTCTCCCCTATACAAGGGTTCCACATACCCTCTAGTCAATTTTCAGTTACCATTCAATTAGACTAATTGACTAAAGTGTTTCATGTCAACATTGGTTTTATCACTAAGTGTTGCATGCTAACCTTGGGATCATCACCAATAATGCACACTTGCATTGGGATCATCACTAGTAAGGAACATTTCACATGTGTACATGATATCCTCCTCATTTCACTATGGTTTGGCTAGTCAACTGACGACTGCATGGCCAATTAACTAGGACTAGGTGGAAGCTGACTCCAGTTATTGCCAATGTGTGTTAGATCTCTCTAGAAAAATCATAATGTGCATTAGTTGACTAATATGGTGAGTTAGTTGTGTGACACAAAGTATATCACTTGTATTGTATCATTTCTCTCATTTAGCTACTATAAATTCTTTCATTCTTTCCTCCATTTTTGTCTCTTCCCTTCACACCATTGCATGTTGTGTATGCTTCATTGTTAGCTAGAACTTCCATACAGGTATCTTATAAATTCTACATGGTACAAAATACCACATGCCACTAGAAAGGATCATCAACAACACTCTTTTGTAGGTACTGTTAGCGACATTTCTTGTCTTGGGCCTAAGAGCATCCAGGTCTGCAGGTTGCATGAAGAACGCCCAAGCGTAGTAGGAAAAGCCCCATTTCAGGCTGAAAATCAAGTGAGCGAGCGAAATTAGGTTGTCAACGACCCAAATTCATCCATAGGAGCAGATCAACGATCGACGGTAAATCACGGTTAGCGGAGTTTCACTGGGATTAGCGCGATGGGTAGCGTCTATATACATTCATGAAGGATATCGGTCGTCCATCCAAAAGGACACGTGGTGCGTGATCATGTCATGTCGGCATTCGAGGATTCGACGGGTAAGAGCTCCTCATCATTTTACATCTCGAAACCCCGAATCCCGAAACGTCGATAAGCGCCTTTGAAGCTAAGCCCATGGTCCTAGCACCTGGTCACGTCAAGCGAGCTTGATAATGGAGGCAGCCCTCTTCTAACATCAAATTCCATCTCGACCGTTCCTTTGGAGGACACGCGGCGTACATCTGTGCTTTCGCAGTTTGGTCAATCGAGATTTTGAGAAGCGTTGCATCGTGAAACCCCGGTGCCAGAAATCCTGAAAGAATCGGGACTGTCCATATGAAGGAAACACGGCACAAGATCTGAGCCACAAGTGGGGCCTTTCGGGATTTTCATAGTGAAAGCATCGAATTCATCTCAGTCGTCCATCCATCAATGAAACTCGGGTGCATTGGACTTAAAGGGGGCAAGGATCTAGGCGGCCAGAATCTGCGCGCTCAAATTTACGATTAGAGCGCCCGGATCAACGATGCACATCGGATTCTGGAGCCCCCCCGCCTTTCTACCTTTAAGCGGAGGGGGGGGTCCGGAATCGAGGGTGCACCTCTTCGATGGCTACGATCAAATCACCTGGATCAACGGTTGAGGTTGTTTCCACCCCCCCCCCCCCTTTGNTCCCGACTTTAATAAAGGTATGGGGGACCCTTCCTGACTTGTCACCTTCTGTCCCATTCTCCCCCTATTAACGTGGTGCCTCCTCATTGCGTCTGCCCCGACTTCTTCCAAATCACTTACCGCCTCCCTCTTCCCCTGTCATCTATCCAACTTCCCTCTCTCCATCCACATGGCCCCTCCTCATCTCATCGCCCTATCGCCTCCTGCCATGTGTCCCTCTCACTCCCAGTCACCTCCACCTGTATGATCATTCCTTTTAATCCGTGTCCACCTCTACCCCTGCACTCCACACGCCTTCCTCCTCTTTTATTTTTATACTGCGTGGCATTCCTCAGCTTATGTCACTGCTCCCATTTCCTCTCCATCGCCTCCACCGTGTTGATGCCATCGCTCCCATCATACCCTTTTTCACATCTGCCATAGGGGTCCTTCGCAGCAGTCCAGCGAAGAAACATCCAAAGAGAGACCGTTCAGCTAATCCAGGTGGCACCATTAGGAAACCTCCACGTCCCAGAAGGTAGGGTTAACCGAGGTTGTCCCCAGTCCCAAGAAATCATTTATTGTGGTTGTTGCTGGTGGTTGGGCATCATCTCCGCCATAAAAAGAAAGTCCAGTAAATGAATAAAGCTGGTCGATTCATCTACAACAGGACAGTCCAAAATTTGATAGCATCTGTCTTGGGTGCACGATCGGCTAGAGTCTGCATGCGCAGACTGTTAGAAGACATGCAGATGCAATGTTTTTAATGCAACATCCCATTTTTGCTGTTGTTGTTTTTGAGTATATGTAGGTGTTTTCACCATTTTTGTAATCATCGATGGTTGAGCAAGGCTCCCGATTGTAAAGTTTTTATGCAACACTGGTCACTCTGGTTAATGTATAAGGCATTGGAGACTTCTTACTTTATGGATGTCAGCCTCTTTTCCATCTCTTTGTTTACTATGTTAGAACAACTCGGAATTGGAGGATCCAGTCGAGTTGTAGCTATTATAGGATGATGTAGGTTGGATCACTGTAACAGTTGCATTGTTTCTAATTGGTTCATATGATTTTCTTAGCGCTGAACAACTTGGAATTGGAGGATCCAGTCGAGTCACCCCTCAGCTCCTTGAAACTCTGGACCAAGTGGATCTTGGCTTCTGAGTTTTTCTTCCTCAAGCTTCCAAAGGCCTGTTGCCTGAGGTAGTCTTTCTCACCCTTCTCACAAGTCTTCCATCTACCACCCTTTAATCAACATACTGATGGAAGTTGGATCAAGACCTCCCTTGCTTTCTACATACCAGACCCTGGTTCCTGTGTCAATGTTGCTTTCCTGGGTCTCTTTCCATTCGACCACCCCCATTTATTAAATCGTGACATAAAAACTGATGGGCGTCGGGCTCTACTCCTGCAAGCAATCCAGGAGTGACTTCCATCGCCAACAGGTACAAAAGATGGAACAAAGCAACAAGAAAAATGGAATTTTTCCCATCTGCAATTCTAACACCATATAACTAATTTGACTGGAATCCAAGAATTACCCACATGCTTATGGGTAAAGACTTGAATCAGATAGCTATGGAAATAGAAACATAACCCGTCTCAACACTGCAAAAATATAAATACTTCAACCGCATGGACGAGGCTTATAGTCCTCCTCCATGAGATCTGGACCACCTCGGTTGGTCTCTTTGGCAATCAGGATGAAATGAGGGGCCATTTTCTTGAAGTAGAACTAAACTCCTTGGATCCGAAGAACTTTGACAATCTTCATTATTTATTCACCAAATTGAAATCTATCCTCCATGAATTGAAAGACTGTGGTATCGACAAATCAAAAGTAGAAAAACAATTGATTCTTTCTATCATGGAAAAACTTGGACTAGATTATAGTGTATTTATCTCCACATTTCATTCTAACAGATTCACTGCGGGATCAACCTGGACCATACCTTCATTGTCAAAATTTATCAAGGCTTTGACACAGGAGCAGGATAAACTCATTCAGATGGGCATAATCAAGAGCCCAAAGGAACAAGAACTTGTTGTGCATGATGTAAAAAACTCTCAAAATCCTAAATCCAAACAGAAAGGAAAAGGAAAGGCACAAAAAGAAGGGTACTCCCAACCCTTCAATGATTCCTCTGGTTCCAAAGGTGGGAAAACCGAGTAAGGGAAGAAGTGCGGTTACTAAAATTGCAGGAACCATTCATAATATGCATGCATGAAGAATAACATTGATTATATGGCACATATTATTCATAAGAACAACCTTAGGGATCACATTCCCAAATATGCCAAGAAAAATTTAGAATATCAAGCCCTTAAGAAAGGTAATTCTCATGCATTAGTAGCTATCTATTCTTCACCCGACATATGGATTGTAGATTCAGGTGCTTCCCACCACACAAAAACTGCAAAGCATATTCTATATTTTTTAACTTCATGCACAAGGCCTCCTATCCTCATGGGGGATGACTCTCCAGTCAAGGTCACCAGAAAAGGGAGAGTGGAACTAGATCATGGAATATTTAAGAACGTCCTACATGTTCCTCAAATTTATGTGAACCTGTTCTTGGTGTATCATATTACACACTTAGGATTAGACAAAAAGGTGGAGTTCTATTGGTTATTTATATATATCATGTCTGAGTTTATATCTTCATCTTGAGTGACCTAGGGTTCATGTCTGTTCAGGGTTCCAACAAAGCCTCTAAAACTATTGGCCCTCCTGGTAAACTAGAAGGCAATGCAATATGCAGGGTGCACTGTGCCATCTCAATCGAGATAGTATTAATGGGTGGATTCACTACTCATGTGTTTGCAGCCTAGGATTGAGTGGGATATATGAGAATTGTATGCTGAGAGTTGTATTTTAAGTTATTAACAAAATGCACTATCATTTACGATTACACAGGGAATATAAAAACTCATTCATTTAGCATATCAACAACTACTGAAGACAATACATAAACACATGCATTCAATCACATAACACAAGTTTTACTGTGGTTCACCCCCCCTAGGCTACATCCACAAAGATCTAGATCTTATCTCTTTTATTATAGTAGTTCTGAAACTACAGCGCCACGCACTTTAAAAATCAACTCAAATGGTTTGATATCTATTATGAGGCATAATAGATCGCACCAGGCTCCTCAGCCTACGATCTAACCCTCAAGATCTACCCTCCTCAGTCCTCTCTAGCTCAACAACTTACAAAATTATGTCATACAAAAAAATATTACATCACATCTTCTTCCTCACATCCGTCTCTCTGTATCTATCACTATGAGACCTAGGTATGTATATTTATACATTTCTGGCTCTTTAGCCATTACAATGTGTTGCAAAAACGCTGACCCTAACGTCGTTAGGTATTCCATGCATGTGTGCTTGCTTCTCTTCCTTCCAGTTGTCACTACCATCGTGCATTCCTTCTTTAAAAAAATCTCCTTTCTTTCCTCTTTGTCCAGCTCCCAACATGCCCCCAACATTGACATGTGGCTCGTCCTGAGCCACCTAACCTTTGTGCTCTTCGTCGATCTCCCTGATGATTTCTTGGAACTTCTCCTTGAGCTCTGCTACTTTTGTTTGACCCTGCATGGTCTTCTCCTTGAGTGAGTCTACTGTTTGGACTAAAATCTCGTTATTGATCAACCCTGTGCACTCTGCCTGGGTCTATTCCATATATGTCTTGGCTTCCTCTGCTTGTGCAATGACTTCTGCTACTCACTCTTGAAGTGGTTCCATTTGAGCCTATCGCTTCTTTTTCTATGTTTGCGTAGTGGTGATTTCTTCCTGTAGTTTCTTCATATCCTACACCCCTTTGACGCGCTCTATGATGGACATTATATTTTTCCTCTGCTTGAGGTCCTAGATAGATGTGCTTATCTTTTCTTCTTCCTTGTCCCACTGCTGGACTTGTTGATCCTCTTCTAGCTTCATCCAAAGTTGTGCTGCTTTATCGAACAAGTTGGTTGCTACGCTAACCTGTCGCTCTATCTCCTGCAACTACTATGTTTCCTCCTACTTCCTTTACTCCCTTACCTTTGGTGGAGTGGTAGGTGTGAGCTGCTCACAGATATTCTCGATCTGCTTCTGATATTGATCGATTGCCTATGCAATATGATCAATCTTCTCTACTGCTGTGAGTTTGTCCCTCTGCGCGGTCTTTGGAATCTTCTCATAAGTTCCGACCACTTTTGGTTGCAATCCATTCACGTGCTCCCTCTCCTATTGGGTCTTGATATTGGTCTTCTCATATATCAATTTGAGTGCATCCCATTTATCCTTTGCCTATTGTAATTCTACTGTGTCTATGCGTGCATGAGACTGTACCTCTTGGGTAACGCTAACCTGTAATTTGTGTAGAGATTTGGAATGTATCCATGACAATACCAATTGGAGTTGAGCTAATTTATTTAGGGGTGTCTTCCCCACGATCTCGTCCATGCAAAACATGCTGGGTGTAATGTGGAATTTCGCACTCGACTGCGGTATTGTGTGGACTGTATCTCACTCACTTGCTTCAGGTTCTTCTCTTGTCTGTGATGTTGATGAACCTGTTCCTATGTTGCTGCCTATTTCCTATGCTTCCCCGATATTCTTGAGGAACTGTCGCATGTCTGCCAACTCCTCTTGAATTATGTCCCTGTGGTGCACAACATTCTAAAAATCCTTAGAGGTATGATCCTAAACCATTTAGGCTATCATTTCTGCATCATCCTCCATGATTGTGTATTTTTGAGGTGTTCTTTGTGCCTTCATCTTCTTGCATGCACCCCCCATCTGAGTGGGCCTCTTAGCTAGGCTTGGTTCTTGTGGATTGGGACTTGGTGTAGTCCCCTGCACTGCCTCGAAATGTTTTTGTTGTACTTGGGTTGGGTGTGTATTATTCTTCTTCCCCTTCTAGGTCCCTATCTTAGCTGTCCCTTCTTTCGTCTTCTTTGTTTTGGTCTGGCCCATCATTGGTTTCTTGAGCACTGGGACATCCTGAGGCTATGTTTCTTCCTACCCTGCCTCCTCTTCTGTTGTCCTTGTAGGTATGTCTTGGGTGAGGACTGGAATCGTCCAATCGTCTTCCCAATACTTGATAACCATTTTGATGTCGCCCTCCGTGATGTAGTAGCACAATTGTAGCCACTGCTTGTTGGGGTCCTTCCGTGCCTGTATCCACATCGCATGTTGAGTGGCCTTGAATTTTGTGATGTCCCGATAGTACGCGACTAGCTGTAATTTTATTCTCCAGAGGTTGGTGATGGCCTCCTATAGATCACATAGATATCCTTCGAATATGGATGCGTTCATCTTTCTTATCCTGACATTTGACGCAACGCCAAATGATAAATATCTCACTCCATGATTAGGTTTGGTTCTGGTGGTGAAAAATTCATTGTTCGGTTTCTTCCATCCCATAATGGCTATCAGCATGAGAAACCATGAGTAATGAAATTTTTTTCCTAGATGTTGTGCATCCTTACAGTCATCTAGAAAAAAATTCAAAAGATAGGGTGCCCAACTGACTTTGGTACCCTTGACACATTGTGGTGCAACTGCAACGACCCTTGCCGGGACTTCCTCCTTGCGACATTTTCTTAGCAGCTTGCAGAACATGATTTTTGTGGCCATTTGTGTCATGACATCATTGATCCTTTTGATGATGATTCCTCGTGTCCCCTTGTCAGTGCCGTATTTATTTTTCATCTCTTTCATGAGTGCTTTCTCCTTTGTTTTTTCCTCAAGAAATTGCGCGGGATCCATGCCCCGGGATGGAAGTCCTATAATGTGTGCAATGAGCTCTATGTCTATTGGGATGATATTTTCCAACCATATATCTCTGCCATGTGTGACCGCCATCAATTGTTTGACGCAATTTCTTGCATACTGTCCTCTGCCAAAGTGTGGTAGCTCTAGAAGACCTAAAATCTGTTTATTTTCTAGTCCTATTGCCCACTAGAGTGGTTGATTAACTGGTTCCCCAAATGCATCCATACCCATAGTCTGTAGGTAGACTTTCTTTGCAAACTCCAGGAATTTTTCCATGTCCGTTACATCGTGGGCTGAGTATTTTAACTTCTCAACAAAACCTAGCAAGTCTGATTTCACCCGTGCCCCATCTAGTATATGCGACAAAACAATGTCTCTATGGGTTTCTTGTGTGGTGACCTAGGTACCTATTGCTTGTCCTTTTTCGCTAGTGGTTAACTCAAGGTTCCAACCTCCATTGGTCATTCTTCGACATACTTTTATGACCAACCTGTGACATATTCCACTATTCCTTCCTGTGGGTGGTCCGACATGGATTTTTTAGATTCTTCTAGCTATACTACTACTTTCTGATTTGTAGTCGTCCCATTGAACCTTGGGGCTCCTTCAGGGTTCTCTAGTTACGCTAGGCTGCCTGTGTCCTGGTTTTGTTGCTCCTATTCCTCTTTCAACATATCCCCATTCATTGCCTCAGGTGTTTTTTGTTGGGTTTCTTCTACCACTGGTGTGGAGTTCATCGGGGTTGTATCTGGTGATGGGACTTCATGAACATTGATGACCTCTGGAGGCTACTGTTCGCTTTCCTGCGATTGTACCTTTGCCCTAGTTCTAACTATGGATTTTCTGGTAGTCTGGATTGGTTCTGCTTGCTTGGGTGGTGCGATGGTGGTGAATGTCGATCGTTTTCTAAGTTCAATGGTCTTTATAACCTCTATGAACTTTTCTCTACACTCCATAGGCTCTATCTCTCTCTGTCTTTTCCGATCTCGTAATAAATTGTTTTCTCCCGCATTTGTGCTTTGTATGGGCATCGTATGAAGCTTGTCGAAGACACTTCCTTTATTATGGATTCAATGAACCTCCGGTTCCTTCATACTTTCCATTACTCTCCTTCTCGATCTCCACTTGGTGCGATTAATGCGAAATCCTGTCAGTATTTTCCAGCATTCAATTCCGCATACCTTTGTCGTTTCGTACTGCTTTTGTCGTCTTTACTTTTCCCTCTTATTTCCATTTTTCTCTGTCTGTTGGCCTTTTCTTCATCAAGTTTGTATTCCTAAGTGTGCGTTCTCATTCTCCTTTCGACGCACTGTACCTCTGTTGGTACCGTTTAATATGTTGTTGTGGGTGGCCAAATATCCTTTTACAACTTCAGTCGGCTCTCGTTGATCATCCCTCTGAGTTATGCACCTACTAATTCTTTCAACTATACAACTCCCCCATTTGTGACAGTTTTTACTTTGTATGGTCCTAACCAGTGCATTTTGAGTTTTCCTAGGTGATGAATGGATTTGTTCTCATACATCAACACTAAATCTCCTTCCTTGAAAGTTTTCTTCTTGATGTGTCTGTCATGCCAAGCTTTGTCCCTTGCTTTCTGAAAATTTTGGTGGAACCCTGCTAGGATCCGATCCTCCTCCATGGTCATCAACTGATTTAGTCTCTCCTATATTGTGCCTCGTTCCATCATGTGCGTAATTTATTCTACATGCAAATTGGGTACTAGAAATTCTAATGGAACCAATGTTTCTTGGCCATATACTAGTTTAAATGGCGTGTGCCTTGTCAAATTCTTGCACGTGGTCCTGTAGGCCCACAATAATTCTGGTATTTTGAGATCCCAATCATCCCTGTTGACATTACAGATCTCTGTCAGTGCATTCTCAAGGATTTTGTTAAATGATTCTACTATGCCATTTTCTTGAGGGTGATGTGGTGTGTTCTTTTGATGATGGACTTCAAACTCTTCAGTCATAGCACTGATAGTTCTTTTAATGAAGTGCATGCCTTAGTCGCTCATCAAAACTCTTGGGAACCCAAATCTAGTGATTACTTGTTCAAATAGAAAGTGTTCTTCTTTTTCTGCGCTACAATCCTTCACTGGTGCTGCTTCCACCCATCTTGTTAGGTATTATGTCGCAGTGATAATATACCTTTTGTTGGATTACCGAGAGGGGGGGTGAATCAGTAATAGCGTAATTATAATCCTTTTTCTTCAAATTTTATATC
>ML782003.1:1343246-1365034 GCA_009831015.1 Picea engelmannii | reverse complement strand
CCCCCCCCTCTCAGTTGTCCTACATAGAGAGCCTAGATGTTAAAGGCCAGTGTGCCTATTTTTGTATATGTCTCATAATTAATATAAAATACATTATTGCATGCAGACTAACCATGATAAAAGAGATGGGAGACTAAACTACATTGGTTAGGGGAAGGGAGGGGATAAGTTAAGGAAAGGGGCTAAGCTAGGGAGATTAAGCCAAAAAGGAATATTATATTAATATTTCTTAAATCATAAAGTATGGATAATTATTTTATCCTAAGCTCTAAAGTTGGGGACAAGTGGGCCAAAGTAGCTCCCAACATGACAAGTGTCAAGTTGGGGACATCCATACATATTGTTGGGACTTAGTTCATTTCCTATCATCTTTTCCATCATTCTCTCCATCATTGAGTCATCCAGTCAATCATCCATGAGCATGCACACACCCATTGAGCTATCTTTCGTATATTCATGACTATACCTGAACCTGTATCCATAGTCATTTTGTGTTGGTGTACTTGGTTAGCTTGGGAGCTAGACTGAAGAAGCGAGTTGGCAGGCCCATGGGATATTGAAGAGGCGGGTTGTCAGGCTCGTGAGCAATTATCTAGATGAGAGAATTGTTGGGAATTGATTTCCTGAAGGTGATAAACTATAGCTACAATGCTCTGAGACTTCCTATCCGGCCTATTGCTAAAGCCTGGAAAGGAAGTGGGGCAGTCGAAGGAATGTTGAGCAGAGAAGGGGCACACTTCCTGGGTGGGACAAGCATGTGGGGAATGAGGGACTGTAGGTTGTTAGTTTGAGTTGGCATTTGAGACGAAGTATTTCCTGTTGTCTATGATTCTTTAGCATGGTTAGGAATCCCTTTACCTAGGTGGAGTTTAGTCCCAGCTCGAGGGGGACTCACTGTTGAGAGTGATAAACAGTGTGGTCTAAGGCTGGGAGGTTCGTGGAAGTTCTGCACATAGTTGGTGACACTCTTACCAAGATAAGTATCAATTCTGTGATAAATTTACATGTTGCATTGTTATTTACATGCTTATGGGTTATCATATGTGCGATTATAACTGTCTGTATATTTATGGGTAATTCCTGTATATGCTGCATGTATATGTTTAATGTTATTTCCGTGTGAATCCGTGCATTTACATATGTATTTGGTTGTTTGCGTTATATATATAAAGCTTCCACAAGAGTTATGTGTGTATGTATGTTTTAATTGCATGCATTTCAAGAAAATATTATGTGGCATAGCTCAGTTGGATGCTGGGTATGTTACAGTATGTTCTGCAGAGAGAACAGTAAGAGTTCTCTGGCATAGCGTGGCCTAGCATGGATGGTCGGGGACGTTACAGTTTTCATCTAAATTCGTAGGTTCTTCTCCATTTGTGACCCTTGATAGGTGGTCTAGTCCTGCATTCAATTTTCCTAGCTTGACTATTACTTCAAAATCAAATTCTTGAAACAATAGTTACCATCGACAGATTCTCCCCCACAACACTGGCTTGTTGACTAGGTATTTCAGGGTTGAGTGATCTGTGAACATCTTAAAGTGTTTTCCAAATAAGTAATTTCTGAACTTCTATAGTGCATAGACCATAGCTAGGCCTTCCCTCTCTGTGGTGTTATAGTTCTATTTTGATTCTGATAGCTTTTTGCTTGCAAATGCTATAGGGTGATCCAAATCGCCTTCTCTTGGTTGCGCCAAGATAGCTCCAAGTGTTATGGTTGGTGCATCTACATGTACGTGGAATGTCTTCTCCCAATCTAGAAATACTAGTATTGGTGCAGTGACCATATTTTCTTTCAAAGTATCCAAGCCGTGTTGACAATCATCGTTCCACTGAAACTTTGTATCTTTTCTTAACAATTTCTCCATCGATGCGATAATCTGCGTGTACCCTTTGATAAAATTTATGTAGTATCCTATGTGTCCCAATATTTCTCTTAGTTGACAGACTATTTTTGGTGGTGGCAAGTTAATAATTACTACAATCTTTGCAGGATCTACTAGTAAACCTTGTTTGAATACTATATGGCCCAATAGTATCCCAAACAATGTTCCAAATATACATTTTTTTATGTTTAATGATATATGGAACTGCCTACATCTTTCTAGCATTAGTCGTAATACCTCTACATGGTATTTCAACAAAATATAGACTATCCAATCGTCCAAGTATACCTCTAGAAACTGGTGGATGAATTCCTTAAATGCGATGATGACTATTCTGAAAAATATTGTTGGTGCATTCTTCAGTCCAAATGGCATGATTGTGTACTGGTAGGATCCCCATTCTGTAGAAAATGTGGTCTTGTATCTGTCTTCCTATGCTATCTTGATCTAGTGGTAGCTCGAGAATCCATCAGTGAATGAGTAAACTTCGTGTCCTCCTACGTTCTCCAACACTTCATCCATGAAAGGTGTAGGTAATGGGTCATGTAGGCATGATTCGTTCAAATTCCTCAAGTCGACGCATATCCTTATCCCTCATTTTTTCTCCTGAACTACCATTGGGCTTATCCATTCTGATTCTTCCACTGGTTCTATGATTCCAGCTTCAAGCATCCTGTCGATCTTAGCTTTTATTTTCTGCTTATATATCGGGTTCAATATATATGGTCACTATATGATCGGTCTCACTTCAGCTCTGAGTGGTATCTTCATTTCTCCTAGCTCTCCTACTATACCCTTCATCTCTGTAAATGTTGTCAGAAGCAGGTCATTGTATTTGAGCAGTAACTATGTTATGCTTTCTACTATTTTCTCATCCCAGTAATCTCCAATGCTGGCCATTTTGGGATTCTCAATTATCCCAATGTTGAATTTCTTCACCTTGATCGATGCAACAATGACTTCTGATTCCATAGGTGGACCCTCCACTTCTCTTTTTCCTTCTGCTTCCTCGATCTGAATATTGTGTGAATTGTCTTCATCTGGTGCTTGCTCCTACACATGGTAACATGAAAACAGTTCTTTGACTATCTGTTTGTTCCATTGTTGTTCTTCTGTTATGAGTTCGAATTCTGGTTCCTTGATGAATATCAACCCTCTTATATGTTTAAGAGTTGCGTCTATGTTGGGGTTCTCATGCTAGAATGAAAAAGTGACTGTAAAGTTCTGTTGCAATACCATCCAAGTCGCAATTCCTTTGCACAGTTACCGGTCTGTATACCAGTTCATTGGTATGCCCTTTAGAGAGTGTATGAAATGATGAGGTCGTTCCTCTAGGGGTGTCATTTTCCACAGTGTTCTACACTTCTCCAAGTGTTCAGTTGGTGCCCCTGTCCATCATACTTATGTTGCTTGTTGTTTTTTTTTTTTCTGCGCCAAACCTTATGTGCATTAACCACTTACATTGGTATCAATCTGTGATTGTATCTTTTTGTGCGCCCCACCATCTTACAGGTGTGGCCTTGATTTCTATATCAAGTTCTAAGATTCTATGTTTCTCTAAAACTTCATCTTCGTATTGTGCCAAAAATACTTAGAGATCGTTTACTCCATGGAAACTGGGTGGTTCCCTTATCTTCGTGCCTACCCATTTTAATGCATGGTCTATTCGTGCACATCTTCTCATGGAAACTTCGTGTATCCTTTGTTGCCAGTTCTCTAAACAAGTATATGAGTCTATCACACATGAAGTAATTCTCCACCAACTGAGTATCCCATTTGTATTTGTAATCCTTATCGTGAGCAGTTGTTTTGTAAAACTGGTTGATTTCCTCTAAGTCTGAGCAAGTGGGTTCTACAAACCTTTCCCCTTCCGATGGCTCTAATGGCATGATGACCCTGTATTCACCTAACTCAAATGTCATTTTTCATGTATTCAAATTGATTATGTCTCAGTTATCAAATGCCCAATCCAAACCAAGCAATGCTGGATATGGTGTTTTGTCATCCACTATTTCAATCACTTCAAAGTCTTATTTAGTGCGCATTCATTCCATGTCTATTGTCACTCCTTTCAGTCTAACAATTGGTAGAACTCTGTGTTGGTTTCCTAGTTTCAGTTGCACATGTGAATATCCTAATGTGGGCTCTCCCATACATTTCCATGTCTTCTTTGGTAATACATTAACTTCAGATCCTAGATCTAGTATGGTATCTCCCATGTTGAAATCTTTGATGTTGGCATTCAGTCTAAACTCCCTACTTGTTCTTCTCCTTGTGTGTAATTGATTGATTGTTTTTTGTTCTAGTTTTCCTTCCGTCTCTATACTACATATTTCTAATATGTGTTGCAATATTTTGATAGATGATGGATCATTTACTACTTTTACACATGATTGCAAAAATCATTTGATTATACTTACTTGTCCCACGAGTTTCATTTCATTGGTATGATCTAGTAACAAAGGCATCTCATACTATGGTGCTTCCTTGCTTTGCTGCGTGGTTGAAGTCGATCCAATGTTGTCCTTCTAAAATTCTTGTTTGGTTTGCTTAAATGTCTCCTCATTCTGTGCATTAAACTGCTTCCTTGGTTTGGTGTTCTTCCTCACCCACTAGTGTTGTACTAACTCTTGTCAGACTGCATTGTTTCCTATTTTAGCTCCTTCGCGGGTAACTATGTTGATGTCCTGTCCTTCGTCCCTCACTTTGGCTAAAATCCACTAAACATTTTGGTTGTCTTGGTTCCTCTTTTCCTATATCTTTACTAATAGTGTCTGACATTCTTCCATATCATGGTCCGATGCACAAAAATACATACAAGTTGTTGGTGGAAGTGGACATTCCCTTTCATAATTTCCCAGTTGTTGACAATTGTGACATACCACTGGTCCTCTACCTCTTCCAAAACCTCCTCTCACTTGTCCTCCACCTTTGTATCCCACTTGATCTCCTCTTGGTGCGTTATACTGAGGTGCATGATTGCACTACACGATATTGTACTGAGGTTGTGTTATGTTGTACTGTGGTTGCATGGTATTATATGGTTTTTGTACAGTATTATATTGTTGTTGTGAAGTGTTGTATGAGGCTAGAACTTGGTTAAATTTAGGTGTGTATTTCCCAGTCATCATTTCTTCCTTCACTCTATATGCATCTGATGTCCTCTCTCGCATCAAATCCATAGTTTGACAATCTTTGTCATCGTGGCCCACTGACTTGCAAAAGTTGCAATATGAACTCTTTGGGATTGTCTGGTATTTTTTCATCATTGGGCAATGATATGGATTGTGGCCTGATTTCTTATAGATTTCACACCATATTCATCCTTTTGGTAATGGATTTGGCATTGGTGTTGCCATATACTACATGAATGTTGGACATTCGTTCTTGTGGTGTCCTTTCGTTCTGCATGTAGTACACCAAACGACTTCTCGTTTGTCTTTAATTTTATTTTTGTTTAACTGGAATGTTAAGTTCTTCAAATCCTCCTTCAGTTATTTGATGGCTGGATCTGTCTGATGATACTGGTTTTCTTCCAGTTGCAGGGCTTCCTGCAGAGCCTCTGCCTGCGTCTGAAACTTCTGTTGTCGCAATGGGTATTTTAATTATGGTAGTAGTGAATTGACGAACAGGTGCATATGTTGCATATTGGTCATGAGATATTTCAACTTTCCCTTCAGTCGCTTGAATCTATGGTCAATTTCCCATACGGATTCTCCTAGTTTTTTTCTAATTTCAATCATCTTGTTCATGTACTGATCTTCTGAACTTGGCTTCTAGAACTCATTTATCAACATTTTATTGATGTCTACAATCATTCTGGTTGTCCCTGGTGGATTGTTCGTAGCTAAACTCATATACGAATCCAGTGCAAGATCCCTTAGTTGAATCGATAACTGTTCTAGTTTAGTATCTTCATCTATGATCTGTTTTTCTTCCCAAAGCTTCTCACAGATGAACAAATGTTTTTTCGGGTCTTCTGACGCTTCTCCTTTAAATTTTGGTAACCTGATGGTGGGATCATGTCCTGCCATTATGAACGCTGAACTACTCCCTCCGTGCAATGTATATACTTGACTAGTGTTGCCTAAACTGGCTCCTCCAGTTGTTGTTCCTTGTGTAGATGTACTTCCTACTATCTTTCTTCTCCCGAAATTCGGTTTTCTAAACGGTGGTGTTCTCTTTGGTGTATTAGTCACACATGGGTTTATGGGTTCCAAATGACATTAATATGGATAGGATTGTTTCCTTCTCTTCCCATTATTGGACCTCTCGTCTTCCTCTCAGATGTTGTGCGCAGGATTTCCTCAATCTGCTCCACATCCTGGAGATCCTCTACCTCTTCCTCGTCACTCACCAAGCCTTCCCTCGTGGCTACGACTCTCTTCTTGGTATTCACCTTGTATTGGTAGGGTACTCTGTTATGCTTCTTTCCAGATGTCACCATGATCCTCTTTATCTAGTCATCATCCATAATGATTAGGTCCAAGGGTTCCTCCTTCTTTGTCTTATCCTTTCCTCCTTCCATTTCTCCTTTATCTGTCAATGCTTCCTCCCTTCCCCCATGCACACAGGGAAGTTTAGCTGTCTGAATCCATTGTCATTACACCTTTTTTGTATAGAAGTATCTTAATAGAAGTATACAGTGATCTAATATACCTTCCTTGAGGCCCACGTATAAACTCATTCTCCACTACATTATATGACTTTGTTGTTTCTACTACAAACTCTGTTATAAATCCTTCCACAATATTGTCGAGCCAAAAATCTACTGCACAGGTGAATTTGTGGCTCACCTGTTGTAACTGCTCAATCTGTACTGGGGTCCACTCTAACTATCGGATCCAGTTTGTTGTGTGGTTATCCTTCAACATTAGTATCCACTCCTGCAATAAGTGTGGAAAATCATAGAAAAAGACTTCGTGTAAATCAGTAAACATGTATTTCTCAAGATAGTTGTGGGGTGTTACTCTAGGGTTTCTGTTATCTTTCTGTGCAAACTCCAACTCTTTTGTCCTTAGTTATCTTTCGATCTCTACTTTTGTGGGATTCCACGGTCTCAACATCCCCTTCTAGTGGCTCATTTCTTTCTTCTCTGCTTTAATATTCTCTTGATCCACCTCCCATAGATATTACGTATCTTTTAACATATATTCAACCTATCTCATCTACTTAATCCTCTACTTTTCCCACCAATGACAACGAAACCATTTGTTGGTTATTTATATATTATTTTTGAGTTTATATATTCATCTTGAGTGACCCAGGGTTCATGTCTGTTCGGGGTTCCAACAAAGCCTCTAAAACTATTGACCCTCCTGGTAAACTAGAGGGAAGCGCAACACATAGGGAGCACTATGTCATCTCACCCGAGATAGTCTTAATGGGTGGCTTAAATACTTAGGTGTTTGTAGCCTAGGATTGAGTGGGAGATCTGAGAAATGTATGCTGAGAGTTCTATTTTAACTTATTAACACAATGCACTATCATTTACGATTACGCAGGGAATATAACAAATCATTCATTTAGCATATCAACAACTACTGAAGAAAATACATAAACACATGCATTCAATCACATAACATATGTTTTACCGTGGTTCATCGCCCCTGGGCTATGCCCATAAATATATGGCTCTTAGATCTTTCATTATAGTAGTTCTGAAACTACAGTGTCGCATGCTTTACAACTCATCTCGGATGGTTTGAGATCTAGTATGAGGCAGACTAGATCACACTAGGCTCCTTAGATTCTGATCTAACCCTCAATATCCACCCACCTCAGTCATCTTTAGCTCAACAACTTACAAAATTAGGTCATATAACAAAATATTACATCGCATCTACTTCCTCACATCTGTCTCTCCATATCTCTCGCTATGAGACCTAGGTATCTATATTTATACATTTCCGTCTCTTCAACCATTACAATGTGTTGCAAAAACCCTAAACCTAACATCATTAGGTCTTCCATGCATGCACACATTCTGCTCTTCCTTCCAGCTGTTGCTTCCCTCGTGTGTGCCTTCTTTCCCAAATTTGCCTTTCTTTCCACTTTGGCCTACTTCCAACAAGTTCACACAAGATTTTGTTTCCATAGTCGACATGCAAGACAATTTCAAGATTGTTGTTGGGGAGGTAAATCATCAATATTGGTTATAAAAATTTTATAAGTTAATTGAACTTGATTCCTCTGTACTACTTACACATGTTGATGATCGTAGTAGATTATGGAACGAGAGGTTTGGTCACTTGAACTTTAGGCACATGCAATAACTTAGAAAGAAAGGGATAGTCACCGGGTTACCTGATATCCACTTTTCTAAATGGGTTTGTGAAGGATGTGTCCTTGTAAATCATCCTCAAGAAAATTTCAAGAAGGGAAAGACTCACAAGGCCTCCTCTCCATTGGATCTGACTAACAGTGTGTAATGAACCAAATACTTAAAATATCAAAACATAATAGAAGTACACACCATGTATAGAATGCGAGCGTAGAGCACAACTCCAAGATGGATAAGTTACACACTAACTCTGTAAAGAATAGGGAAACCCTCTACAAATAGAGGAATATATGTATACATCACAATTCATATGTCACAATAATGAATACATGATCTCTCTATATAGATCTTCACACTTTCACATGAGGCCCCTTCACTACTAGGATGACCCTATTACACATATATTTACACATTACATGTACATTTAAGCCCAAATATTCCCCTCTTTGGGATCATATCATATACATATATCTCTATATATGATCCCCTTGGGTCATAACATAGTACCATCCTTCAAAAAATTTGTCCTGAAATATTTGAAAATAAAGGCTTTAGATGTGATGAAACCAAGTAATATGATTTTCTTATGTTCCTACTTTATTGATTCCATTGATGATTATCTATCCATCCAAAATCAATTCTTTCGGTCTTAATCCTTGCTGTCTAGTTGTTGCCTAATTTTCTTTACTTTGATTCCATGTATTTTTGTTGTAGATTCTCCAATTTGTAGTGGTTATTGGTCTCAGATAATATCTTGTTGAAGAGTGGTTTTTTGATGCCATATTCCATCTTCTTCCTTGATAATGTCAATATTAATATTCTTGTTGTTGGCATAGGGTCAGACCCAGGGTTCAACGCTTACAACGACACCAACAAAACCCTAACTATCGGCCCTTTCGACAATACCTGGGAAGCAGATGAAGTCTCACTCAAGGTAGAGGCAGGGGCGGTTGTAGGACTTAGGTGTTTGCAACCTTGGCTGGGACAAAGATCCGTGATTGTAACACCTTAAAATAGCACTTAGCAGTTATAGTTCATTAATATTCAGTCTTAGTTTACAGCGTAGCTAAACCCTAATAATAGATCAACGCAGTATTCACACAGATTCAATAGATTCAAGCACTAAGCATACTAACATAGATCATGTTTGTCATTCATTCACATTATTCAACACTAAGCTACCATATTATATTCTTCTAAGCATATATCAGTCCACTAACCATTTAACCACATAAGCAAGAGAACAACCATAAAGCACAAAGAAACCACAACACAGGATATAAGTGGTTCACCCCCACCCTGGGGCTACGTCCACCAACTCTTATTCTTTATTTCTTTCTGTCAATATTCTACCTGCATAGAGCCAAGATATCTTACTCTGGAGAGGATAGGAGATCTGCGCGCACTCTGCTGAATCCTCCTTCCCCTAGTTACACCAAAAAGCCTCTTCACAGTCTCTTACAATCACTTGCACTTAGCTCTGCAAGTTCTCAACATAACATCCACAAAGCACTTACAAGTTGCACTTAACACAGTGTCTAGCCTATCTTCGATCACATAGATCCAACTAACTCGTTGACTGACTACTTTCTACATCGCCTAGATTTCTATTTATACATTACAAATAGGGTCTAACCATGGGTAAACCCATGGGCCGACATCCCCATACCCGTTACATAAGCCCAAAACCCAAAAATCCCTAAAAAAGGGGCCGAGATCCTATGATCTACACTTCAACTTTCACTCTGCCTTCAACAGCCTATCGAAGCCCCAGAAGTAGGTCAAACATGACCAAGGATCCTCAAAACTTGTTCAAGGGCCAACAGGCCCCCAACACTCACCTATAACTCGTCCTGAGTCACTCTGGTCTGGGTAGCTCTGCTTCAAAAGCCTCGAGCTTGGCTCGAGCTGCTTCGACTTGTTGTTGCACCACAACCTCCTGATTGATGAACTCTTGGATAACTACTTCGTTGATAGGTCCCTCTAAGCATTGTTTAGTTGCAGTGACGACTTGCTCTAGTTCTTCTCCTCGGCCTTCAATCTCTGCGAATATTTGGAAATCCTCATCATGTGTTGGTTGGAGCCTCTGAGTCACTTCCATGACTTTTCTCTGAATGGTGTGGACCTTCTGTTGAGAAATGCATTGTTCTTGGGATCGCTTCATACTCTCAATGACTGGCAAGGGCTTCAACTACGCCTGTACTATTTATGCTTACTGCTTTGCCTCCTGGAGCTGGGACTCCAGTTCCTTTAATTCAGGATCCTCAATGAGTCGATCATAATTTTGGGCACTATGGTCACTTAGTTGTTTACATTCCATGGTGAGGGCCTTGATTCTTTCAACTGTGCTTCGAGCAGTTGCTTCTATTTGATCTCGTACATCCGGAAGAGTGTTGGGCACTGTTCATAGCTCTAATTCTTCTATTCTTTGTTGTAGCTGTTGGATAGCTTCTGCAATTTGCGCTACCTGATGATACACTCGATCTTTTGCCTTTGTCTCTAACCCCATCACAGAGCGAAGTGCTCTACCGACTGCTTCTTTGACTCCAAGTTGTTCTGTGAGCAACTGTTCTTTTTCTTGCTTGACCTGGGCCCTCTCTTATTCAAATTTGGCTTGAAGGTCCTCCTCCTTTTTTGCAACCTAATGTTGCTCTACCATTTATTCATGGGCTTGTTTCAGGGTTGTTGTGTCCCATTCTTTCTCTTCTTGTGCTCGACGAAGGTGAGCTTCAGTCGTGTCCGCTATTCTATGGATTTGCATAGGCTCATCTCCCAACTCTGGTTCTTCTGATGGCGGGGGCACAGTGGATACTGCACGGCTGGATTGAAGGGCCTATTGTACCCCTCTAAGTTCAACCTTGATTCTATCATACATCTCCTCCTGCTTGGCTTCATGTTTCTACAAGATGTCTTGTGAGGCATCTGCTACAACTACGATGATGAAGTAGAAGTCATCTACAGTGAGCACAGTCTGCATCTTAGTCAAGGTGGCTTTGGATTTATTTCGGGAAGTGGGTTTCATGGGAGAACCCTTCCTTTTCTTCAAGGGATCAACCTCATCAATAGGATCCCTAGGTGGTGTTACTTTTCCTTCCTTCTGTTGATCATATTTTCCATTTGTCTCTTCTACTTCTTCATCAACCCCTCGGCCATGTGATACTGAAGTAGTTTCTTCTGATGCGCTGCTCAAGTTTTGGACCTCTTCAGTCTTCTTCCTTCTGTTGGTTCCAGGAGTATCCTTTGCTTCATGAGTGGTCTCAGGGCTTACGATTAGTTCAGGGTCTAAAATTTCTATGGGGTTGGCGGGGATGAGGAGCTCTGCATACTAGTACTTGGTTATATCTTTGAGGTCCTCCTCTATGAGCTTGTAGTATGACTGGAGCTCTTCTTTATGCTCATATACGCACACAATGATATAAATGAAGTGTCAATCTGCACAAAACTTTACCAGGGGTCAAAATCGATGTAGGGTGTTTGGCGTCATGAGAGGGAAAGCTTTGATAGCCCTCTTCAGTTGGATATAATGTGTATGAAATACCACATTCGACTGCCACTGTTTTCCCTTATCGGTCGAGAACTAGAGCGTGGTGAACTTTGCAGCAAGCGGATTGAATGGATAAATTTCTGAGAAGGTCACACCTTTCGGCATTTCCCAAGCAGTAAATGTGATGAGGATCAGGAGGAAACTAAAGTGGAACTCATAGCCTTGATCCTGAGATTCACAATAGTCTAATTCCAGCTGGTTGACCACGTACTTCACCTAGTTCATCTGGAGTCCTTATACACATTTCCTGGTGAGGTCAACAACGAATCTTGTGACCTGTGTAGGTATTTTCTTTTGTATGAGCTTTCCTGCGATCAACTGGCAGGTTGGGCGCACTGTGCCATTCTGGATGGAATCTACCTTGTAGCCTCGCGTTCCCTTTTCTACATCACCATATGTGTCTTCGATATTCTATGCCAATGTGCGATCTGTAGCCTTTCCTGGGTAGAAGTCTTGCATGTCAGGTCCCTGCATGCTCAATCTGGTGATCCTATGGATCAACATTGGATCAAATTTACTGTGTCGGTCTAGCCATAGGTAGCCATCATGGTAACATGCATGCAGGAGATTAACACATGTGTTACCCTCCTGGTGCCTTCCAAAGTGTGGAATCTTCATTACATTCCAGAGGGTGGACTGTGCGAGGTTCATAATCCATGGCTAGGGGATTATTTTCAAGTTCTTCCCCTTCGTCCTTGGTCGAGTATTTGTAAGTAGTGAGCATACTATGGTTCTTTCGGTCTCCTAGGTTGAAGTCGTTGAAATTCAATGTTGTGATCTTATCCTGCTACGTTCTAACTACACGTATCCCCTTCGGGAGGTACGCAGTAACCATGGTGTAATCAAATTCCCTTGGGACACTATCACGACTCACTGCACCGGCCAGAGGTGGGATGTAGTCAGGTAAGATGGTAGGGATTAACTTTGCATTTTCTAAGTCATCTTTGTGCTTGGTTCTCTTCTCTACTATCAGTCAAGATGGTCTGGATCTGCGAGCAGTCGACGAAGAGGCTTGCACTACTTTCATCAATGATGCTTGAATACCTGCAGACACTTATTTCTCAGCCATGAGATCGATGAGAACTTCTTCAATGACTTTCTCTGCGACGCTGAGCTCGTTCGAAATGCACTCTTAGATCGGATAACTTGGGTGGATGAATGAGTGTGTAATGCAATGGAACAAGTTTCTATCTCAATAAACACAACACGGTAGCAATGAGTTGGCTTGGATACAATTCACAAAAGTGTTCTCGATGCAACAATCGATAGACTAAGTAGACATGATGCAATAGATCTCTCCAACAAATGAGAGGCCTTTATTAATGTGGTTCTATCTATTGTGGAGCGGTCCCAATGTTCTGATGGTGAGTATTCGGGCCATTACTATTGTTCTAATCGTTCAGGTCATCGAGATAACAGTTATAATGATTTCAATGGCTCTATCACTTTGCCATGGTGAAGTGCCATGTTGTGTTGTTTTGATATCCCGACGAAGTTTTAGTCTTACAAACCTTCCCTCTACGAAGTCCTTTCTGGAACCTTCTTTAACTTTTCTATCTTTTCTCTCTTCTTACTAAGCTTTCTAGCCTTCTTTCTGGTGATCTTTGTCTCAGTATTCCTCTTTCAATTCTAATTCTTATCTCCTTTTGGCATATTAACTTCGCGTTGTTGAGATTCTTTCATAGGGTCGGAGAGTAATATGTCTTCTCTATCTGGGGTAGGTGCTTCATTCTTCTATGACTCTTCTTGTGTTATTTCAACTTCGACATCCAAGTTTCTAGTTCTAAGTAGCTTCGATCTGTTCTCATGTTCTTCAATCAAGTGTGATACCTCTTAGTCATGAAATCTTTTAATTCTTGCTTCTTCTTCTCTAAGACTTCCTCTTCTTTTCTTCTGGTCTAATCCTTTTCAATCCAAGGTTTTCTTAGTAATATAGCAAATGGGGCGTTGTTCTCAATAAATTTAACAATCTCAAAATCTTCCTCTGTCGAAGTTCCATGAGCACTCATAGATATCTTGGTGATTCTTCCACATAGGGTTATCATATTTCCTTTAAATAATCATATTCCTCCCAATGAAGGAATCATAGTAGGCTTTCCTAAAGTTTCCCAAGTTCTTTCTGTCATGATATTTACCTGTGTTTCTTCATCCAGAACAGAGTCAATGTCAAAGTCTCCTATTCTTGCTTCTATGCATTCTTTTTCTTTGAAGATCTCTGATAAGTTGATATTTCTATGATCATTTAGGGTTTCTTTCATTTGTAGCAATACATCCTCTAATTTTTTCTGGGGTTCTTCCATGGTCTCAGTTTCATGACCTTCCTCAGGGTTTTCTTGTCTCATATTCATTTTGTCAAGATTAGCAATCATTCTAGGGAAATATAAAACTTCATGATCCATAGCATTACAACAAAGACAAATAGGTCTTCTACTAGGGCATTCCTTAGCAAGATGTCCTGGTCTTCTGCAAATGTAACAAAGGGTTAGTCTTCTTTTTATTTGAAAGTATCCCCAACCTTTCCTGTACTGCACACTAGGATCATAGTAGCTAACCTGCAAAAAATTCTTTCTAGGATCCTACATCCATTTGTTAGTCCAAACATTCTTTCTATGCATAGGAATAACATATCTTTCACTATTTTTGTCAGATCTACTCATATCAAACCTTCTTTCATCTAGTTGTGCCCTACTTTTCAAGCTAGGACAAAATTTATCAAACATACCTAGATCCATACTTTTGAAAAAAAAAATTCCACTTATCTTACCTTTTCAATCAAAACTTTTCACTGTTCTTACCTACAAAGATTTAGGATCTTATCTCCTTAACCAAAACTTCTTACTTTACTTTTATCATAGCACAAAGATTTCAGGTCTTACCTCTTTTATTTAGATCTGACTCTTCTTCTTGGCATAGAGCTTCATAGGTCAAGTAGAATACTACGCACTAGGGAAAAAGATCTACTCACGAAGATTTCTCTTTTCTTTAGTTCCCAACAATCACAGTTTCAAGTCCCGACAATGGAACCATTTGTTGGCACAGGGGCAGACCCAGGGTTCAACGCTTACAACAACGTACCAAAAAAACCCTAACTACTGGCCCTTTCGGAAACACCTGCGAAGCAGATGAAGTCTCACCCGAGGTAGAGGTAGGGGCGGTTGTAGGACTCAGGTGTCTGCAACCTTAGCTGGGACACATATCTATTATTGCAACACCTTAACATAGGACTTAGTAGTTATAGTTCATTAATATTCAGTCTTAGTTTACAGTGCATCTAAACCCTAATAATAGATCAGTGTAGTATTCACACATATCCAATAGATTCAAGCACTAAGCATACCAACATAGATCAAATCTGACATTCATTCACATTATTCATCACTAAGCTACCATATTAGATTCCTCTAAGCATATATCAGTGCACTAAGAATTTAACCACATAATCAATAGAACAACCATAAAGCACAAAGTAACCACAACACAAGATATACGTGGTTTACCCCCACCCCGGGGCTTTGTCCACCTACTCTTCTTATTTATTTCTTTCTGTCAATATTCTACATGCACAGAGCCAAGATATCTTACTCCACAAAGGACAAGAGATCTGCATTCACTTCGCTAGATCCTCCTTCCCTGAGTTACAACATAAAGCTTCTTCACAATCTCTTACAATCACTTGCACTTAGCTCTATAAGTTATCAACATAGAATGCACAAAGCACTTACAAGTTTCACTTAGCACAATGTCTATCCTCTCTTCGATCACATAGATCCAACTAAATCACTGACTGACTACTTTCTACATCGCCTATATTTCTATTTATACATTACAAATAGGTCCTAACCATGGGTAAACCCATGGGCTGACATCCCCATACCCGTTACATAAGCCCAAAACCCAAAAATCCCTAAAAAGGGGTCGAGATCCTCCGATCTCCGCTTCGACTTGTGCTCCACCTTCGACAACTTGTCGAAGTCCCAAAAGTAGGTCAAACATGACCAAGGATCCTCAAAACTTGGTCAAGGGCCAACAATTGTCATCCTTGAAATATTTCATGATAAAGAGGGTGTTGATATCAAATGTAATGAACCAAATACATAAAATATCATAACATAACAAAATTACACACCATATACAAAATGTGAGCGTGGAGAAAAACTCCAAGATAGATAAGTTACACAATAACTCCTTAAAGAATAGGGGAACACCCTCCAAATAACCACATACATGTATACATCACAATTCACATGTCACAATAATGAATAAGTGATATATATATTCACACTTGCACATGAGGCCACTTTACTACAAGTTCAACCCTATTACATATATATTTACACATTACATGTACATTTAGGCCCATATATGGCCCCTCTTTGGGTAATATCATATACATATATCCCTATATAAGATGCCCTTGGGTCATAACACAATGATCTCATGGGTCCATTCCCACATCCATCTATCAAGAAGGCAAGGTACGTGCTTAAATTTCTGGATGATTACTCACGCTATACTTGGGTATTTTTTCTCAGGAAAAAGTTCTAGGTATTTGAACATCTCAAAGAGTTCAAAGAACTTGTTGAGACTCAATCAGGGAGAAAGATAAAATCCCTCCATACAAATAATGAGGGGGAGTATGTAAACTAATATGTTCATAACCTTTTTCTTGAGGTTGGGATATAGTTGCAATACACAATACCATATACTTTGTAGCAAAATGGGGTTGTTGAGTGGAAAAATAGATCTCTCAAAGAGATGGTCAGTTGCATGTTACATGCAAAGGTACTTCCTCCCAAGCTTTGGGCTGAGGCACTTAACTATGCCAAACACATTCAAAATATATCCCCTCACATATTTGTTAAGTATAAGACTCCTTTTGAGGCTTGGAGTGACAAAAAACCAGAATTCACCCACTTCCATATCTTTGGATCATGAACATGGGCCCGCATTCCCTCTAAGATGAGAAAAACATTATGTAGCGCACCTTTTCAGCTACCAAGGTTTAATCACTATTAAGAGAAGGTTATAACACCACTCTATACATAATTCGTATAGATATTATATGATCCATATGCTTAAAAACAATTAAACACTTTCAAACTAAGAGTAAAACATATTATTTACTGCTATACTTAACAAACCATAGCATTCCATATTAATTCGTATACACAGCGGAAATCATGATAACATAAACAGTAGAGTCATCCACAACGTGATAAAAACATAATCATATACTTATCTTTTAACAATGGTAGATTCCACCAACCAAGTGCAGGCCTTCCACGAACCTCCCAGCCTTAGACCGCACTGCTCATTAGCTCAGCAATGGGTCACCCCCGAGCTGGGACTAAGCTCCACCCCAAGGCAAGGAAATCTAGGCTAGTCTGAGGTTACAGGGAAAACAACACACAACCACAAGGAAGGAATTCTCTCCAAGGAACCTCCCACGCTCACTACCCACATACCCTCATTCCCCACATGTCGATTCCACCCCAGGAGTATACACCTTCTCTGTCACCTGGATAGTCCTTCGGCTACTAATCTCCCTTGCCTTGGGTTACAGGAATAGGCCGGACCGAAATTCTCTGGGCTCTGTGGCAGCTACAGGGTTCCTTCCAGGAGTTCTCTCCTTCCTCTGCGCACTCTCTCACCTGGAGGGAGTCGCTCACAGGTCCAACAACCTGTTCTTCCAATCTTCAACCACCTCTCTCACCTGGAGAGAGTGTTGTACAAATTGGCCAACAAGCCACACAGGATCAAACAATACACGCCCACCACATTCCACAGGAATCCAGACATGAACACCCCAGGGCAGCTCCAGACAGGTGCAACAGTATAACCAGGGTTAGCAAGGACAAGACACTTATGTTTTCCCAATTTGGCAACACAGAATAGACTCACACTCTGGATTCTCAAGGATGCGTGATGAGTCGTCCACGTAGGGTTCGATTCAGACTCCCTGGTTTAGAGCAGAGAAGGGTATACCAGCTTTCTAGAACAAACACAGACTCTTTCCCAAATCCACGCAAGCTTATCGTTCAGGGAATATACACACCGGTTTTCTCAGAGCCAGACACAGAATTTTTGAATCACAGGGACGCATGAAGGTTCTCTACCGGAGTCGGGTTGGTAGTACTATCTAGGGCACTGTACGCATTCAGACAATCGGGTAGAATGGGGAAGGAACCCTTCTCACGCCTCACCCTGGCTGTTTTATTCGCATGCGTCAAGGTTGACACTTGTCACCCATGAAACTACATGCGTTCCACCAGCACGCATCTCCCTTGTATGTTCTCCCTTACCAGAAACTTAGGATAAAACATAAAATGCACATGTCTTTTGGGATAATATTAAAATATTATTTCCAGGCTTAAGCCCCCTAGGCTTAGCCCCTAGGCTCAACACTTATCCCCTTTTCCCACCTTCAGCCCCTAATTCCTTGCCCACCTTATGGATGCTTAGTCCCCCTTCACTCATTCATCGTGGTCGGTCTGCACATGGCAGTGTTTATATTTTATTAATTGTTCTGCATGATTACATATACAACAGCAAGCTCCTGGCCTTCACACTCAGGCTCCCTGGACTAACAAACACATAAGCCTATATCTTATAAAAACTTGGCTCACCAGCCTATGAAACATAATTGCAATTCCTTTCAGAACATGGTTCACAATGGGGCTCGGCCTTGGGGACACTACAATTCCCCTCCCCTTATTTTTTCACTGTCCTCAGTGCAACTTATACTGTCTCTGCAATCCTTTCAAAATTTTAAAAAATATGCGGGTACTCTGCCCGCATAACCTCTTCATGCTCCCATGTCACGTCCTCAAGACCGTACCAGGTCCACTGGACTTTTACAAGCTCTATAGATCGATTCCGGAGTTGTTTGCTTTTCCTGTCCAATATGCGCACAGGACGCACTTGTAGGACACCTTCTGGTTCCACCTGAATCACATTCCAATTGATAACATGATTAACATCAGGTACATATTTCTTAAGCAATGAAACATGAAACACATTATGTACAGTCATAGATTTAGGTAATGCAATCATGTATGCATTCAACCCAATCCTTTCCAAGATCTCAAATGGCCCACAAAATCTTGCTGCCAACTTGGCGCAACTTCCCAGCCTCAGGGAACTCCTGTTAGTTTTCACTTTCAGGAAAACATGGTCACCCACTTTGAATTCTCTATGGGTTCTGTTATTATCAGCATAACTTTTTTGCCTGTCCTGGGCAACTTTTAGATTATGTTTAATTCTTATCATTTGATCTTCCATCTCCTTGAGTAGCTCAAGCCCAACTACTACTCTGTCAGCTGGGTTATCCCAGCTCACTGGAGTGTTGCACTTTATTCCATAAAGTGCTTCGAATGGGCTCATCTTCAATCATGCATGATTCCCATTATTGTAGGCAAATTCTACCAAATGCAGGTAGTCTTCCCACCTTGATGGTTTATCCATCACATACATTCTCAGCATGTCTTCTATTACTCTGTTTTCTCTCTCTGCTTGTCCATCAGACTCGGGATGATATGCTGTGATAAAGTTCAGATTCGTTCTGAATCCTTTGAACAGTCCTTTCCAGAAATTCGAAGTGAATTTTGGGTCCCTATCAGACACAATTGTCTTAGGAATTCCATGCAAGCGTGCAACTTCTTTTAGGAAAATGTCAGCAACATCTGCTTCTCCGTGGGTGGTTTTCAGTGGAATAAAATGGGCATCTTTAGTAAGCTTGTCCACCACCACCATGATTGAATCATGCTGCTTTCTTGTTTTGGGCAATCCTGTGATAAAATCCATTGTTACCACGTCCCATTTCCATTCAGGAATAGGTAAAGGCTGCAGCAACCTTGTTGGGTGCCTATGCTCATCCTTAACCTTTTAGCACTCCATACATCTAGCGATGTATTCAACGATTTCTTTCTTCAGACTCGGACAAAAATAATGGCTTTTGACTGCTGCCACAGTCTTCTGATATCCAGGATGTCCAGCATAAGCCATGTTATGCATCTCCTTTATAATTTCCAGCTTCAATTCTCAGACATTGGGTACATACACTTTGTTTTTATACAGAAGTAAACCATCGTCTCCCATGGTGTAACCTTCCTTGGGCTGTGGTTCTTCACACTGTTGTAGCTTTGCTACAAGACCTTTGTACTGCAAATCAGTATTTGCAGCTTCCAAAATTCTGTCTTTCATCTCAGTCCGGTACATGCTAATGGCTGCAGCATGTAATTCGTGCACCTTTCTACTGAGTGCATCAACCACCTTATTTTCTTTCCCCTTGATATGCTTGATATCAAAGTCATATTCGCACAAAAACTCTAGCCATCTGATTTGCCTGGCATTTAAGGTTGGCTGATCAAATAAATACTTTAGATTGTTATGGTCTGTTCTCAACTCAAATCTCTTGCCCATGAGGTAATGTCTCCATTTCCTCAAGGCGTGGACGATTGCTGCCAGCTCTAAATCATGAGTGGCATAATTCTTCTCATGCTCCTTCAACTTTCGGGATTCATAACAAACTACAAATCCCTCTTGGCTGAGAACTCCTCCCAGCCCCTCCTTACATGCATCAATGCACACTACGTAATCCTTGTTTGGATCTGCAATCTTTAGGATTGGAGCACTAGTTAGCAGCTGCTTCAATCGTTGGAAGCTACTCTCACATTCTTCAGTCCACTGGAACTTCTTCTCCTTCCTTTGCAAGGAAGTGATAGAATGAGTTATCTTTGAAAATCCATCTATGAACCTCCTATAGTAGCCCGCCAGACCCATAAAAGATCTAACTTCTGCCACATTCCTTGGCACTAGCCATTCTCGAATGGCCTCTACCTTTTTAGGATCCACAATGATCCCTTCTTCAGATATAATGTGTCCCAATTAATGTATCTGCCTCTGATAAAAAGAGCACTTGCTCAGTTTCGCATATAGCTGGTGTTCTCTCAACACCTGCAGCACCATTCTCATGTGTTGCTCATGTTCTTCCTCTGTCTTGGAATACACCAAGATATCATCCAGGAAGACTATGACAAACTTTTCCAAATAATCTCTGAACACTCCATTCATTAAGCACATGAAAACAACAGGCGCATTGGACAGCCCAACCGGAACCACCGTGAACTCATAATGATTGTACCTTGTTCTAAAGGCGGTCTTGTTGATGTCCTCATCCTTTATTCTCACTTGGTGATATCTTGATCTGAGATCTATTTTTGAAAATATTTTTGCATCCTTCAACTGATCAAAAAGATCATCAATCCTTGGAAAAGAATGCTTGTTCTTGACAGTGACCTTATTCAACTGCCGAAAATCAATGCACAGCCTCAATGTCCCATATTTCTTCTTCACGAATAGGACCAGGGCTCCCCAAGGTGACACACTGGGGTGAATGTAACCTTTCTTTAGTAGCTCTTTGAGCTGCAATTGCAACTCTTTCAGCTCTGGTGTACTCATTCTATAAGGAGCCTTCGAAACTGGAGCTGCTCCAGGCATCAAATTTATAGAAAAATTGATGTCCCTCTTCGGAGGTAGTCCAGGTACCTCCTGAAATATGTCCTTGAATTCTTTGAGTACTTCGTGGTCTTCCAGATTCGAGACCTCATCTCGGGATGCTTCTTCCACCCGAGCTGCAAATAATTGACAGCCTTTCCGGTACCATTTCTTCAGCTGCATGGCTGAGATTTCCCTAACAGCCACGGCTCTGGGAATTCCTTGGAATGTTACCCGATTTCCTTCCTCATTCAGGCATGTAAACCTCTTGTTACGACAATCCAGAAGAGCATGGTGTTGGTCCCACCAGTCCATCCCAATTAAGCAATAGTATGAGCCTAAAGGCAGAATGTTTAATTCAGCCTTAGTGCTCATTCCTTTCATGTCCACTGAACAGGACTTAACCAATTTAGTGACCTTCCTCTTGGTCCCTATCGACAACTGCACTAACCAAGACTTCTCATGTTTTCTTCTCATTAGATGCAAACTTTCCACCACTCTAGGATCTACATAACTATGGCTAGCCCCTGAATCAATTAAAATAACAAGTGGTCGGTTGTTGATCGTACCTTCCACTTCAA
>ML782003.1:1298987-1334684 GCA_009831015.1 Picea engelmannii | reverse complement strand
ACCCCACTTAAATGTTCAAGTACAAGATGATTCAAAATGAAAATGTCTCCTTGGTATATATAGGAGACTAGGAGGTTTTAATGGCCTAAAGTCGACATAAATAAAATAACATTACTAATCTAAATCACAAATAATGGCCTAAAGCCAACATAAATAAAATAACATTACTAATCTAATATGCCCCAAATAAGTGGTAATGAGCCAATATTAGGGCTTAACAAATTTCCAAAGGGGTTTAAACCCTGTGCACACTTTCCAAATCTAATGGTCACGAGGGTTCACCTTCCCTCCCAAACAGATCCTAAATCTCCTACACTTCTGGTGTGGAGTCCTCTCTCCCTGTGGACTTATACCACACTGGCAGTGGTTTCATAACGCCACTATACCTCCTGAGCTTAAAAACTTGTCAAGTAACTCCTTGACACTTTGGAGCAAACCAGAGTCTGAAATTGGCCTTCCAGACCCAATTTTCCTTCGTATTCTCGGTCCAAAGACTGCTCCACTGGCCCATCTAGGCTCAGTGTCGAAACCTTGGCTCTAATACTAAACTGTAGCGCACATTTTCAGCTACCAAGGTTTAATCACTATTAAGAGAAGGTTATAACACCACTCTATACATAATTCATATAGATATTATATGATCCATATTCTTAAAAACAATTAAACACATTCAAGCTCAGAGTAAAACATATTATTTACTACTATAATTAACAAACCATAGAATTCCATATTAATTCGTATACACAACGGAAATCATGATAACATAAACAGTAGAGTCATGCACAACGTGATAAAAACATAATCAGATACTTATCTTTTAACAGTGGTAGATTCCACCAACCAAGTGCAGGCCTTCCACGAACCTCCCAGCCTTAGACCACACTACTCATCATCTCAGCAATGGGTCAACCCCGAGTTGGGACTAAGCTCCACCCCAAGGGAAGGAAATATAGGCTAGGTTGAGGTTATAGGGAAAACAACACACAACCACAAGGAAGGAATTCTCTCCAAGGAACCTCCCATGCTCACTACCCACAGACCCTCATTCCCCACATGTCGGTTCCACCCCAAGAGTATACACCTTCTCTGTCACCTAGACAGTCCTTCGGCTGCTAATCTCCCTTGCCTTGGGTTACAGGAACAGGCTGGACCTAAAGTCTTCGGGCTCTATGGCAGCTACAGGGTTCCTTCCAGGATTTCTCTCCTTCCTCTGCGCACTCTCTCACCTAGAGGGAGTCGCTCACAGGTCCAACAACCTGTTCTTCCAATATTCAACCACCTCTCTCACCTGGAGAGAGTGTTTTACAAACTAGCCAACAAGCCACATAGGATCAAACAATACACGCCCACCACATTCCATGGGAATCCAGAAACAAACACCCCAGGGAAGCTCCATACAGGTGCAACAGTATAACCAGGGTTAACAGGGACGAGACACTTCTTTTTTCCCAATTTGGCAACACAGAATAGACTCACACTCTGGATTCTCAAGGATGCGTGACGAGTCGTCCACGTATGGGTCAATTCAGACTCCCCAGTTTAAAGCAGAGAAGGGTATACCATCTTTCTAGAACAAACATAGACTCTTTCCCAAATCCACGCAGGCTTCTTGTTTAGGGAATATACACACCAGTTTTCTTAGAGCGAGACACAGACTTTTCAAATCATAGGGACGCACGAAGGTTCTCTGTCGGAGTCGGGTTGGTAGTACTATCTAGGGCACTGTACACGTTCAGACAATCGGGTAGAATGGGGAAGTAACCCTTCTCATTGCTCACCCTGGCCATTTTATTTGCATGCGTCAGGGTTGACACTTGTCACCCATGAAACTGCATGCATTCCACCAGCATGCATCTCCCTTGTATGTTCTCCCTTGCCAGAAACTTAGGATAAAACATAAAATGCACATGTCTTTTGGGATAATATTAAAATATTATTCCCGGGCTTAAGCCCCCTAGGCTTAGCCCCTAGGCTCAACACTTAGCCCCTTTTCCCACCTTCAGCCCCTAATTCCTTTCCCACCTTATGGATGCTTAGTCCCCCTTCACTCATTCATCGTGGTCGGTCTGCACATGGAAGTGTTTATATTTTATTAATTGTTCTGCATGATTACATATACAACAACAGTCTCCTGGCCTTCACACTCAGGCTCCCTGGCCTAACAAACACATAAGCCTCTAGCTTATAAAAACTTGGCTTACCAACCTATGAAACATAATTACAATTCCTTTCAGAACATGGTTCACAATGGGGCTCGGCCTTGGGGACACTACACATTAGATCCACAAAGCTACCCATGAATATTTGTTGGTTATCCAAATGGTGTGAAGGGATACAAATTACTTGAACCCTCTATAGACCAACTCCTCATTGAGCGCAGTTTCCAGTTCGAGGAAAGTCCCTCACATGCTCCACATGAGCCACATGCAAAGGCTTTTGTACTTCCACCAATTGTGGATGGTGATTCCACACATTTGGATCACACCATAGATTTGAGTTCCAATATGGAGTTAGAGTATTTAGAGGATATAGATGCATAGTTAGAGCATTCATATGTAGAGTCGGTACATGCAGATGAGGAGCTAGAGTAGAATCCCAAGTGGGCACAGTCCACACTTTAATATGTAGGAGACCTTGTTGGGGATCCAATGGATCCGAGGAAGACCAAATAATAGTATGAGGATCCTCCTCGTGTACTCAATGCCACGAAACCCATGATGCCTATACATTATTATATGGTTCAGTCTTCAAACCCACAAAACTACAAATAGGCTATAGGGAACCCCTTTTGGGAAGAATCCAAGAAAGAGGAGCACAAATCTCTCCTCGAGAACTAGACTTGGGATATGGTTCTGCTTCCTTCAAACATGAATATTTTCATATGAAAATGGGTCTACAGGACCAAAAAGGTAGTGAAAGGACAGGTGAGAAGACACAAGGTAAGACTAGTTACCAAGGGATTTTAACAGATCCATGGGATCGACTATGATGAGACTTTTGCTCCAATAGAAAATTTAGATTCTAATAGGTTGGCCCTTTCCATTGGAGTATCCAGGGAATGGAAAGTACATCATATGGACGTGAAGAATTATTTTCTTCATGGGGATCTCTTAGAGTATATTTATATGGAGCAGCCACCTGGATTCACACATAATTCATCTTTAGTGTGTCGACTCAATAATTTTCTCTATGGCCTCAAGTAGGTTCCTAGAGCATGGTACAAAAAGATGGAATCCTTATTTCTCTCCAAGAATTTTTTTAGATGCAAATATGATCCAAATGGCTACATGTTGAGGACCATTGACTCACTTCTGATCCTATTTTTGTATGTGGATGATCTTTTGATGATTGGTAGCTCAATTTCAGTGATTTCCTTGGTCAATGGAATTCTTCATGACAGGTTTTCGATGATGGACATGGTTCCACTCTATTTCTTTTTTGGTCTCGATATCATCCAGGATGCTTCAGGAATCTAGCTATCTTAGGATAAGTATGCTCAAGATCTCATGGGGATATTCCACATGAAAAAATACAAGTCTGGACCTTCACCTTTCTTATCTGGGGTTAGACTTGAGGATGGTTAGGATACACCAGTGGTGGACAACACCTTGTATCGACAACTTGTGGGGAGCCTTCTGTATCTCACCCACACCAGACCATTTCTATCATATGTAGTAGGGTTAGTCTCCAGGTACATGTAGGAGTCGCATGAGTTACACTGGAAGGATTCCAAGCACATCCTCAGATATGTTCAAAGCACCATCAATTATGGGATCCACTATGCAATAGGATGCTAGTTGGATATTATAGGCTTCACCGATTCTGACTGGGCTAGTGATGGTATCAATCACAAGTCCACCTCCGGGTACATGTTGAGTTTGGAGTCCGATACAATCTATTGGTCGAGAAAAAAATAATCAGTCATTTCTCTATCTTCAGCAGAGGCCAAGTACAGGGTAGCAACCAACATCACCATCTAGAAACTGTGGCTTCATAAATTCCTCATCGATCTTGGAATTCAATTCCACCGTCCGACTGTGATATGGTGTGACAACCAGAGTTCACAAATTCTGTCGAGATCTATACTAAGACAACGAAAAAAACATATTGAGATGCATGTGCATTTTATCAGGGATTTGGTTCATGACAGGGTCATCGATTTTCATTACTTCCATTCCACCAAGAAGACTACCAAAATATTCACCAAGACTTTCAATGAGCAAAAATTCCATAGTTTGTGTAATCATCTTGGAGTGAAGGACAAAGTTTCCTAGCAACTGTCTTTCTCTTCTTTTGATACATTGTATTTTGAGGGGGGTTTTCCTATGAGGTTTTCCCTCTTTCCTCACTTTATTTCAGTGTTCATTAGTTGTATTGTTCATGGGTACCTAGTGTGACATATGTTATCGGGGCCCATTCATTATGTATACTCCCTACTATTGTTTAAGGGGGGTGTTGGAGATATTACACACACCTAGGATTTTATTTTTATTTTATTTTCCTAAGTTTATTTGGATATGTTAAGGGTCCCTTAGTATGAGATATTCTCCTCTCATTGATATTATTCTCCCCTAGATAAGGGTTCCACATAACCTGCAGTCAATTATTAGTTACCATTCAGTTAGACTAGTTGAGTGAAGTGTTGCATGTCAACATTGGTTTTATCACCAAGTGTTGCATGCTAACCTCGGGATCATCACCAATAATGCACAATTGCATTGAGATCATCACTAGTAAGGAACATTTAATATGTGTGAGTTATATCCTCCTAATTTCACTTCGGTTTGGCTAGTTAACTGATGACCGCATGGCCAATTAATTAGGACTAGGTGGTAGTTGACTCCAGTGACTGCCAGTGTGTGTCATATCTCTCTAGAACACTCATAATATGCATTAGTTGACTACTACAGTGAGTTAGTTGTGTGATACATATTATATCACTTGTATTGTATCATTTCTCTCATTTGGTTAATATACATTCTTTCATTCTTTCCTCCATTTTTGTCTCTTCTCTTCACACCATTGCATGTTGTGTATGCTTCATTGTTAGCTAGATCTTTTGTGCAGGTATCTCAAAAAATATATAATAGGAACATCAGAGTTGAATTATTTACATATGAAGCTTGAAGATATGTTAAGTAAGGGGTATATACACTTAAGTGTGTCACCTTTGGGTGCCCCAGTTCTTTTTGTGAAGAAGAAAGATGGAACCTTAAGGTTGTGTATTGATTTTAGACCATTGAATAAGGTCACCATAAAGAACAAATATTATTTTCCAAGGATTGATGACTTATTTGATCCCCTGAAAGGTGCAAGAATATTTTTCAATATTGACGTGAGATTAGGTTATCATCAAGTGAGGATAAATGAAGAAGATATCATCAAGACAACATTTAGGAAAAGATACATGAAATGACCCAACTATTTTTATGTGTATGATGAATGGAGTGATCAAGGAATACCTAGACAATTTTGTAATTGTGTTTATAGATGATATACTCATCTAATCTAAGTCTGAGGAGGAAGATGAGGAAAATTAAATAATGGTGTTAAAATTTTTAAGAGAGCATAAATTGTCTTCCAAGATAAGTGCATATTTTATTAGAAGAAGATTCACTACTTGGGGCATATAATTTCAGTAGAAGGGATAACAGTTAATCCCGAGAAGATAAAGGCCATTAGAGGATGGAAAAAACCAATAATTTCTATGGAGGTTAGCTCATTCATGGGTCTTTCTGGTTATTATCGAAGATTCATAAAAGTATTCTCAAATATTGCAATCCCAATCACTTCTTTGCAAAATAAGGGAGTGAAATTCAAGTGGACTTACAAGTGTGAAGAGAGTTTTCAACAACTAAAATTCATATTGACCATTGTGCCAATATTCAACACTGCATATGTGGATGAATATTTTGTTGTGTGCAATTATGCATGCAATGAAGGGCTTGGTGGATTCCTCACAAAAAAAGATCATGTGGTATGCTATGAGTCCTAAAAAATAAAAGAGCATGAAGAGAAATATGCTACCCATTATCTAGAGTTAGTATCCATTATTCATGCATTGAAAATGTGGAGAAAATACCTCACGGGGAGGAAATTTGAGCTAGATACAGACCATTGTGGTATGAAATATTTGTTTGGACAACCCACATTAAATTTTAGACAAACTATATGGCTTGAATTTCTGAGTGAATATGGCTTTGAGATTAAGCACATCAAAGGAAAATAAAATCAAGTGGTTAATGAAATATGCAGGAGAGCACATGAGATGCATAATGCAACCATCAACATGTATTTGAATGATATGAAAGACAAAATTATTGCAACAAAAAATTCAGATCAACATTATTTGAAAATAAAAGAAACATTACAACAAGGAATGTTTCAAAAGGAATTTAAAGAGTTTGATCTAAAAGAATATGGAATTCTCATGTACAAGGACCAAGTATACGTCCCATATTCCAATGAGCTGAAAAATAAAGTGACGAGGGAAATGAACAATGTGTCATATGTTGAGCACCCATGATATCATAAAACAATTTCAACTATAAGAAGCCATACTTTTGGCTAGGAATGAAGAAAGAAGTGGCTAATTACATAGTTGTATGTCTAGAGTTCCAAAAGGTGAAGACCGAACATAGACATCTAGTGGGGATGTTATAGCCATTTTCCATTCTAGAATGGAAGTGGGAAGTAGTCATAGTGGAGTTTATTACTAAGCTTCCAAAAAAAGTGAAGAAACATGATTCCATCATGGTGGTGGTGGATAAATTAACTAAGGCAACACATTTTATTTCTATGAAGACAACAAAGAAGGCAACAATTATTGCAAAAATCTACATGAAAGAAGTTGTCAAGATACATGGAGTGCCCAAGGAAATTGTTTCAGACAAAGGCCCAAAGTTTACATCCAATTTTAAGGGTTTTGGGACAAGTCCAAATATTAGTACAACATATCACCCAAAGTCATATGTGAAAATAGAGAGGACTAACATAATCATTGAAGGCATTCTCAGAATGTATGTGATAGACCAACCATCAAAGTGGGAGGATTATATTCATTTAGTTGAATTCATTTACAATAATGGGTATCAAGCCTCATTAAAAAAGAGTCTGTTTGAAGCATTGTATGGAAGGAAGTGTAACACACCAGTGAGTTGGGATAATCCAATAGATAGATCGATTATTGGGCCATATTTGTTGAAGGAAATAGAAGAGTAGATGGCAAAGATCAAGAAAAATTCAAAGTCTACCTAGGATAGGAAGAAAAGTTATGCAGAAAAGAACACAGTTTTTAGAAATTTCAAAGTGGGTGGACATGTATTTTTAAAAGTGAAAGTGAAGAGAAGTTTGCTAAGATTGGGAAGTTTCCCAAAGTTGGAAGCAAGATATTGTCGACCTTTTGAGATCTTAGAAAAGATAGGTCCAATTGAATACATGATATAATTTCCTGCATCCATGAAAGTGCATAATGTATTTCATGTGTCATTATTAAATAAATATGTGTTTTACCCTAACCACATAATTGATTGGACTGTGATCCAAGTGGAACACAAAGGGGATTTCTGGATGGAACCAGTGTGCATCCTGGAATGAAAATTCAAAGTGATTAGGAACAAATCCATATGGATGGTAAAGGTTCAATGGACTTGCTACAGTCCTAAATATTCCACATGGGAGCATGAAGAAACTATGCAGGAGGAATACCCACAAAATTTTGTCCATTTTGAAGAAAATAGAATATAAGAATACAAGGCTCCATTTTGAGCATATAGAGTTCTGGAACCACATCTCAGATTCCTATCCAACTATGATGATGACCTTGATAAAATAATTATACAACCCGATGGACTGAGAGTAGTGAAGGGGGTACATTCCTTGGGTTAGCAGGTTGAGAGAAACAAGAGATTATGGTTGGAACTGCTACTAGAGTTGTAAAATTGCAGAATTTTATTTCTCAAATTTATTGGAACTGTCATCATAGTGTGCTCCAAGGATGGTGAGAAATTATAGGGGAGGGGGAATGTAACATCCCTATTATAATCCCCAATTTAATTAATGCATAATGTAGATATATTGTGTGGCTATGACCAAGCGATGTATATGCGAATTGTATTTCTAAATTTTAATAATAAAATGTGATGCAAGATGATAGGGGATATTGATAGAGATGGGGGATGATTAGTCCACAATATATGGGATGGTATAAGAGAATGTCTAAGAGGGTTGCAAGGGGGAATTACCCATTTCTATTAATTCAACCTACTTCTTAAAATTACTATTGGTATATGAACCTTCTAATTTCTAATTGATTTTCCCCAAAGCCAATTATTGAATGCATGTAAGAGAGTGGGTGTGATAAGTCACATCCAATAGTTATTGGGAGCATGGAAGTTGAGTAAAATTAGTTTGGGAAAGAGTGTAAGTCAAGAAAGTAAGCCAAAGAGAGGAAAATTTGTATGGGAAGTTACAGCAGTTTTAGATAGAAAATTTTCTTGCATGAACAACAAGGACTACAAAAGAAGAACTTGGAGTTGGAGCAACCATGGAGGGAGAATTCTGGAGTGTATTTGGAGAAAAATAATGAAGAGGCAAAATTTTAGGACTAAAGAGTGAAATCCTGTGTGAGTTTCAATATAACAACAAGTGATTGTTGTTGTGTTTCCTGGTAGTTTTCCTAGAAGTGAGCTCCCTTGAGTTTCCCAGTAGAGAGATTCTTGGTTACATGTTCCAGAGTGACCCTAATAAATGAATGGGATTCCCGATGGACTGAGAAAAATGAAGGGTTACATTACTTGGGTTGGGAAGGTTGAGAGGAAGAGAGATAGTGTAAAATCGAGATAGTTGTAGGAGAATGCTAGTGGGTTGTGGGATTTTTGAGCTATGAGTAGACAATGAGAGACCATCCTCTTTTGTGGATTACTAGCCCTAGCTCGGGGGTGACTTACTATTTATATTTGGAACAAGTCTATGCTTGGGTGGAATGTCCATCCCAAGCAATTGATTTCACAACTATTTTAACAGATAAGTGTTTTATTTGTTTTATGTGTTATATTCATGAGTTAAATTGTTGTGCATTCACTATGTGTTTAATAAGAATTTATATGTTATTGTGTTGAGTTGTTTAAACTACATTCATGTCATTTTTAGCATGTTGTAGATGCATCTAATTAATGGTATCAAACAATGGTTAAATATGTATGTTTTCCTATAGCTGGTAAGATACATAATTAGTTAGCATAATTTTTTTTCTTTTTGTGTTTTCTGCATGTAATGGTCCTCAGTTGGGCTAGGGTTCATTACATCTATGGCATGAAAATAAGAATGTAGCACATATTTATCCATGGTAAGCTTCAACTATTTAACAATTTGAATAGTCTCACCTTCAATTGGTGTTCTTTGGATATGTTTTGTAGGAACTTTCAATCTTTTATCCAAGTTAATATTGATGAAATTATGTTGGAAACTAGGGTTAATAGAAACAATCACCTTCTCTTGTTGAATACATCCATGAAACTGTAATATATAGTTTCCACATGAAAATTAACCCTTGGTGTCCCTTTATCATTCTTATTAGCATGAGACCATTTATCTAAAATATTTTTTTCAAATGCTTCATCTGAAAGTTATACCATCTTATCATAGTCAAGAAACTTCCAACATTGGAAATAATCACTTTTAAAACTTACGTTAAATTTTCATTGATTTCCCCGTATTGACTTCATTTATTTTATGTATTCTTCAATAGACGATTATCATCTTTTCCTGAAAAATAAAACATCTTTCTTGAAATAAATATTCAACAAAAGCTAAGGTTTATAAGAAAATCATTTAGTTTTCAATGGATCTCCTTAAGGAGTCTAAATTAAAATGGGTATAATTGCATCTATACTTCTCTGATTGGTTGTTATGACCACAATTGTGAAATTCCACAGACACTTTGCATCTATTTCCACTAGTTTGAATGAAAACACAACACTCTATAAAAATATATCTAATCTTCAAATCACCCGGCTATCCCCCCCCCCCCCAAAAAAAAAACCCTAAAATAATTGATGTTAAATTAATGATATCTCCACTTTCTTGTCTTCGATTTAGACAATTTTTTTTGAAACTAGGTATTTTTTCAAGAGGAACTCATATATGTTGGAGTAATGAGAGGGGGGTGAATCAATATGAGAAAAATTAGTACTTTTAATCACAATATAAAACCTCCAATAATGTTCATTATTTTATCATTATCATTCAATATATCAACAACACCATAATTCAATGCATAAAGATCACATAAACATAGTACACCAGAATTTTACGTGGAAACCCAATGCGGGAAAAAAAACACGAAATTCTTTTCTTATTTATCAAAGAGTACATTCATTGGAAGCACCAACTTTGTATTTCTCCAGCTACAATTGGAAGGAGGCTCCAACCCCCTATTTACAAGCTGCAACCTGAAGGAAGCTCCAACTCCCTAATTTACCCACTCCAACTGGAAGGAGGATACAACTCCCTTTCCTTGCCCCATCCAGCCTCCTTGAAATATAAATGTAGACCAACATGTCACTACAAATGTCTCTGTAAATGATAACCTATTGTTCCTTATGTTTCTGATACTTCTATTGTTGCTACAAATTTCAACATCTCATCAAGACTACAACCACACATACTTCATACCAAGATCCACAAGAGAGTTCTCCAAATCAAATGCTTATGAATCACTAAGAAATATATGTTTCTGGTTTCTTTGTAATTGACACCCTAACATACACAGGAAGACATACCTTCAATCTATATATAACCTGGTGGATTAGATCTATCATATTCTGCTTGTATTCTTCATAGATCCGCGACCTGTACATTGCCTACTCGTGGATGTCCACACTTTTCCCTTCTGCAACTCATAGATTACCTTAGAGACACTGTCATAGTAACTTTGTTTCCTTCATCTCACCACCTCAGATCTACCAATCTATATTCACACACAAATATTCAATTGACTCTTTTATATTTAAAAAATGCAGGTATTTCCGAGAGTCATAAATTTTGACTCGATTATCCAATTGGGATGAAATTTTATAGGGATTTGCATCTCAAAGAGTTCAATACTGTGTCGATCTGATCTATCAAATAGGAATCCTTTTCAACATTTTTCGAGAGCCAAATTCCTTCATATGATGCCTCAAATTCAAGTTTTAGTGTTTTTGAGGTTTTTTTTTTTTTTTAATTTTTAATTATCAGTTGTCTCTTCATTTATGCATGTAATCAGAAAAGCAAGTTGACAAATAGTGTCACTCTAGTTAGTTCTAAGTTATTGGTTAGTTTTATATTCATCCAAGAATTTTCTAAAATCAACTATTTTTTTTCTTTGAGACTTTACCTTTTTCCTAAATTAGGGCTAACTCATAATGTCTGTTTAATGAAATGCAACTGACATGCACCTTGTTAACTTCACATGCAACTTGTTAACTTCTTGTTCAAGGGTTGACATCCATGACAAACAATCTTTCAACAATTCAATGGCAACCAATATCTAACAACTAATATTTCAACAATATCTCTAACTTGTTCCTTCAAATTTTGCACATAAATTTTCAAAATTCAAGCTAAAGGTTGTTGTCCTCTTTTACCCTTAAAAAAATATGCAAAAAATAAAAAAACATCTTCCCCTTGTTTGGCTTAAGAAACAACTTTGATACCAATTGTTGTGTACCTAATATCTGAATATAAAATCACAGACATGATGCAAAGGATAATATAGAAATTCTCCACTCTTTATTAATATTAAAACCCTTAAGGTAGGACACCACCTTACAATTGATCATTTTATGGAAAGAATCCACCCTAGTTCACTTTTATCTTTGAGGGGGAAACCTCCTAATGAGATAATCTCCAATTAGATTAATATTTCAAACCCCTCATAAGGAGGACTCCATCCTTTTTTACAACTAATTGAGAAACCCTAATCATAAAAACTTGCTAACTACCCGATGGACCTTCTTTAATTAGGCCCCATTACATTTATTCAATACTATTTTATTAGGCATTATTTAATAAATTCAAGCATAATGGGTCTATTCCACCTTACATTGAATAGCCTTCACTATTATTAATCTATTATGGTCCCTTCGCCCCTCCATTACACCCCTGGGGAGGATCCCAACAATTTCAAAGCTTCATGAATTCTATTTTCAAACCCTTACTCAAACAAAAAATTTCCAGTGTTTTTTGATGATATATTAATCAACAACAAATATTGGGAAAAGAATGTACAACATGTTGACATGGTCTTAAAAATAATGAAGGATAAAAACCCATATGAAAAACCTTCCAAGTGTGCCTTGGGTAAGTGGAATATTTGGGTCATATTGTATCTCACGAGGGCATCAAAGTGGACCATAACAAAATCAAAGATACAGTGTAAGGGCCAATTCATAAAACATTAAATAATATTATAGGATTCTTAGGATCGATAGGATATTACCACAAATTTTTCAATATCCATGGTCGAATATCAACACCTCTAACAATATTATTGAAAAAGGAGGCATTTTCTTCAACTCAAGAGACAATGCAATCTTTTGAAAAACTTAAGGAGGATATGCATGAAAATCCTATCCTAACCACACCTGACTTCACAAAAACATTTATTATGGAGTGTGATGAATCAAGACAGGGAAAAATTGGCATAGTTTTAAAGCAAGAAGGAAGGAACTTACTCAAACCCATTTATGAGAAATAAATGTTGTCCATACTACATGTAGTTAAGCAATGACACCCCTACATAATAGGAAGACACTTCAAGGTAAACACATCATAATAGTCTGGAACACTTCTTGGAACAAAGGTTTCCTTTAGAAGAGGAACAAAAATGGGTTACAATGATGCTTAGTTATGACTTAGAAATTATCTTAGAAAAAGGGAAACAAAAAGTGGTGGCAGACGCAGTTTCAAGTAAAGAAGAAAACACTAAGGCCTTACTTTGTGATATTTCCACTCTACAAGATGATGGGGTGGAAGAAACAATGATAGAATGGAAGCAAGAATAAAAGGCATTGAATCTCATTCAACAACTACAATAATACCCTAGTGCATCAAAAACATTGTATGGAAGAATGATTCACTCTGGTATAAGGATCACCCATACTTATGTAAGAATTACCAAGTCAAACAAAATGTCCTTTTGGAACTATAGACCTCTCATATCGAGGGATACTCAATATTTTTGAAAACTTATGATATGATCAAGATAAAAAAAAAATTGGGAAGTTCTTAAAACTGATGTTCAAAATTTTGTAGCGGGATGTTTGGTTTTCCAAAAAAACAAAGGAGAGACAATCAAGACCCCATGTCTTATAGAACTACTACCCATACCAAGTCAATGTTGGAAGAGGTATCAATGAATTTTATTACAAGTCTACTAAATTCTAAAGGAGAGAATGTCATCATGGTGGTGGTGAATTGACTCAAAAAGTATGCCTAATTTTTCTCTCTTTCTCATCCTTTTAAATAAAGCGTAGCAACTGCAACATCCATGGAAACAATCTAGAAGTTACATGGAAATTCCAATATTATTGTAGTGATAGAGATCCAATTTTCATGGGTGATTTTTGGACTAACTTGCTTTCTTGTTTGGGCACTCAATTGGCTCATAAATCATCTTACCGTCCTCAATATGATGGACAAATTGTTATTGTGAATAAGTATGTAGAATGCTATCTCCATTTCTTTGTATATGGAAAATAGATATAATGGGTCAAGTGGTTATAGCTTAGCATAATGGTGGTACAACACTTTCATACTTCATTCAAAATGTCCTTACTTATGACACTCTATGGGTATAATCTTCCATTAGTCACATCACCCTTGAGAGGGAAAGTTAAGGTTCAAGTAATGGAGGATCACATAGAATATCAACAAGAGGTTCTCCAACTATTGAAGGAAAAATTAGTTATAGTACAAAACATGATGAATCAAAAAGTTGATCAACATCACAATGAAAGAAAATTTGAAGTGGGTTATTGAGTATTTCTAACACTGCAACCATATAAACAAATGTCCCTCAAGAAACAAAAGGAGGACAATAAATTATCAACCAAGTACATGGTCCCTATAAGGTGTTGCAGAGGATTGATAATACAACTTACAAACTATATTTTCCTCCATATTCACATGTTCATCCAATATTCCATGTTACTTGTTTAAAGAAGGTAATAGGTTAAACATTGTGAAGATGCAGGAAAAAAATAAAATATATAAAGGAACTCTGCGTTAAAACAATAGAGTCAACACGTTTCGATCCCTCTAGGGATCATCGTCAAGAGGAGCACTCAAGAAAGAAAAGAGGTTGATCCAAGTTTAGAATATTTTTCTAGAGATTGATAAAGAAGGGAAAATCATACTAGAACTTGAAACAATACTTGAAACATGAATCAAGCAACTACAAAATTGATCACTTATTGAGTACCTCATCAGGTGGAAGAAATTGACAACAAAAGATGCAAAAAGGGAATATGAGTTCTTCATGAAAAAACATCTACAACTATTCAAGTGTTGATGGTAACACTTGTTTAAAGGGAAGGGGAATGTTAAACCCCATATATTGAGACATTACATTTATATTGTTATATTAACATTGCCATTATTGGTCAGCTAGGGCCTTTGATGGTTAGCTAGGCCCTTTAACTGTAATTGTACCATTTGTCTCTTTTATATACCAAGGAGAACTAGTTCTAGACATCATCTCATCTTGTGAATTTGTTATATTGTAAAAGGATGTTACCCCCTCAAAGAGGCTTATGCATTCACTGTCTTTCATTCTCAAGGCATGGAATTGCTTCTTTCTATTTTCATGCTATGAAAAGTGAAAGGTATTTTTCAAAACAGTTTAAATAGAATCTCATAGATACACTCATCAATAACTTAATATTGTAACATTTTGTTATAGAAGATTCAAAAGTTAGATATTAAAAATTATTTTTTGAATATATAATTAAGTAATTTGCTAAATATCAGAGTAATTTAATAAGTGGACAATTGTTTTTGGGCTTAAAACTCTTCTTTAAATTTGGAAGGAATTTTGTCGGAAGTCATAGTTCCACCTAATTGAAGGGAACTTTGACCATGACACTTTATTCTTATGGATGTGGGACCATTTTAAAAAACCCAAATCATCAAAATTTTGAAGAAATGAGAAAATTAAGACCGAGCTTTGCCTCACCGAAAAATATTAAACTTGCCAAAAAAAAGTTTGTCTACTTATGAACTCACTCTATAACTATTCATATTTTATGATTTTTTATTTTATTTTTAAACTCTTTGAAGTGTTTCCTATCACTATAAATGCCACTCAATTAGTACCGAAATGGAAAACCATTGTCATTGAGTTAAGAAATTGTGTCCATCATAGTGCTTTATTTACTATGCATAATTATAATGATCTACGAACAAGGTAAATTGATATTTGTATCTTTTATTTATTTTTTTCTCTTTCTTATAAGTGTTTCCTTTAACTCTAAGTTATATGAAAATACCAAACGAGTTCTAATACCAACTTGATTCGAAATATCAACAAACTTTGATACCAATTCAGCCCGAAAATCCTTAGATTCAATAAATTGAAGATAGACTTGACTATTTTCAAATAACATTTGAAAACACTTATTTATCAATAAAACTTCATTAACTAATGAATATAATTTGTGGAAAAAATAAGTGCAAAAATGGAGAGAAATAGATCGCTCTTATTAATTTTCAAAATGCCAAAAATTACAAAGAAATGGTCTTTATAAATGTCAAATTATGAATACAACCTTCAAGTCGGCTACTCCAATCCATAAATAGAGGTCACCATTAAAATCCTTGTGAAATTCTGTGAAGAATGAGTATAAACTCGACTATATTATGAACAGGTGCTCGGAAATACCTTTTTGCATGTATAATGAGACTATGGGTCTCATAAATGCCACTATGAGCTAATATTTTCATATACAACACTTTTATACAAATATTACATTACCATCACGACCCTCTCGAAAAATCGAGAAAAATGAGTATAAACATGACTATGTTTGGACAAAGTGCTCAATGGCATGAAAAACAAGACAAATCCAATATAGGAACACCTCTTGCACGTAGAACGAGACAAAAATATGAAATTGACATGGAATTTTATGCAGAATCCATTGCTGGCACACAAATACCTCCCTCGTACTCTATCTGGAGCTAGGTTTATATAGGCGTGGGTGACCTAACCAACCCCCTATATTCCTGAGCTTCATTTATTTCACTAGAAATATTATTTGTTTTGTTTGTTATAACAAACATTATATATGGCATATTGGTTAGGTGGATAGAACTAAAACTCAAGAATATTCCATGCAATATTCTCCCATAGCTCATGGGTTCAATTCTCATCCACCCAAATAATTTTATTCTCCCTTAACCATTATTGGCCAATCGGAGAGTGCCATGTGGAACTCTCTAGTTGGTCCACATTCTTGCACAATAAACATCCTTCCATGTCATCTGCCACATGTACCTGTACGGATCTACCACTTGGTTGTCAATTGTACCTGCCACATCATACGTATAGATGACATGTGACACTTTTTTATTGGTCCAAATGGACCCTCAAAAATGCCATTCCTGGGTGACACATGGCAGCCTCTCATGCTTCCATGTCACCATGTTGACGTCATCCTATTAGATGTATGACCTATACAGACATGCCACGTGGAAACCTACTTTGACTTTTGACATGTTTGACCAAAATTAAGACTGTCCTTAACTTCTTCATATGAACTTTGTTTGAGACAATTTTTGCACAGTTGGAAAGTTATCACCGAGATCTATGCAATGAAGTCATTTTCAAGAGCATTGGAGAAGATAAATTTTGGAGCATTTTAGATCCTCCTAGATCATTTTTTAGAATTCTAGATCCTCCTGGATCACACCTCCCCACTGAAGAAATTTTGGACCTCCAAAAGTATGGATCATTCAGAAATAAAGTTAGGATATTTTCGACTCACTTGTTCAGTATCATCCATATTTCTTGCTTGGATAACGAGCACTTGAATCATCACAACCATAATGAAGATTGTAACAACACTATTAACCAAGTTAACCATTCCCTTAAATTCACAAACTCCTTCATTCATTGCTGCAAATACTAACCATACTCCACTAATTGGTAATAAACTAAACAACAAAATTGAATATACAAATGCGAAAAAGAATGAGCCATCAACATATTTTCCCTTGTTAACAGGAAAAACATCAACCAAAGGACCTATTCTGCTTTCAACTATAGGCTGTAAATTTGGATCCTGGATACTAGCATTAATTAACATGTGCTTTGTAGTGACAACTGTCAATATCGTCTTCATCTAATGAGGTCTCACAATGAACTCAATCCCATCCTTGAAAAGATGATACTTATTCTATTCCCTATAGAAAATGGCTTTCCTATCATAGAAGTGTGGACTTCCCAAAACCATCCCACATATGTCAAGTGGAACCACATCTAACTCTACCTCATCAATGAAACTGGATGTGATCACAAAATGTAACTTGCATTTCTTAGTTATATGTACATGAGCATTATCACAAATCCAATCCAAAGGATATGGTCTCATATGAGGCCTAGTTTCTAATCCCAAATTCTGAACAACTTGCTCTGAAAGAAGATTCACTTGTGATCCACTATCAACAAGTCTATCAATCTTAGTGTGCTTTGAGATAACTCGTAAATGAAACAATTATTTTCTTTGCCTTCCATTGGGGATTACATTTTCCTTTGTAGAATAAGTACACAAATTGAAACTTGCAAAAAAATATTTACCTTTGATACCCATAGTTGTAACTTGGGTTTCATCCTCAGAATCTAATCCAAGATCTCGAACTATGGTCATGGCATTATCTTTACCCTTTCTAGGCTGAGCCCACTTCGGTTTCAATTATGGATGCAACTTCCAACAATACTTCTCATCATGTACTTTAGGCTTCTTCTTTTCATCCTTCTTCACTATACTTGTCTTATTACTCTTCCTTTTTTCCTTTGACTACTCCTCGAATGGATGTGGATCCTTTAACACATCCTCAACAAAAAAATTTCTTTTGTTGGCTTCAATATGAGTATCTTGTACTAATAATTCGTCAATATTATTAGGATTAAACATCAATATAGTATGGAAAAGATATGAGTCCACACCACCAATATATTTTAGAAGAGCCTCAGGGGTATGTAATGGAATTCCCAAAGACAGTGCCTTCCTCTTAAATTCATGTGTATAAGCTTGAAAATTTTTCCCTTTTCCTTGTCTTAGATGTTTCCAAGCAATCATTGATGTTTGTATGTAAGCTAATGGATAAAAGTTATTTCTTAATGCAACAGTAAATTCAATCTAGGAAGAAATTATTTTACCATGGTGTATAAGATCAACTTGTGTCCAACTCTCCCACCATATCAAAGTTGTGTCACTCATGCGAAGAGTATCCAACTGTATATTTACATTGTCCTGTATGATTTTCTATACTTTGCAATACACTTCAATTTGTTTAACCCAATTATCCAACTTCTCTACATTCAACTCTCCATCATAAGTAGGAAAATCAAACTTTACATCTAGCTTTAACAAAGGACAATCATGAGAATGAGAAGACTTCTTAGAATGTTTTTTCCTCTTATGAGAACAACATTCACTTCCATCGGAAGAAGAAGAAGATGGTGATGATGATGGTGGGTATGAAAGATACCCTGGAGGTTCTTCACCTTCTCATTCTCCTTCAGCTTTTACTATTATTTAAATTGGACCACCTTCATTTTGATGAGGAGTTGCTCTCCTTCTTTCTAGGTCTTCCCACAATTCTTTCACCATGGTTGCCATCTCAAGGAACATTTTTCGAAACTCCTTATCAACCTCATAAAGAACATATTCATGCTCCATTTATTTTCTAAGAAATAGTCATCCAATTTCAGGATTAAAGTCTTCAAGCATGTCTTCACCTCGCTTAAATTTAGACCTCATAAGCATTCACTTGCAAATACACGTCAAAACTAGCTCTGATACCACATGATCTGAAAATACCAAATGAGTTCTGATACCAACTTGATTCGAAATATCAACAAACTTTGATACCAATTCAACTTGAAAATCCTTAGATGTCAATTAGTTTATAAATACACATAAACGTCCAACTAGATTCAGGAAATTGAAGATCGACTTTACTATTTGCAAATAACATGTGAAAACACTTATTTATCCATAAAACTTCATTAATTTATGAATATAATTTGAAGAAATACTAAGTGTAAAAATGGAGAGAAATAGGTCGCTCTTATTAATTCTCAAAATGCCAAAAATTACAATGAAATTGTCTTTACAAATGTCAAATTATGAATACACCCTTCAAGTCAGCTACTCAAACCCAAAAATAGAGGTCACCATTAAAATCCTCACGAAATTTTGAGAAGAATGAGCATAAACTCAACTATATTCTGAACAGGTGCTCGAAAATCCCTTTTTGCATGTATAACGAGACTATGGGTCTCATACATGTCACTCTTAACTAAGACTTTCATACACAACATGGTTATACAAATATAACATTACCATCATGATCCTCTCGAAAAATCAAGAAAAATGAGTATAAACATGACTATGTTTGGACAAAGTGTTCAATGGAGTGTAAAACAAGACAAATCCAATATAGCAACACCTCTTGCATGAAAAACGAGACACAAATATGAACTTGGCATGGAATGTTATGCAGGCCCCATTGTTGGCACACAAATACCTCCCTCGTACTCTATCTGGAGCTAGGTTTATATAGGCGTGGGTGGCCTAACCGGGTCCCTATATTCTCGGTCTTCATTTGTTACACTTTAAATATTATTTTTTTTGTTTTTTATAACAAACATTATATATGGCATATTGGTTAGAAAGATAGAGTTAATATTTAGGAATATTCTCGCACGGGTCATGGGTCTGATTCTCATCCACCTGAGTAATTTTATTCTCCCTTAGTCATTATTGGCCAATCGAAGAGTGCCACATGGCACTCTCTAGTTGGTCCACCTGCCTACACAGTCAACATCATGCCACATTATATGTCACTTATACCTGTATGAATCTGCTACTTGTTTTCCAACTGTACCTACCATGTCATCGTATGGATGCCACGTCATCCATACAGATGATATGTGGCACTTTTTTATAGGTCCAAATGGACCCTCAAAAATGTCATTTCTGGGTGACATGTGGTAGCCTCTCATGCTACGACGTCACCATGATGACATTAACATGAAATCATCATGTCATATGTACGACCTATAAGAACATGCCACATGGTAGCCTGCTTTGACTTTTGACTTGTTTGATGAAAACTTTGACTGGCCATAACTTCTTCATACAAACTTCGCTTGACACAATTTTTGTGCCTTTGGAAAGATATAACTGAGCTCTACACAATGAAGTCATTTTCAAGAGCATTTGAGAAGATCAATTTTTGAGCATTTTCGATCCTCCTCGATCATTTTTTAGCATTCTAGATCCTGTTGGATCACTAAGTGTCCCTCAATTAATATTAAAATGGAAATTAATTAGCATTGCACTAAGATATGTTATCCATGGCAGAAGTGGTCACAACACCCCACTTTTACTAACTCTGAAAGCCATCATTAACTCTAAATTTTTTTCTCATGATAACTTTTAAAATTTATTTTCATTATTAATTGTTCAAAGTCTTGTTTTGATTATGTCAGCATGAATTCCAACACATAGACAAAATCATAAACATAGGCTTATATGAATGGGATGTACATGTTGCATCAAAGTTATTACACGAGGTGTCCACTAAATGAATTCCCATTTGTGCATGCGATGTATGAAATTACACTAAAATGTCTATGAGTTAGTGGATTATGAACTATATTTATCCTTTGCAGTTATAAAGAAAATTGATCTGGATTTTTCTAGGAACTAAATAAAGGCAGATATATAACAAGGAAATACACATATATATTGCAAGAAACAGATACACTAGTACATTGAACCAATTTTTCGATAATTTATCGATGCATTTGCGTCAAAAAAACGTCAATATTCCAATGAATGCATCAACATAAGTTTGTCATTAGAGACGTGTCGTACTACTAAAGAACATGAAATTGCCAATATTCCGATTCCATTTACGATGAGACATTCAATTGAATTATCGACACAAATTACATGTAAATTGTCACAAAATTTTGTCTAATGATCAACAAACATTGGTCGAAAGAGAGACATATATTTTTCGATTGTTTGATATAAGTTGGTCGATCGTTCGATGTATGTTTGTCGCTCTATTGACATATGTTTGTAAAAAGTGCTTGTAAATAGCCACAAAAGTTCATTTATTGATCAACAAAGACTAGTCAAAAGAACGACATACGTGTGTCGATCATTTCACGTATGTTCGTAAACGTGCAATGCATGTTCATCAAAAGAGCGTGTAAAGAGTAGCAAAGGTTTGTTTAATGATCAACTAACTTTGGTCGAAATATCGACGTACATGGTTTGATAGTTCGATGTCTCATGTGTTGATCTGTCAATGTAATTTTGTCGAAAGAGCATATAAAAAGTAACAAAAGTTCATCTAATGATCGATTAATATTGGTTGAAAGATCAACGTACATGTCTGTATACCTCAATTCGTACATTGCAAGAATGATAAACGTATGTTGAAATATCATCTAGGTTGGTCGAAAGAGGGAGCTACATTGGTTGATAGAACAATGTACGTTTGTAGAAAAATAATGGAAAATGGCGTTGCAAGTCTGACAACGTCTGCACAAGATTTTAAAAACAAATTGGTATTGAGGACCTATCGTCGACTATCAACATTGAGAAAGAATTTACAACCTTCCATATGCTCATATTCTAAAGAATTTTTCAAACATGTTTTTGGCAGTTTAGCATTTGTCAAAAGGGCATTGATACATACCTTCGTAGATCTGTATTAAGATTTTCAATACAACCATGACATGATTATGAGTAGTAAGGGGGATGTGTTATGGTGATGGTTGGTGGGAACCACCCACTTTATTATATTCGAGGATATGATAATCAGTAAGTGGGACATGCTTTGGTGATGGCTATTGGGCATATTGCAGTCACTCTAGTGTCTTCAATCAATCCTAGAAAAAACATGCATCTATCCATAGAGTGCACACCAACAAAATACTAGTTTAAAACACAAATTAACCATTAACAAACACCACAAGGGATTTACCGCTACAAGAAAAGAAAATTAGAAATAAAACTAGTGCATAGAACATAAAATACCTCCATTAATAAAAACACAAATTTATTACATCCATTCTAAACCCTTTTCACTGTTTTCTTCCCCCCTTTATCTTTTCATTTCTTGGAAGATGAAATGTTCAGACCCTTCAAATTCCCCCGACCATTTCATGTTTTTTTTTTCTTGGATATTTACACTGTCCCCTTTTCCAAAATTGTTTTCAAATTGTTTAAGTTAATGATATTTAACGACTTCAAAATACACCCATGCATGTTGCAACAACTATTTCAGCACAGTGTTGTAACAATTGTTACAAAATGTGTTGCAACAACATAAACATGTTGTAGCAATAATAACATGTTGTAAGATCTTCATTGTTCATAATTAGAGATTGGAGATTATGTGAGATTACAAAGCTATTGCTAAGAAAAGAGAAAGGAAAGGACTTAACTATCCCCAACCAAGGTTTAGAAATATCATTCTTACAACAATTATATGTTCTTGTGGAGTCCTTGCTTCTTGCAACAAAGCATTGTATGGTCATCCACGAACCTTGAACCCTTTCACACTATTTCATTTCACCCTTTATCTTTTCATTTATTGGCATATAAAAACTTCAGACCCTTCAAATACCCCCAACCGTTTTACTATTTTTATTTTCTTGGATAATTACACGGTCCCATTTTCCAAAACTATTTTCTATCTGTTTATGTTTATGAGATTTAATGGATGTGGTGACTTAAACAATTAGTTTTCCCATACTAAATCGACATACTACTTGTCACCAACTATTTACCATACACGTGGAGTTTAAAATGCAAAAATCCGTAGCTTTAAAATAAATTTGTGCGTGTTGCAACAATTGTGTTGCAGTAATTGTTACAACATGTGTTACAACAACTGTTCCAGCACAGTGTTGCAACAATTGATACATCATGTGTTGAAACAACATAAACATGTTATATAATAATACCATGTTGCAAGATATTCATAGTTCATAATTAGGCATTGGAGATTATTCATTGTTCAGACGAAATCAACCATCAAGTAATAGTCGGGTAGAAGGAGGAGGCTCAACAAAGGTATCTCCATTGGGAAATTAATATGATAATCCTGACCAAATTAGTGGTTGTGCAAGTAATTTATAACAACCAATTGTATAAATGAGGTTAGTAACACTACAAACAAAAAATAGCACATGAGCTTGACACACAGTCAGAAAGGTACTAGTCCAAGGGAAGCAGACACTTCAAATGTCGTATTTAAAGGAAGATAAGTTTTTCACTCAAACTCATTATTGTATATGTTAATGCAACAATAGAAACATATATAATTTTACTATGATAGGAAAAACAATGACCTTCATAATAGCCTGGATTTTTAATGCAATAGATAGAATTATTTTTGTTGGTAATTTTTGGAGCCATCAATGACCATTTTCAAACTATTAAATTGGGGATTGGGACCTTCCTACAAAATTAAAAGATCCCATTTTCTAGGGTCATCATGGTGTATTTTTTTGTATAGTTTCAACAATACAAAATTTTCATTTATTTACCAAAAAAAATAAATTGGTTGCTACTTTTCAATTTACTAAATCTAACTAGTCATTACATGTGAAAACAAAAATATGTTTAGTTAACAAGTACTATGAAATGGTAGAAGGATTGTTCATAGATGGAAAAAAAAAAAAAAAAATTGAGAAATGTTACCTAAACAATAATACATCCATAACGACTGCAGAATTGAGAAAGTGCAACTTGATTGGCTGGTTCCAGTGACTATTGAATGATGTAAGGATACTTCCCCAGGGCCTCTGTTCTAATATTCTTTCCAATGAAGTTACCAAAAATTCCTTGGGATATACAATTTATTTGATTGGATCCTCCTCTTTCTTGGCATGCTCGATATGAGCATTTTTTTTTATGCCCCAGAGGCAATACAAAATGTATCTTTCATTTCTGCTTGGAATATTTACATATGGATTTTTTTTGGAATATATATATATATATATATATATCAGAAACATTGATATTCGTAATCTCATACCATATGACATTATGTGAATTGTACAGTGTGAAGCAATGATGGATTTCATTTGTAGTATGTGACAACTTAAGATTGAAGAACCAAAACTACAGAGATTTAACAACTACAATTAATAATCAAAACTTAGAGCCCCATCAATACAAAATAATATAATTAATAGTAAACAATATACATGATATTTTATCAAGTTTCAATTGACAAACTTTACAAGTCAACTAAAAATTTCAAAATCCAAATAGGTTGGAGTCTAATAGACAATTGTCTAGTAATCTAATTTAGAACCCTTGTCTACATAGTCTTCCAACTTATCCATTTCTTTTTCTTTTCTTTTTTTAAGATGGAATCCTACAAGCCTATAGGATGCTTGTTATCTCTCCTCATAATGATATGTTATTTTTCTATTCTAAAATGAATGATTTGTAATGCCTGGTCCATTTGGACCATTATCTCTTATATGGGCGACATTATGCACAATATGCACAATTTTTAAATAAAGTTAAATAAACAATTCATATAAGGATGCAACATCAATAAAATTTGTTGGAGTTACTTCACACACCTAGGATTTATTTTTCCAAAGGTTTTTAGTTGTTTATTAGTCATAATTATTCATTATCTAGTCTCCTATATTTTAGGAGATATTCCACCTGGAGAATATTCTCTTTCAGTTCACACTTTAGTTTGACTAGTTGAGTTGAGTTTAGATGTTGCATTGGGATCATCACCATGCAACATTGGGATCATCACCATGATAATTCGACCTTGCCTTGGTATCATAACCAAATTGGTGCATTAGCCTTGATTCCTTGAGTTAACTCCTCACTACTTTATGTTCAGTCAGTTAACTGAAGACTAGTTGACTAGTTAACTCAACTAGGTGGCAGTTCACTCCCATAACTGCCTGAGAGACTAGAATAGGTGGCAGTTCACTCTCGTAACTGCTAGTGTGTGTCTAGATCACTCTATACCACCACCATGGTGACTTGGTTCACCTCACGTCGAACTCATTGATTTATACAAAGTTTATCATATGTAAATTATTCATTTTTCACAATGGTTAATGAGAATTATTTCCATTCTTTCTCTCCTTCTTCTTCTTTTTCCAATTTTCTCTGCAAATGTGTGTATCATTATTTATATAGATCTATTATTTGTATGTCAACACATTTACATGGTATCAGAGTCAACGGACTACTAAGCAAAAGCTACACCAAAAAAATTTACAGGTACAAAAGATTGAAGACAACGGAAAGATGGAATTCCAAAAAGAATTCATTCTTACACCTTACAACTATTTTGCATGCAAGGAGAAAATAGACATACATCTCCGATCTAGAGGGTTGTATAGGTTAACCATGAATACAGATACAGAATCAACATCATCCATAGAAAAATCCAAGTACTTAAATCGCATGGATGAGGCACTCAGAACAATTTGCAGTCTTATTTCTCCCAGTCTCATTTTTCACATATCTTCCTGTAAGACTCCCAATGAAGCTTGGACCATATTGGAAGGGCTATTTGGAAAACATTATGAGATGAGGGAACACATGTTGGAGGTGGAGCTACTCACATTAGATCCAAAAAGATTCGATAATATCTAAGATTTCTTTACAAAATTCAAGGATTTATTGTCGCAACTCAAAGCTTGCGGGGTTAATAAATCGAAGGAGGAGAAACAAATGGTTCTCACCATTCTCTCCAATCTTGTACCTGAATTCTCTGTATTCGTATCCACATTCTATACTGTCATATTCACCTCTGGAGCCACTTGGAATATGCCTTCTCTTGAGGACTTTATCGAATTCTTGACACAAGAGCAAACCAAACTCATCAACATGGGTGCAATCAAAGGCCCAAGGGCGCATGCACTCACTATTCATGATGGCATCCAAAAATATTAGAAATATAAAGATAAAGATAAGCGGAAATCTCATGCACATATGAAGAAGGAAGGGTACACAAAACCCTTCACCGATGCCTCCGAATCCAAAGGAGAAAAGGGAAGAAAAGGAGAGAAATGCACATACTGTCACAAAGGATTCCATTCAAAATCTGCATGCATGAAAAAAAAAATAGATATGATGTCTCAGATACTTCAACAAAACAACCTTGGAGATCTCGTCCTCGAGGGTGCAAAGAAGAAGAATCCAGAAGATATGAATTCCAAGAAAGGAAATTCTAGCCATGACTTGATTGCAATCAACTCCTCTCCCGATGCTTGGATCATAGATTTAGGAGAATCACATCACATGGCTGCCTCAAAAGCAGTATATTCTTCTTTGGATGCATGCAAAGGTCCTCCTATTCTGATGGGGGACAACTCTTCTGTTGAAGTCACTAGAAAAGGAAGGATTGAACTCACCAATGGAAGTTTTGAGAACGTGTTGCATGTTCCCAAGCTTTCTGTCAACCTTCTCTCTGTGTATCAAATGATGAATTATGGCACCAGAAATAAAGTCGTATTCACACCAAATTTCATGGACATATATGACATGCAAACCAACTCCAGGATTGCTACCGGTGAGGTAAATCATCAGTCTAGATTGTATACATTTTATGAATTCATTGAACTAGATTATGCTTTACTTCTTACTCATGCTGATGAAAGTAGTAGGATATGGAACGAAAGGTTTGGACATTTGAATTTCAGATACATGAAACAACTTAGCAAGCACAGATTAGTTGATGGTCTACCAGACATCCGTTTCTCCAAGGGAGTATGTGAGGGATGTGTTCTCGGAAAACACCCTCAAGAGAAATTCGTCAAAGGAAAGTCTCAACAAGCTTCTGCACCTTTAGATCTGATCCATAGTGACCTCATGGGTCCTTTTCCGCATCCATCGATCAGCAAAGCAAGGTTTGTTCTCATTTTTGTTGATGATTTATCACGTTTTACTTGGATCTACTTTCTCAGGAAAAAAATTGAGGTCTTTCAACACCTCAAAGATTTCAAAGCTTTGGTTGAGACACAGTCCGGAAAGAAGATCAAAGTCCTTCGAACTGATAACGGGGGAGAGTATGTGAATCATGAGATTCATAATATTTTCCATGAGTTAGGGATTCAGTTGTAGCATACAGTTCCCTACACTCCATAGTAAAATGGAGTTACCAAGAAGAAAAACAAATCTCTAGAGGAGAAGGAATCTCGCATGTTGCATGCAAAGTCACTACCATAGAGACTATGGGCTAAAGCACTTAATTGTTCAACATACTCCAAAACAAATCTCCTTATAGATATGTCAAGGATAAGACCCCCTATGAGGCTTGGAGTAGCCTCAAACCAGAAGTGGCTCACTTTCACATTTTTGGTTCATGTGCATGGGCTCGGATTCCCTCTGAAAAGAGGAAGGCACTTGATCCACTGAGCACTGAGTGCATTTTTGTTGGACACCCAAATGGTGTGAAGGGATATTGGCTTATTGATCTTTCCTCGTACCAACTCATCATTGAGCGTAGTGTCCAATTCGAGGAAAGTGTCTTGCATGTACCTCAACAGTTGCATGCAGACACCTTCACTCTTCCACCTGTCCGAGATGATGAGCATGCACATGTTGACTCTTCTTCAGATGAGAGTTCTGATTCAGAGTCAGTACAGTTAGATACAGAGTCAGAGCATCTAGATGCAGTTCCAGAGCTAGAGCAGAGGCCCAAGTGGGCACAGACTACTCTTCAGGATGCAGGGGATCTCGTTGGTGATCTAGCCGATAATAGGAGGAATCAATATGATTTTGAGGAGTCTCCTATTGCACTCATTTCCACTAAACCATTTCCTTCCAAGCATATTTTCTTGGTTCAGTATTCAGATCCACAGTCTTATGGCAAGGCTACTGGAAATCCCTTTTGGGAATCCGCCATGCAAGAGGAGTACAACTCCCTCCTCGAGAACCAGACTTGGGATCTGGTTCCCCTTCCTTTTGGGAGGAAACTTGTCAGATGTAGATGGGTCTACAGGACCAAGAGCGCAGCATATGGACAGATCAGTAGATACAAAGCTAGGCTTGTCACCAAAGTCTTTCAACAAGTTCATGGTATTGACTATGATGAGACCTTCACTCCAGTAGCGAAGATGGATTCCATACAATTGGCACTTGCCATTGCGGTAGCCAAGGGATGGGAAGTCCATCACATGGATGTGAAGAATGCATTTCTTCATAGTGATCTCTCTGAGGATATCTACATGGAGTATCCCCAGGGATTTATGCAAGACTCATCTTTGGTCTGTCGACTGAAGAAGTCACTTTATGGCCTCAAGCAGGCTCCAAGGGCATGGTATGCTAAGATGGACTCATACCTATTGTCATAGAACTTTGTATGTTGTAAATTAGACCTAAATGTATACATGCTCAGGACGGTTGATTCACTTCTATTTTTAGTTCTGTATGTCGATGATTTGTTGATCACCAGTTGCTCAACTTTAGCGATTGCTGTTGTCAAGAGGATTCTTCATGACAGGTTTTTGATGATGGACATGGGTCTGCTACACTTCTTCCTTGGACTTGAGATCAGTTAGGATGCATTAGGAATCAAACTGTCTCAAGCCAAGTATGCACGAGATCTCCTTGAGAGATTTCACATGACAGACTACAAGTCTTCTCCGACTCCTTTCCTATCAGGAGTCAAACTTGAGGATGGTGGGGAGACTCCATTGGTTGATAGCACACTGTACAGACAACTAGTGGGGATCTTGTTGTATCTCACACACTCCAGACCAGACCTCTCATATGCAGTTGGCACAATTTCTAGGTTCATGCAGGAGCTACATGAGCTACATTGGAAAGATGCAAAGCGTATCCTTCGATACGTATAGGGAACCATCACCTTTGGAATTCATTATGTAGTAAACTCTACATTAGATCTCATTGGGTTTATTGATTCCGACTAGGTTGGTGATAACATTGATCTCAAGTCCACATCTAGTTACTCACTCAGTATTGGTTCTAGGCCTATCTATTGGTTGAGAAAGAAGCAAGCTGCCATTTCTATATCTTCAGTAGAGGCAGACTACAGAGGGGTAGTTAACATAACCATTCAGGCTATGTGGCTACAACATTTTCTCACTGAGTTGGGCATTCAGTTTCATCGGTCGATCGTCATCTCGTGTGATAACCAAATCACTCTAAAGTTCTGCAGAGATCCAGTTCAGAGGCAGTGGACGAAGCACATCGAGATCCACATGCACTACATCTGGGACTTAGTACACGAGGGGATCATCAACTTACAGTTCTGTCCTTTAGCAGAACAAACGACAAACATTTTCACCAAGACCTTCACTGAGCATAAATTCCATTCTCTGTGAGGTCGTCTTGGAGTGAAGGACACAGTTGCCTAGCAACTGTAGTTCTTATTTTTACATACATTGTACCTTGAGGGGGGGGGGGTTTCCCATGAGGTTTTCCCTCTTTCCTCACTTTATTTTTAGTGTATCTTTTGTACTTGGGTAACTAACATGGCCTCGTTGCTGGGACTGAATCTTTATTTTCACCATACTGATGTTCAGGGGGGGTGTTGGAGTTACTTCACACAAACCTAGGATTTATTTTTCCTAAGTTTTTTATTTGTTTATTAGTCATAATTAGTCATTATCCAGTCTCCTATATTTTAGGAGATAATATTCCACCTAGAGAATATTCTCTTTCAGTTCACACTTCAGTTTGACTAGTTGAGTTGAGTTTAGATGTTGCATTGGGATCATCACCATGCTATTCGACCTTGCCTTGGTATCATCACCAAAGTGGTGCATTAGCCTTGATTCCTTGATTTAACTCCTCACTACTTTATGTTCAATCAATTAACTGAAGACTAGTTGACTAGTTAACTCAACTAGGTGGTAGTTCACTCCCGTAACTGCCTGAGAGACTAGAATAGGTGGAAGTTCACTCCCGTAACTGTTGGTGTGTGTATAGATCACTCTAGACCACCACTATGGTGACTTGGTTCACCTCAAGTCAAGCTCATTGAGTTATACAAAGTATATCATGTGTAAATTATTCATTTTTCACAACGGTTAATGAGAATTCTTTCCATTCTTTCTCTCCTTCTTCTTTTTCCAATTCTCTTTGCAAATGTGTGTATCATTGTTTAGCTAGATCTATTATGTGTAGGTAAACACATTTACAAAATCATCCCAAGATAAACTAAGAAAATAATCAAACTTAGTACACAAGTTTTAAAATTGGAACTCACTTTTTTCCTGCCATCATATTTATCAATATTGTTGTCAATGTTCATTGAATCAATCGCTAAATCGAGCAAGAATTATACATATCCAAGTCCTACGAATAGGTATTTATGCACATTGAACATTGGGAAACATCAATGTTAATGGAGAACATAAAATGCCACATCAAATTACATTCAAATATATCTAAAAACAAAATCATTAAATGGATAATAGGAATACCTTAATGAGCTCCTCTTGATTTCAAGAATAAATTATTCTCTACTAAATAGGGCCAACCACGTGAAGGTAAAAGCTCATTTGGCCCCTCCCCATCTTTGCATCACTCTCAATTCCCCATACCCAACCATGAATAGTAATTTAAACAAAAAATGTACAACTAATAATTTATATTAATAAATTTTGTCCTCAAAATATTTACAATCATTTCCTTTTATGTTTCTTCTTTTTTATAAAAGTATTCAGTAAATCATCATAACATCATGTTAAATCCCTTCAGTTTTTGGACCCTATTCTTGTCGTCTTGCATGATTATGCATCATCTCTACCATGGTACTACTTCTAGTAGTACGACGTACTAGTGTTATAACCCTAAATTTCTCTACACATGCATACCTGGCATCATGCCCTATTACTTGTTATTTTTTCCAAGACATCACTAAGTTGATCTTCTTAAAAACATTATTTTTGAATATGTACGTGCCCTGCACCATTACTACCCGCGTGTGTATGCTTTCTGCACCACTACAAACCGCGTATACTCACAAAAGTTGCAAATAATTCATTGAGATTATGGGCTATTGGGTAGTTTCCCAACTGATCCACCACCTATCGCCCATCACCCAACCAAATAACCATCATTTTGTCATATAAAAGGAGGTGTTGGGATCTCATTCTTAATCTAAGCATAAGAACAATGAAACTCTGCACGTTTCAGATTCCCTCCTTGCCCCAAGAAATTGCAACCACCTTGTGAGATTTGCCTCAAAATTTCCCATTTTGCCCTTTTTCCTCCATCATAAGCCTATTCCATTTCCCTAAAAGAAGCTTGAGAGGAGAAAGATATGCGAAGGTGTAGTTGGAGCTTGGTGAAGAGGATCTCAGAACAGGTTCGTGGAGCAGTCGCTAACCTTGTTGTAAGTAAACATTGTGATATCAATAAAAGAAATACTTTTCCTGTCCCAAAATATGATGTGTCAAATGTTTGCATTTAATTTATTCTTTATTCTAACATGTAACCCATGATTTGTATATGAGATGCATGTTTGTAGTTTTATGTTTATTTGTTCGTGAATGCAGGCCAACCTTGGGAGGAGGTTTGTAGTCAGTGGATCTATCAAGTGCGAGAGGATCGACACCAGACGTAGAGTAAAAGGTAAAGTTACCTGATCCATATCACTTTGTCTTTCATGTCTGAGTCTGGGATATATTTGGGGTAGTTAGAAAAGTAGGAGAATTTTAGATGGTTAGGATCTTCCTACATTCTGAACCCTAGTGTATTCCATAGGGGGGTTTTCCCTCTAGCAGAACTGGCGACCATACTAGGGAAGACTCTAGGGTTTTAGGGGATTTTTTGGGTGTTTGATTGGTTTTATTACCTTTTGAGTTTCTGTAAGTTTGTTGAGTCTTTAAGGGATTTTGGTCACCTTTTAGTGCCATACCAGTTCTCCCTGCCCTGTCAGTCATCCTGTTTGTTTTATTTTTTTGAGAAGTTACAGAGGTGTACACACCCTACTGTGGGTCTGCACGCGTACATATGTGCCATGCTTTATAGACAACCCGCGTACATATGCAGGCTACTTAAGCATCAATAGCGTACTTGTGTCAAGTTTTTTTTTTTTTAAGAAGAGGTAGTCAACCTCTTCCCTGATTGAAGTTTCACTTCTCATGGTTTCTTTATAGAGTCCAGTGTCTCTATTTTTATAGTCGTAGCCTGGGTTGGATGTCCGTTTGCTTATCTTTGTAAAGATTTCTTGTGTTTACTTTGAAAGGGTTTTAGACGAGTCTATGAGTCTTTGATTAGCATGTTTGGTGTCTTCAGGGACTCCCTACGATCTGTAGTGGACCAAAGGTCAGTTTCGGTCTTGTCTTGATTTTTTTTTACTTTTTCCCCTTTCGCTTTCTTTAAAGAAAAAGAAAAAGAATTTATTTCAAGTTTTCTTGTTTGAAGCATTTCAAAATTCAAAAAAAAAAATATTTTTCTTAGTTGGGTTAGTTATTTTTCTTGTTAGGAAAAAGAGTTATTTTCTTAAGTTCTTTACTGAATGATTAGAACATTAAGTAGCTCATAGTCAAGAGAAATTTTGTTTTAGTTTTTCCTTTAAAAGATCTTAGAAAAAGGTAGTTATGAAAATTTGGTTAAAGAGTTAGTTGCAAATCTTTATTGATAACTAGAAGTAATTTTTCTTTCAGTTTCATTTACTTCTCTTCTTTTTCGTCTCTCAAAACACATCACTAGTTTCATTGACATTTCCTTGACTTAAAACAATCCATTTAAAATTAATGCTAATTTAAAATCAACATTACTTTATGTTTGTAGGGTCAATCAACTAGTCTAGGCTAGACCCTTGAATTAGGTTGGAGAGGAAACTCGTCAAGGCTTATAAACAAACATTGGATTCAGAGCTAGGGAGTGTTAAACGTCCAGTAAATGTGAAAGTTATCTGGGACCCCCCTCTAACATAGGGGATAAACACAAGGTCACGTGCGGAAAGGTAGCGAAGATAACCCCTCCAAAGCCAGACCAAGCATAGTGGGGAACACATATTGAGGACTTGTCATGGGATACTGTCAGTTGCATTTGCCTAGGGAGCTTCGTGGATATCGAATATGTTTGAGGTCCTCAATTGTCTTCTGGAGCACTTGATTTCGATACCCTCGATAGGTTTTGAGCTTGTTACCCTACTCATTGCGGTCCACCCGACTGTCGACTATACCCTCCTAGTGACTGTTCACGAGCTGTCAACTTAGTTTCCTTTATTCTAGAGTCTTACAAAGGTGACTGCGGGGGTATACCACGGTACCTAGGGAAGACGTCAGGCCACACTTTACAGAGTATACCCGGAGGGTGATTCCATGTTCAATTTTCACTTGCACCAGTAAGTTTCTCTAGTGTTGGCTAGTGTAACTGTTCTTCCAACTAGATAGTAGTTTACTTGCTTTATCTTGTAGGAAATTTTCTAGTGAGTGTTTGGTTTTCAATGTTATTAAAATCCTTACTGTGTCATTGATATTTTCACAAAGTGAAAGATCAAGATCTCCACCAGTCGCGAAGGCTTCAGGGCCTGTCACCGATTACATTGGAGCCACCACCACCACTATTATGGTGAAGAATTTGTTAAAATTTTAATTAAAATGAAGTACCAAGGCAAGTGTTTCTCTTCCCTAGGTGCCTAAGGGGATAAATTGTCAAATGTGGGTCTTAGTCAAATTAATTTGTGAGATGCAAATTAAAAGATAACTTTATGATTAAAGTGAGGGTGAGTGAAGAGACACCAAATCTCAGCCACCCATCTAATCTAATCTCAGCCGTTAGATTAGAAAACTCCTCACCTTCCCTCATGAGGTTGATTAAGGCAAGTGGGCACACCCATTCTTGGGTAAGAAGTTGGAGAAATCTTGGTGAGATGCCAAGAGGCTCTTGGTGAGATTCCAAGAGCAAAATAAAAGAAGATGCAGCAACAGTCTTGTTGAGAGAGCAAGAGATTCTTGGTGAGATGCCAAGAGGTTCTTGGTGAGATGCCAAGAACAAGAAAGTTGTAGCATTCTTGTTGAGAGAACAAGAGAGAGAAAGAGAGAGGTCGAGCTGAGAAAAGAGACAGCATTTGCTGAAGGAGAGAACGCATCCCAAAGAAAAGAGAAGTATGGATTTCAGACAGCAAGGAAGAACAGGCCATACTGTACAGATTTGTGGAGGTCATACAGAATGTAATGTGCACAGAAATTGAGGAGGACAACAGCTGCAATTTCTGAGAGTATTGGCATGCATTCCAAGGCTGCCATACAACATTTGTTGGCACAGAAATTGAGGTAACTACTGTAATATATTTCTGAGTGTATTTCCATACAGTTCGTACAGTCTTAGCAGAGTTTTGGCACAAATTTCGTGACAGTCCATACAACATTAATTGTCGTACAGTTGTATGAATTTCTAGTTCAGAAATTGAGGAGCAAAGCTACAGGAATGTCCAGATAAGTTTGTGCAAATATCTGAAGATGAATATGTTGTAAAATAATTTCTCATAAGCTCATAAATAATACAAATCCCTCTCTCACTGGTTTTCCCCTTGTGGGTTTTTCTAGGGTCGAAGTTAGACCAAAAATCTTTGTGTCTATATTTTCTGAGTTTTGCATATTGCTGATATTTTATTTCTGCATTGAAAATGATGTTCAGAATCCTCATGTTTCAGTTCTGAAATTTATTTTCTGTTAAGTCTTATGCTGAAACACCGCTGTGAGCAGATGATGAAACACCAGGCTGTAGCATATGCTGAAATACAGTGCTGAGTCTTATGTTGAAACACTGCTGTGAGCAGATGCTGAAACACCAGGCTGTAGTATATGCTGAAACATAGTGCTGAGTCATATGATGAAACACCACTGAGTATATGTTGAAACACTAGGCTGTAACATATGCTGAAACAGTGTTGAAACTGAGTTTGGCATTTAAATTTGACTAAAAAATCAGTGAGACTGAAACTGGGTTGGGATTTTGAAAAATTAACATGGTATCAGAGCTGAGTTGAAGAGAGGCAGAAATTTCAGCAGACAGAAAGTTGGGACAACAATCACTTCGAGAGGAAGTCACTTGGTGAGATGCCAAGATCAAGAGACTCTTGGTGAGATGCCAAGAGAAGAGACTCTTGGTGAGATGCCAAGAGGAGGGACCTTTGGTGAGATGCCAAGGTCAAGACAAACAACAGCTTCAGCAGAGGTGGATGAGTTTTCCACCAAGTTTGACAAGGAATTTTCCTTGATTGCGTGTCTATCATCGAGGACCACTACTCCCGATACTTGGTATATTTACAGTGGTGCCTCTCACCATATGACATCAGTTCGTGAGCACTTGACAGATCTTACTCAGTGTGGAGATGTAGAGGTAGTGCTTGGAGATGACCGGGAGGTCAAGGTGGCTAGTTGTGGGACCGTATCATTTCGGAGGGAGTCTTTGCCTCCCATGACTT
>ML782003.1:1272035-1294967 GCA_009831015.1 Picea engelmannii | reverse complement strand
CAAAGTTAGACCGAAAATCTTTGTGTCTATATTTTCTGAGTTTTGCATATTGCTGATATTTTATTTCTGTGTTGAAAACGATGTTCAGAATCCTCATGTTTCAGTTCTGAAATTTATTTTCTGTTAAGTCTTATGCTGAAACACCGTTGTGAGCAGATGCTGAAACACCAGGCTGTAGCATATGTTGAAACACAGTGCTGAGTCTTATGTTGAAACACCGCTGTGAGCAGATGCTTAAACACCAGGATGTAGTATATGCTGAAACACAGTGCTGAGTCATATGCTGAAACACCACTGAGTATATGCTGAAACACTAGGCTGTAACATATGCTGAAACAGTGTTGAAACTGAGTTTGGCATTTAAATTTGACTGAAAAATCAGCGAGACTGAAACGGGGCGGGATTTTGAAAAATCAACAGAATTGACCAGCAATGGTCATTTGAGGTGACCGAGCCACAGGAAAATGTGCCCGAGCCATCCCTGAGAGGAGAACACTCGAATCCGAAGGAACCGATTATTTCTAACCTTGGAGCAGAAAATCTCGAGAATTTTAACCCTTCGATCACTGACTTGTCGGTGCCACTATTGATACAGTTTACCCCTCCAAGGGTAACACATCACGAGCATCAGATAGTCTTATGAGAAATGATGGAAGCAAATGGTGTTACTTCACCTGGGAGTCCTCACACTCCATCAATGGATGCCACCATAGGGGGCATTCCGCCTCCTAACCCACCTTCGTCGATATGGACCACCATGGTCTTGACCACCTCTATTTTGGGAAGTGGTTTGATTTTGTCTATGGTGGCAACCACTACTTTGTTCACACAGAGTGTGACGGGACCTCAATTTTCATATGGGATGCTCGTCTTTGATATGAAATCTGTCCTCACCTACTCCACCCTACAGACCATGGGTCTGGGGGCAGGGAGATCAAACGCTCCTTTGCAAGGGTCCATGGGGGGCACCTAAACCCCCTATAATGATATCCCTTATGGTGGGGTTCATATACCTCCTTCATCCCCCTCGCTCAGCGGTGCTCCCCAGTAACCCGTTAGGTCGAACATGAACTATAACTTGTTTGGATCGAGTAGTCTAGGACCTCTATCCTACACCACTATGGTGGGTTCTATGATGTTCTCTTTGTTCGACGCATTTGGTAATAATGCTTTCTCATCATCTTCCATATCGGTCGGGGGAAACCCTAGTTTTGGACAACATAATCCTGTGCAGGGTACTATTCCTAAACAGGGGGAAAACACAGGAGTCTTCTCCTCACAAGGACTCTAGAATCCATGTCAAGGATCAATTCCCTTGTCAGAGATGCCAACCAGGGGAAACCCCTTCCATGGTAAATGGAACCCTGGGTGAGGCTCAATACTTATGCCCGTCGGATCGGCAGGGGGAAACCCTTTCCAGAATATTTGGAACACAACGTAGGGATCAATCCTCGACCAGTCCTCAACATCCAATTGTGGGAATCATCCGGTGATGTCCCAACAAATGAAGTATCCATACGTTAGCTAAGGCCATGGTATTTACCAGAACCCTAGTCAACAACCCAACTTTTCCTGGCAACCTGGTGCCAGTCAAACTCCAGGCTCCTTTCTTCCTGTACATATTCAATAGCCAAAACTACCGTTTCTGGCAACGTTACATTTTCCAGGCTTGTCAAGGTTGTTAAACGAAACCATTTGTCACAATCCGCGTTGGCCTCCCATGTCGACTAAGTTTCCCTCAGACATTCCAAAGTTAGAAGGTAAGCCTGGCGAAGATCCGGGTGATCACCTGACGAATTTCCACCTATGGTTCTTGTCGAACTCACTGCGATACAAATATGTACAGTTGTGCTTGTTTCAACGCACTATTATCGAGGGTGCCACAAAATGGTACATCAAGCTCGACCGCTCAAGATACTCTTACTTTAGTGATTTGGTGATGGTTTTTCTGAATCATTTTGAACTACCTGTGAGATACGATGTCGGCACTGAATTTCTTTCCAAATTTGAGAAGATGAAGGTCGATCATATCTCGGATCACATCAGAGAATGGCGACATCGGAAGAGTTTGATCAAGGTCCAGGTCCCACCGACATTCCTACTGGAGTGGTTCTTGAAGTCTTTGGTACCTCAGTCATCCAAGGACATAGCAACGTCAGGAGTGTTTTTATAGGAGGAGGCAATAATGAGAGCTCAACAAATCGAACTAATATACTCTCAGTCTGGCTTACTCTATGAGATTTTTCCAGATGCACCATGGTCCATCCTTGATAAGGCCATACACAATTCTAGACCACATGTCGATGGTATAGTTGGTTTATCACAAGAAAATCCTATTGATCAGTTGTCAAATCAATTGCAACAATTGTTGATACAGCAGACAATGGCCAACTAGACCTCAGGTTCGTCTATTCCCCCTACTCAAACATCAGACGTACATAGTGTGCATTCGACGAACCTGAAGGCCAACCAACATCCTGATGAAAAGAAAAAACAATGAAACAAGAAGGGTAAGGGGGATAAGAAACCCATAAACAATCTTAGTGGGGGAAACATAGAGAAGAGAAAGTCGAAGTACCAATGTAACCTTTGCACAAAAGACCACCTGACTCACCTGTTCCCTTGACTTGCGGAGGCCCAAAAGTTATTGGAGCAGCAACAGCCTACTGTGTTAACGAATCCATTTCCTCATGGGAAATATTTGACTCGATCCTCTTCGAGTGTGGATGGGGGCAGTCAGGGACCCCCTCTGTATTCTAGTAATCCCTTGGTCGTGAACGTTTACATGATAAAGGGTGATACTTACATAGAAACTAGGGCGCATGATTACGGAATTCCAGATTCTACTGAGAAGGGTAAATAAGTCGTAAAACCATCAGTTCCTCTCCAAATTGAGAAGATGATGGGATAAACAATGACACACATCCTAAAAGGGGCACTCAATAAATATTCTCACAATCCAAATGCAAGGGCCGCAAATAACTACTATGTGGTGGAGGATTTGTCACAAAACCCTTTCACGATGTCATGTTTAGAGGTCCTCTAGAGCTTCCCTTCGTAGAGAAAGGCTTTGTTATCCACCCTGGGTTCTACAGAGACTTGTAACATGGGAATGATTGTTCTTGATACGACCAACTTAAAACCTCGTCTCCCTTACCACATCACATTTCAGATAGTAGTGGCTTACCCCACAAAATCTTTTACCCAGAACATTTTTTATACGATAGTTGATGAGGGAACCTTGACATGCATGATGTCGTTAGCATGTTGGAAAGTCATTGGCCAACCCATTTTGTCTCAATCACCTACTTTGCTTACCTCTTTCAATGGTCGTTCTTTCAGACCACATGGAATCATTCCTTCTTTCCCCATTGTTGTTGGGAAATAATACCCTACGGACTAACAAGATAGGGCTGAACTTGTATGCAGATCATGACCTTAAAGAAACCACTTTTCACCTATCACCCCAATACTCAAAACCCCTTTTTCACACACAAGCATGGAAAAGACCTACTAACCTTTTTACTGATGTTTGGTGTAGATCCTCCGTTGCGCTTCGTCCGTTTGCTTGCGCCGCTCCTTCCAAAGGAAATCCTGTGATCAGGACAAAACACTATGCATGCATGTTATTTTTCTACTTGAGGGTTAGAGATTAAACATGAATCGAATAAAACATATAAAACTCATGCATTGGGACGGGAAAAGTATTCTTTATTATTTTCAAAATGAATCAACTTACAATTAATGTTGAGACCGGACATTGTTCCTTGATCCTGATCCTGGGCTCCTCCTCTTCTTTGTCCTCCAACTGCTTTGCTTTAATTCTCCTTAATCTTGAGGAAAGGCTAAAGGGTTGGGACAAATGGATTTGGTAATTGGGCAGAGTTTCTTTGCTATCTTTTTCCCCCCTCCAAATAGTACCCCTACCCCTTCTTTTATAGACTAGAAGGAGCTAGGGTTTTGGACGAACTCTCGGCCATGCATGGCTGGGAGTTTCAGTTAACTGAACCATAGTTTTATGTCTCGTCGGCAACTTTCCTATTTTTTTTCTTTGTTAGGTAAACACGGGATGTAGTAGGCTTGTCAGTGTTCAAACTCGTGTTGTGAGAAGCCTTCCAGCGCTCCAACATGTGCAGTAGTGGGTTAGGGCATGTGCCACTTGATTTAAGAGGATTTTCAAGAGTTTGTTCAGCATGGCTTTGGCAAGGAAGGGATATGAGTTGGCCTGATTCCTAGTAAGCATGTGTGGTGCAATTTAGGGTTATAATAGATGCCCCCTAATGTGTGAGGTCAGAAGAGCATCTGATGGTCGAAATACATTACCAATTCTTCACCAATCTATACTGATATGCTGAATGAGTGAGCCCAGGAATCAGGAATTAGGAGGTGTCATCTGCAAAAAATATCAAATGTCTCACCGAGGCGGGCATACCCATGCTCGGCATAAAATAGAACCATGGATACCAATCAAATACACTGTAGATCCATGTCCAACAACTATGAAGAGTAACCACGAACAATACACAGCGGAGCTACATATCGAAATCAGAAAGATATACATAGAGAGTATCCACCTCCCAGAAGTTGATTTGGCCTGATGGCTGTACTTCAGAGCTCGAGCAACAACTTCAAATCTTCTAAAACATGGGTAGGAGTGTAATATGAGTGTACGGCTGCACTACCCAGAGGTCTTCGACGGCTCGTTGGTTATGGACTTGATAATCTTGATGGTCGGACTGAAGGCTTCAGTGATTTCGAGCAAAGACTTGATTGGACGTTCAGGATGGTCGGGTATGCAGACAAGAGACATATTGCAGAGGGGCCGACTCAGGCTTAGTGACAAACTTCCCTTGAACAATAGCATGACAAGTGATAAGACTCAGGTAGCATATATGTTAATCATAAGTCTGCGAAGCAGGAGGCAACGCAAACTCTCCATATGTTTGGAAGAGTAACCAAACGGCGGAGGACACAACTCAATATAGCGAGCAAAGCTTCCTAAGGTTGTACTACATCCCAAAGTCTGATGGATCAAACGGATAGATGTGCTTTATCCAAGGGCAACTCATGATGCTGCCAATAAAGAAAATACTTTTCCCATCCTCTTTTTGGGCTATATTTGATTTTTTTGTTCTTTTGATGATTTTGAAAAAAGAATAAAGGAATATTACGTTACAATGGAGGAACGAGTACAGCAAACATACAAGCTCAAGGCACAAGGACAAGACTGATGTTCTAAGGAAATGATGCTCGGGAAAAATCCTCCAGTGGCCAAAGGTGTTAAGATGCAAAGGCAAACTGTTACTAGGCTGATGGGTAAAGGATGCAAATGCGGTTGATAGAACACACAATGGTAACGTCCTTCAATGTAAGTTTAATGAGCCCAAAGAAGGTAAGCTCGGTGATTTTTCATATTTAGAGAGTCTGAAAAAGCATAAAAAGAAACTCCATTGGGGTACCTTTTTCATCAATAGTCTAGTCGGTTCGAAAAAGGGATAAACTAGCACCGATTAGATGTCAATTCAAAACTATTTTAACGAGCATGAAAAGGACAAGATCACTCGGCTATTTTTTCAATTTTAAGGAGTCTGAAAAAAGCTTAACTATGGACTCCATCAGGAATGTTCTTCTGGACCATTTTAACGAGTGTGAAAGAATAAGGTCACTCGGCAATCTTTTCAATTTTCGGGATTCTGAAAAGAGCTTAACTATGGACTCCGGGGGGGTTTCTTTTTCGTAAATTTAGTCCCTCAGGCCCGAAAAAGGAATAAAATTTTACCTGAGGATACTCTTCTAAAGAATGGACATTCAATAGAGTATTCCTTTGTTCGTACAGTTGACCATCCGGACCGAAAAAGGGGTAAACTACCGTCAGACAGACGTGACTTCAAATTTCAGTTTAACGAGTGTGAAGGGTCACAAGATCGCTTGGCAATCTTTTCATGTTTAGAGGGTCTGAAAAGGGCTTAAAAGGAGACCCGTTATGTTTTGGGAGTCCGGAGGGTAAGACAAAGAGTGAAAAATACCCATGCGAATGAGGCTCAAACTCGTATTCAGGAAAGACTACACGGACTCTCGAGCCTATAGTGTTGTTTAGAAACGGCATGGACACCATAATGCAACCAGGATCTACCTAGGTTATCCATTTTTTGGTAAGCTCTACCACCAAGTTGCAACACTTCTAGAGAAGATATGACAGTTTTGTGCCACAACCGGATGGGATCGATCCTATATCATAAGAACAAAAGGCAACGAGATGCAACAGTCGAGATGAAATCCTACCCTATATGCTCAAGTTGATTTTTGAAAAAAAATATTTTTTTTTATGGACCGTCAATATATATTTTTTTATTTTTTGAAACTCAATGAAAATTGTCCCAATACCTGATCAAATCCCTCCCATATAACTCCTGAACCACTCAAAATGGTTTTTGGTATAAAGAAACCGATAAAGGGGCCCAAAAAAGTGACAAAAAGAGGCCAAAAAGTCTATAAATAGAAGCTGGTAGCTCATTATCACCATTGCTGATTTGGAAATTGACTCTGGAGCTAAAAGACCCCCTTTGCCAAAGATCGTGATTCCGGGAGCTACAGTGGACGAAACGGACTTCTGCTTGGACCAAGTAAGTACAAACTCCCTTATCTTGCAATTCAATACTTCATTTATTACTTTTAAGTGTGTTTTGGGGGGGGTCGTCGACCTCAAAGAGGTCGACCCTAGGCAAACACGGGTTGTCTAGGGACAGCCCGTGGGTACCCGCGACTATCGCCTCTACAGGCCTCGGGTACCCCCCGTGTGATGGAAAATTTGGTTTAAACAAGTATTGATCCCCTCCTTTTTTCTTTGTGGTGTTGGCAGGATGTATGTTCAGTGAAGGGAGAGGGAGCACGAGGCCGTCAATGAGTTAGTGGTCGCAGATCCGAACGTTATGGCCATACTGACGCAGTGTGGGTTAGTGAAATTCTTTTTGTGTCCGTTTATGTGCATGCAACCAAGGCTGCTGAATGCCCTGGTTGACTATTGACACCCCAATGCAGAGGATTTCATGATAGAGGGGCAATCCTTGGTGCCCACCACCGAGGATATTTATTTTTTGACTGGCCTCTCGAGGAGAGGGGAACCAGTCAACTTTCAGACTTTTCCTACGGGGCCGAGCAAAGTCTCGGAGCTGATAGAGGAGTATTGTGAGGCTAGTATCGATTAGAGATCTTCCTCGGTACCTATGAGCAGGATTACCAACCTCTCCCTTCAAACTATTTTATCGCTCATTGGGCGGATTACCGGCTCTGCAGCCGTGCATCAGGCTTCCCGCGCAAAGATGAACTGCGCAATCCAGTGCATGAATGCAAATTTTTTTTATTGGAGTACCACACTACTAGCAAGCATGACAGGTCAGTTGACATCTTGCAGACAATGGACACACAGGAACTTCAGGTTTGGGACCATCCTGTGTTTGTTTTTCTTCGAGAGAGTTCCATGCTTTAGTCCTCGGCTGACAGTATGAGGACATCTGGCCACTTTCCCCGCAGTATGCAGATGGGTAGCATTACTGCTGCGACAAGGTGGTGGAAGGACCACCGAGGCCTTCAATGATGACTTTTTTGCTTGGCTGTCATGGCAGATCCTGGCTATTGAGGACTACCCATACGCGGGGATCGACTTCTCCAGAGATCCAGCAATACCAGTGCCTCCTGGTGAGGAGAGAGGGGAGATGGGTAAGTCTCCACCTATATTTTTTTGTTTGCATATGTAATTTTTATGTCTTTTTGATATATATATATCATGTTTTTTGTATACCATAGTTTTTGATGGGTGAACCTTTATCGCATGCAGATGTGGGACCCGTGCGACTTGTCGACTATGCACAGAACAGGCATCGCCCACGGCCTGAAACCGTAGCTGCCGCCGTTGTAGGAGAAGCAATAGCTGGGAACCTCCCAGCAGGAGAGGTCGAGAGAGTCCTGAGGTGGATTGAGCGGAACTTCACTGTGCTCACTCGCACAGTTCCCATGGCAAAGATAGAGGACCTGCCACCTTCCATGTAGCCTCATGTTGTGGGGGCACCTCGGACCTAGGTCTGATTGTTTAGGCATTTAGCCCAAGCTGTACATGATTATAACAGGGCCCATAGGCCCTGAACAGACTTTAGACTTTTATGTGCCACAAGCATCGATATGTATATATTTTTTGAGGGCATAAGCCCCAGTGACTCGTTATTGTTCCCACCTTTTGAGACACTTGCGCCCATCTATGTACTCTGAGGATTTTATGATGTTTACATATGGTTTTTATTTTTTTGTGTGTCTTATGGATTATGTGTACAAGAATGTATTTACATGTTTATGATCATGATCTTTTTATATGTGAGCGAGATGCCAATCTAAAATGTGATTAGCTAGAGTATTTGTTATTTGATTTAGACTCCTAGGAACATGAAAATATGTAATATAATCAAAGTTGTGTTCCAAGAGACGTACCCTAAGGAATCGTCAGTGTAAAGTAGGGTCGTGCACGCGGTATATTCTGTTTAGCTGCGACACAACCAGTTGAGTGTCTAGATAGACCCGGAGACGAGAGATACCCAATGACAAAGCGCCACGAAGCAACTCAATAACTGCACTATACTCAGCAACATTGTTTGTGGTGTCACCCAAGCATATACCTCCGGAAGATAACAACTGACCCTGTGGTGTAAAGATCACCCAAGCTGCGGAGGCAAGCCTCCGTGTGTGTCGACTAGCACCGTCGGCATACCCAACGAACACCTCGGATTCACTTGACATTTGCCACAATGACGAAAGATAACATCAATGACACGTCCATAACACGCTTTAAAAGAAACGTAAAAAAGTAATAGTACAAAGACTATACATATGTTACAAAAAGTTACCCACGGTGACCGTGCTATGAGTAATACTTCTTGAGGTAGAGCCCATTTCTAGGCTCTGCCAAAGCATTCCCTTCAAAATTGACCAGATGATAAGCGCCCTTTTTTAAAACCTCCTTAATAATGAAGGGTCTGAACCACATGGGTTTAAAATTTCCTGCCCCCAGGGGGTCCTTATCTTGGTCGTAAACCAGGACAAGGTCGCCCTCAGAAAAAACCCGAGGATGAACGAACCTATCATATTGACACTTGACCTTATGTTTATGAGATTCGTTGGCTAGGGCCGCATCGCGATGTTGTTCATCAAGTTGCTCAAGGTGTACTAACCGTTATTCAAGCAGAGAAGTGTCTGGCAATAATTGTACTGTCAATTTCAGAGATGGGATTTGACATTCGATGGGCAAGATTGCCTCCAGCCCGTAAACGAGTTGGAAAGGTGAGAAACTGGTTGCAGTCTTAACTGAGGTTCAGTAAACCCATAATGCCGAGTATAACATCAAATTCCAATTTGACTTGGCTGAGTTGATAGTTCGATGTAGAATCGTCTTAAGAGTTTTGTTTACAGCTTCCACCTGCCCATTGGCTTGGGGGTAGTAAGGTGATGAATGTTCTTGCTGTAACCCAAGCTTTGACGTTAACTTGGACATCATTTGGTTCTGAAAGTGACTGCCATGGTCAGTGACAATCTCTCTCGGGATGCCGAACTGTGCTATAATTTGGTTAAATAAGAAGAGAGTTGCAGTCTCTCCATCATCTTTGAACGTCAGCATAGCTTCGACCCACTTAGTGAAGTAGTCGACAACTACAATGATATAGAGGTGCCCCCTTGCTGATGAGGGGTTGCATGTAGTGTAATCAATCCCCCACTTAGTGAAGGGATCGACTATGATGACAGGAAACATGGGAGCTAGATGTGCCCTCATCTTCCGTGAGAAGACTTGGCACGGATGGCACTTCTTGACTGACTCGACACAATCTTTGATAAATGTGGGCCAAAAGTAACCTGCGCGTAAAATCTTTTGGGCTGTTGCCAACCCAAATAAGTGACCACCACAAGCTCCTGTATGACAATCGTTGAGCACTATGATGGCCTCCTCATGAGTGAGACATCGATGCAAGATGCAGTCTACACCTCGCCGATACAACGTATCATTGAGTATGAGATAATTCTTAGCCTGATGGCGTATTCACCGACGCTCGTCACGAGAAGCAAAGGTGGGGCAATTCAAAGGCTGGAGATAGATCAGTATATCTCCGTACCAGGGGTCTGAAGATTCAATCAAAAACATATCCCCCCGGATAGGCGATTCCTCAGGAACAACGTCACCTGACTCAACCGGAAGCTCCGAGATAAGTTCTGCGAAGACCAGTGACTTTTTGGACTTGGCTGAAACGAAATCTAAGTCAAATTCTTGGAGTATTACCATCCATCTACTGATTTTTCCGTCGATAACTCGTCGTGTCAACATGTACTGGAATGGATTCACGACGGCAATGACGGTGGTCTTGCGAAACAGAACATAGTGAGGGAACTGTTGAACAGCATGAACTGCTGCCAACGCAAGTTTTTCGAGATGGGAATAATTAAGTTCCATTCCTACGAGGCCTCGGCTCAGGTAATAGATCACGTATTCAGAAAATGAATCATCCTCCTGAACTAAAACTATGCCTATGGTTGACTCTGCGGTAGCCAGATATAATAAGAAGTCTTTGTTATAATTAGGTGGTCGTAGCAGAGGTGCGGTAGTGAGGGCATGTTTTAATGCGTCGAAAGAGCGTTGAGCAGATTTGTCCCAGAAAAAGGGAACATATTTCTTCAGTAAACGCATAAAGCCCTTAGTGATTTCGGCATAGTTGGTGATGAAGCGTCATAAGAAGTTCGCCTTGCCTTGAAGACTTTGAAGTTGTAATATTGTGCGTGGGGGGGGCAACTGGATTATTGCCTCCACCTTAAGAGGATCGACCATGATCCCTGCGGTTGAAATGATGAAACCTAAAAAACGTCCTGACGTGACACAAAAGTTGCACTTGTTGGGATTCAATCAAATCCTGAAGTAGCGACAGCATTCGAAGATTAGTCGTAGGTGCAAAGGATGATCCTTTCGCTTGCGAGAGCGTGATGCTAAATCATCTAGATAGGCCTCGACTATATGTTTGAGGTCGTGAAACGCAAAAGACATGGCCCGCTGGAAAGTGGCTCCAGCATTCTTGAGACCAAAAGGCATCTTACGATAAGCGAATGTACCCCACGGACAAATGAAATTCGTTTTGTGTTGGTCCTCAGGTTTGATTTGGATTTGATTATATCCTGAAAAACCATCCATGAATGAAAAGGCTTCACAACCGGCACATTCATCAATGATCTGATCGATGAATGGGGTTGGATAATTATCTTTTGGACATGCCTTATTCAAATCACGGAAATCAGTACATACATGAATCGTGCCTTGTTTTTTATCGACCGTCATGGGGTTTGACACCCACTGAGTCAAATGAATTGGGTAAATGAACCCTGCCTTGAGAAATTTCTCAACCTCAGCTTTGATGGCTGTTGCTTTCCTAGGATTAACTGGACGAAGTTTTTGTCGAACAGGCTTAGCATCAGGATACGTAGTGATCTCATGTTCAACTATTTTCGGATCGATGCCTGGCCTTTCCTCATAAGACCAGGAAAAAATGTCGTGGAATTATTTGAAAAGATTTGTGTAAATATGAACCTCTTTGGGGGAGAAATCCACTCTGACGAAGACATTCTCCACGATGCTAGGGTTTCGGGAGATGTTGATAGGTATAGTGGCAGTGATAGTTGCCATATTTCCCTCAGCATAAATTTCCTATGTAGCTAAGAGGTTAATGGGACATGGTTGATCTCCCATCATGGTGATAGTGAATTCTCCGGCCTCGATTCAGCTTAAATCTGGGAGGAAATATGATCTGTGATGAAGATCTTCCCAAGGTTTGTCTGGACTAGTCATTGTTTCGATTACATCTTCGTCAGAAGGCAAGACTAAGTGTAACGAATCGGTGGTAGCAAGAGAACCCTGAGCCCAGATAGGCTCAAGAAGTGGATCCAACTCTTGTGCGGGGGTCGAATCAGGAGTAGCTGAAGTTTGCTGGACTAAAGAGTAAACTACTTCAGCGGCCGACAAGGGCATGGACATGCCAGCATGCCCTGTCTCATCCATCGTGGATGATGGGGAAGGAAGAATCCATGGATCCTGAAAGTAAGTCGTGCAGAACGACGAGACGTGAAAAATATCAGCCTTATGGTGAGTCGATATAAACTTGACATTGCCATGAGGAGGTGGGTAATAAAAAGTACCCATCAAAGATGGGCACAAACCAACTCCTACAGTAACAACACCGTCTTGAGGATTATCTATCATGGGAACCGTGGATGCCCCCAAAGCTGGGTCAAGTCTAAATAAGGACAATTGATCAATGGTCACTATCCGGCCTTCATGTGGAAACAATAAGACTCGGAAAACTGTAGCGACCATCGCTTGCATAGCATAAGTCCAACTATGACCTAACAAGAGATTGTAGTCGAGGGGGGCATCGACTACCTCTACTTCGACGCACACGGTCTTTCCCCCTATCTGCACAGGGAAAGAAGGAATGATGCCATGTGGTCGGAAAGAATGACTGTCGAACGCAGTGAGGAGAGTAGGTGATGGAGACAACTCAGGCTGACCAATGGCTTTCCATCATGCTAACGACATAACGCAAGTCGAAGCACCCTCGTCGACCACCGTGCGGAAGATATTCCATGTAAAAATTTTCATGGGATGAGCCACTACTATCTGAAACACGATGTGGTAAGGAAAACGAGGTTTCAAGTCAGTCGTATCTAACAAGATGGTACCCGGGTTACAAGTCTCAATGGAGCCTAAAGCAGCCAACGAGGCTTTTCTCTGAGCAAGGAAACTTTGGAGGACCTCCAAAGCGGACATCGCACAAGGGTTTTGGGATAAATCTTCCACCACAGAGTAGTTCTGGGAGGCCCTTGCATTTGGATTGTGAGAAGATTTCTTAAATGAACCTTTTGGAATGCGTGTCATCATTTCTCCCAACGTCTTCTCAATCTGTAGAGGAAGAGATGGGAGTTCGGCTTCTTTGCCCTTCTCAGAGGCGCTTGGTTTACTATAGTCATGCGCTCTAGTCGTTATTAAAGAATCACCCCTAACCATATATATGTTCGTGGAAGAGGAATTATTTGGGGGAGGGTAAGTTTCTTGGTTGCCCCCTTCGGCACTTGTAGAGGCTTGAGTTAAATTTTGCCCATGCTGAAAGGGATTAGTCAACACGGATTGTTGGTGCTGTGTGACAAACGTTTGGGCCTCTGCAAGTCGAGGACATAGATGGGTTGGGTGGTCTTCCACACATAAGTTGCACAGATACCTCGCCTTCCTCTTTTTCGTGGTGCCCTCGCCAGCATTATCAGTGGGTTTTTTAACCCCCTTACCCTTCTTGTGTTGTTTTTTCTTCCCTTCAGGCTGCTAGGGGGCCTTTGGGTTAGTCGTCTGTACAGAGTGTACTTCCGACGTTTGGGTAGGAGGAGCAACCAAAGCAGTAGTCTGGTTGGTCGCTGAGTGTTGTATAGATAACTGTTGCAATTGTTTTTTCAATTGCTCAGCGGGCTTGGTTTGTGCCGAACCAACGATACCATCGGCATGTGGTCCGACTCTCTGTCTGGTTTTATCCAGTATCGATCGTGGTGCATCCAGCAGGATGTTGTATAATAGATCAGACTGAGAATAGATAAGCTCAAACTGTTGAGCCCTCATGATGGCATCTTCTTCAGAGAAAACCCCAGAAGTTGCGACGTCTTTGGATAATTGCGGTACTAAAGACTTAAGGAACCACTCAAGCAGGAATGCTGGTGGAACTGGTACTTTGATTAGACTCTTTCGGCATCGCCACTCTCGGATATGATCAGAGATATGGTCTATTGTCGTATGTTCGAAATTGGCTAGCAACTTTGTGCTGGCGTGGTATCTCACAGGTAACTGGAAATGGTTAAGGAAGGCCATCGTCAGTTCGCCAAAAGAAGAGTATCGTGAATGATCAAGCTCTATGTACCATTTCGCGGCACTCCCAATAAGAGTGCATTGAAACAATCGCAACTGGATGAAGTCATCTTTCAGTGAGTTAGATGAACACCAAAGATGGAAAGTGGTCATGTGATCACCTGGATCTTCGTTAGGCTTGGCCTCGAACTTTGGAATGTCCAAAGGAAACTTCGTTGGCATAGGAGGCCAACGCGGATCGTGACAGATAGGATCATTTAACAACCGTGTCAAATCTGGCAAGTGTAATGTCGCCAAGAATGGTAGTTTGGGTTGCTTCTGATAGCCTGGGAAAAAGGGTCTTGGAGTTTGACTGGCACCAGGTTGCCAAGAAAAGTTTGGCTGTTGGCCCGGATTCTGGTAGAAACCATGGCCCTGACCAGTGTAAGTGTTTTTCATCTGTGGAGAGATCATTGGTTGATTCCCCATAAAGGACATAGTATGTTGGGCATTCATCGTGTTTGACGGACTTTGGGAAGGATTAATCCATGCCGGTCTTGACGGGAGAGTCATAGAAGTTTGTTCGGGGTTCCATTGACTGTGGAAAGAATTACCCCAGAATGACATTCCAGAGGAAGGAACAGATCCTTGTCCTAAGTTCCAAGGTCCTGGTATATGTGCCCTCGGCGCAGGAATAGTACCCTGTGCCGGAGTAGACTATCCAAAAATGGGTGTGCCCCCAGATGGGAAAGCAGTGGATGTGAAAGTGTTGTTACCAAACGTCATGTTCCAAACAAACGGTTACAAACCTACCGGTGGAGTTTGCGCAGGCGTTCCTTGACTCCCAACTCCAATTGAACTTGTGTGTGCAGGCTGCCCGGTGGACTGCTGATGCAAACCACCAAGCGAAGGGGACGAAGGAGAGATATGACCTCCAGTGTAAGGAAAAGCATTAAAAGGGATAGGAATGTCCCCAAGTTGACCTTGCATAGAAGCGTTAGAGCTCCCTTCCCCCAGACCCAAATTCTGTAAAGTGGAGTAAGTGAGTGCAGGACTTGTACCTGAACTAGGCATACCGTATGAAAATGGAGGGTCTGTCGCACTAGGTGTGAAGGGAGGTGTGGCTGCCGCGATAGATGGGGTCGGTCCACTGTGCGATGTAGTTGCGGCCGAGACCATGGTGGCCCGGACCGTCGACAAGGGAAAGTTAGGAGAAGCTTCCCTTGTGGTAGCAACGGTGGTGGGAATGGAAGAATTCCTAGAGGAAGTAACAGTGTTTGTTGCCATAGCTGTGTGAGGCATTGACAGGCGTTCATAAAATTGAATTGGCACAATAACTTGTGGCCAAGTATCAATGGTTGGGGTTTCAACCGAACTAAGAATGACGGTTGATTCCTCTGGGAGTTGTTCGGGCACAATGGTTTGTAACCCGGTTCCTTCGAAAGACCCTTGTTGGTCTAGCTTCCGCCTCAATGGTGGCGGGGGTGGCTCCAGTATAACCGGCAGCAGGCCCAGAAGCCTTCGTGACCGGCGGAGCTCTGAATCCTCCACTGTGTGAGAATATTCACGACACGCTAAGGTATTCTACATGATCAAACAGTAACACACACTAAAAAGAAGCCCCTAAGAGATAAATCAAGCAAACACTAAACTAGTTGGAAGAACAGTTACAACAACCAACACTAGAGCAACTTACTGGTGCAAGTGCAACTCGAATACGGAAGCACCCTCCGGGTATACTCTGCAAAGCGTAGACCGATGTCTGTCTTAGGTACCGCGGTATACCCCCGCATTGGTAACTAGTTTGCCAGCACGCGAACAGTCACCAGGCGGGTACAATCGATAGTCAGGTAGACCACAATGAGCAGGGTATCAAGCATGAAACCTGTCAAGGGTATCGAGAGCAAATGGCCTGGAAGACAACTGAGGACCTCGAACGGATTCGAGACCCACGAAGCTCCGTGGAAAATGAAAACGATGGAATCCCTCAACAAATCCTCGATATGTGTTCTCCACTACGCTTGGTCCATCTTTGGAGGGGTTATCTGCACTACCTTTCCTTACGCGACCTCGTGTTTAGCCCCTGCGTTAGAGGGGGGTCCTGGATAACTTTCACATAACTGGACTTCTACACTCCCTATGACAGACTCCAATGTTTGGTTTGAGTGGCCTTGGAGAATTTACTCTCCAACTTATTCCAAGGCCCTAGTCCTGAGCTAGTGTATGCACCCTACAAACAAAAGAGTCTAATAGATTTTAAATTAGCGTTGCTTTTATGGGCTTTTTTACGTCACAAGGTATGAAAGTGAAACTAATGGTGTGTAAAGACTCAAAGCAAAATGAATAAGAAATACTTGGAAACAAAAACTTTTACAAAAAAGGAAAAAACCAGCAACTTTTCACTAAGAAAGACTTCTTTTCTTTTCAACTTTTCTAAGATTTCATGCAGCAAACATAAAGGAATTTCGCTCAATCTGCGAGCTACTTATGTGCTAAATGCACTGCAAAAACTTATGAAAACAGACTTCTTCCTAGCTATTGATGCAACAACATAATATTCAAACAAAGAAGCAAATGACAAAGAGATATTTTTTTTTTTATTTGAGTGCTAAATGAAGCAACAAAGGGAAAATGCCGACAAGCACAAAACCAAGAAAACAAAATAAAATTCTGGCTTAAAGCGCAGATCGCAAAGAAACAGAACAAAGACACTCAATGGCAATCGAGAAAGCACTGCTTCTTACTCTTGTCTAAAACCATAAAACAAAATCTTTCTTTTTTATCTTTTCTATCAAACATTAACTAAGAAAAAAACAGGCTAAGGATAAGAGGCCCTAACCTACTGACTGTGCAACCCTAGACTCAAACCCCTAAGAGGAACAAACTTCTCACCACAAGAGGGGATGAATACCCCACCCTGAATGAAAATCCACATGACAAGCTCGCGATTGTCACTGAAACAGCACGCATGCTGAGCTATAACAGAACGCGGGTACCCGCGAGATGAACTGGTACAGGCCACGTGTATGTGTAAAAATCCAAGACAAAACTAAACACAGAAAGCCCAGACCTGGAAGAGGCCTCTGGTATTGACAACCAGGGTCTCTTGAAGGCTTGGATGCTTCTTCTTTAACAGAAAAGGAAACTAATGCAAAAATAATAAACACAATAAAGCAGAATGAGACAAGACTGTGAATTAGTAAGACCCAGACAGGATCCAGAAATCCCCCTGAGAATGTGAAATTCTGACAGGGAAGAGGAGACTGCCTCTTAAGATCTCTGAGTCCTAAACGCTACTGAAACCTCTACAGCAAGTGTTCAAATGCGGGTTGTAGAAGGTTAGGGCGTGGGTTACATGCGTGCAGGCCTTCTGCAGGCCGTGTGTACCTCTGTGTGTCCCGATAATAATTGTCAAGCAACAGTCAAGGAAAAACTGGTATTAAGAACCAGGTTCCCTGCTAGCTCTGACCTAACAGAAAACAAACAAACAAAGAAACAGAAAATCCAATTCTTTTAACTACCCAAAAACCTACAACTAAATCCGGAACCCTAAGAGTGATCTCCCCAGTGGAATCGCCAATTCTGTTGTTGGGAAATAATACCCTACGGACTAGCAAGCTAGGGCTGAACTTGTACGCAAATCATGACCTTAAATAAACCACTTTTCACCTATCACCCCAATACTCAAAACCCCTTTTTCACACACAAGCATGGAAAAGACCTACTAACCTTTTTACTGATGTTTGGTGTAGATCCTCCGTTGCGCTTCGTCCGTTTGCTTGTGCTGCTCCTTCCAAAGACAATCCTGCAATCAAGACAAAACACTATGCATGCATGCTATTTCTCTACTTGAGGGTTAGAGATTAAACATGAATTGAATAAAACATATAAAACTCATGCATTGGGATGGGAAAAGTATTCTTTATTATTTTCAAGATGAATCAACTTACAATTAATGTTGAGACTGGCCACCATTCCTTGATCCTGATCCTGGGCTCCTCCTCTTATTTGTCCTCCTACTGCTTTGCTTTAATTCTCCTTAAGCTTGAGGAAAGGCTAAAGGGTTGGGACAAATGGATTCGACAATTGGGCAAAGTTTCTTTGCTATATTTTCCCCCCCTCCAAATAGTACCCCTACCCCTTCTTTTATAGACTAGAAGGAGATAGGGTTTTGGATGAACTCTTGGCCATGCATGGCTGGGAGTTTCAGTTCACTGACCCATAGCTTTTTGTCCCGTCGGCAACTTTCCTGTTTTTGTGCTTTGTTAAGTAAACACGGGCTGTAGTAGGCCTGCTAGCATTCAAACTCATGCTGTGAGAAGCCTTCCAGTGTTCCAACGCATGCAGTAGTGGGTTAGGGCGCGTGCCACTTGATTTAAGAGGATTTTCAAGAGTTTGTTCAGCATGGCTTTGGCAAGGAAGGGATATGAGTTGGCCTGATGCCTAGTAAGCATGTGTGGTGCAATTTAGGGTTATAACACCCATGCAATTAGGAGGGAAGACCATGTGCATCGAAGTTAAAGTGGTTGATGCACCTCTCAAATACAACCTTCTGTTAGGAAGGAGTTGGACCTATGCTATGCATGGAGTGGTTGCCACATTTTTCTGGGTCTTGTTGTTTCCTCACGAAGGCCAGATCGTATCCATTGATTAGTTGTCCTTCTCCCGTCCTGACCCTTCATCGGGGGCATACACAATCTCGATGATTGATAACCCTCAGCCCGACGTCGTCAACATGTGGGTTGGTTTGTGCCCACCTCTCATGGGTACTTTCAATTACTTGCCTCCTTCTAACGATTTCAAGTTCATATCAGTTGTTCCCGACCAGCCTAAGGCTAAAATATTTCAAGTGTCGTCATTCCAAATGACTTACTTCAATGATCCATGAACTCTTCCTTCCCCATCAGCTTCGATGGAAGGGTCAGGGCATATTGGTATGGCCATGCTCTTGTCCACAACAGAATTTGTGTACATTATTGTCCTGCAATCTTCAGCCGACCCCGATCCAACTCCCGTACAGGAGTTAGATCTAGTTCTTGAGCCTATCTGGGCTCAAGGTTCCATCACCAATATAGATTCTTTAGACTTGGTCTTTCCCTCTGACGAGGTGATTATAGAGGCATTGACTCATCCCAATAGACCCTGGGATGATCTCCATCATAGATATTATTTTCTCCCAGAGTTAAGAAGAATAAAGGTAGGTGAATTCGTGTTGACTATGACTTGAGATAGGTCTTGTCCTATTAATCCTCTGGCTACGCACATACTTTATGTCGAGGGTAATATGGAAACTATCGCTGAAACAATACCTATTGATATCTATAGAACCCCTGGCGTCATAGAGAATGTCTTCGTCGGAGCAGACTGCTCCCCCAAGGAGATTAGAATCTATACAGATTTATTTAAGGAATTTTGTGACGTTTTTGCCTGGTCTTACGAGGAGATGATAGGAATCAACCCACGAAGTGTCGAACATGATAAATATTTGTTGTCTTTCAAGATCTCTTTGAAATTTGAAAACAACATCTGACGAGACTGCATTTATGCTTTTCGGTCTCGTGCAGATTAACTAAGAAAAGTAACCTCTTGGAGTCTTCTTTAAGCCCTTTTCAAACTCTCTAAAAATGAAAATATTGTCGAGCAATCTTTTTGTCCTTCACGCTCACCAAACTAAAACTTGAAGGCACGTCTGTCCGATGGTAGTTTACCCCTTTTTCGATATGTATGGTCAATCATATGAACAAAGGTATACTCTAGGAACTTCGGTTCACTAGATTAGTATTCTCAAGTATAAGTTTAACCCTTTTTTCGGCTTGAGGGACTAAATTTACGAAAAATGAACCCCCACAGAGTCCATAGTTAATCTCTTTTCAGACTCCCTAAAATTGAAAAGATCATCGAGTGACCTTGTTCCTTCACACTCGTTAAATTGGTCCAAAAAAACTTCTACTGGCATGAGTTTACCTCTTTTTCTAGCTTGTAGATTAAGGAGGAAAAAGGTACACCTCGGAAGATTCGTCTCACTAGGAGAGTTCTCCTAAGTAAATTTTATACTTTTTCAGGCTAAGGAGACTAAATCTAGAAAAAGGTTGTGATTCCATAGTTAATCTCTTTTCAGACTCCTTAAAATTGAAAATATTGTCGAGTGATCTTGTCTATGTCACACTCGTTAAAATGGTTTTTAAAAGACGTCTTTTTGGTGCAAGTTTACCCCTTTTTCGAATTGACTAGACTGTTTCCAAAAAAGGTACCCTAGTGGAGTCTTCTTTTACATTTTTCAAACTCTCTAAATCTGAAAAAACTACCAATCTTAACTTCTCTGGGCTTGTTAAAATTACATTGAAGGGGGTTTTCGTTGTGTCTTATTAATTGCATTTGTATCTCTGCATCTTTGGCCTAATTTTGGTTCCATGTTGCTCTCAACTGAACCTTTGAAGCATGTCTTATATGAAATCCTTGTAGCACTTTGCCTCTGCGTCTTGACACCTTGACCCATGGAGGAATTTTCCCGATTGTCCTTTTCCTGCACATGTCTCCTTGATCTGAGAATTAGTGTGTTCCTTGCGCTTGGAACTAGTATGCTGGTGACACTCATTCTTCCTTTGTAACGTAACATTATTGTATTCTTTTTCAAGCTCTTTAAAAATATTAAAAAGACAAAAAAATAAAAAATACCCCAAAAAGAGGATGGGAAATATATCTTATTTTTTGGAAGAACAATGAGTCGCCCTTGGACAAAGCACACCCTTCCATTTGTTCTTCAAGATTTGGGATATAATATGACCTTAGGATGTTGTTCTCACTACATAGAGTTGTGTCTTCCTCCATTTGGTTATTCTTACAAACACATGGAGAGTTTGTGTTACCTCCTGCATCGTAGACTTATGTCAATTTCATGTTGCCTGAGTATGATCATCTGTCATGCTATTGTCCAAGGGAAGTTTCACCCAACATGAGTCAACCTTTCTACATTTTGTCTTATGAACTCATGCCCGACCATCCCAAAAGTCTAATCAATTCCTTGTTCGGAATCAATGAAGTTCTTTGCCTGATCATCGAGATCCTCTTGTCTTTTCCCGATGAGCCATCAAAGACCTCTGGGTAGTGAAGTCATACACTCACATTACACTCCTACCCAAGTTTTGAAGATCTTTAAATTGTTGCTCGACCTCTGAAGGCCTCATCTCTAGCCATCAGGCGTCGTTGGCTTCTTGAAGATGGATACTATACTTTTATATCTTTTATTTTGAGATGTAGATCCGTTGTGTATTGCTCGTGGCTACACTTTATATAGTTATATGACATGGATATGCAGTGTATTTGATTGGAAACCATGATTTATTTCATCCCAAGCATGGGTATGCCTACCTCAGAGAGAGAATTGTTATTTTTGCAAATGGCATCTCCTGAACTCTGGTCCCGCGATGCTTGTTTCATACATTGGTGAATATTTTGTAATGTATTTCGGCCATTAGATGCTCTTATGACCTCACACATTAGGGGGCATCTGTTATAACCCTAAATTTCTCTACACATTCATACCTGGCATCAGGCCCTATTACTTTCTATTTTTTCCAAGCCATCACTAAGTTGCTCTTCTTAAAAACACTATTTTTGAAGATGTACATACCCTATACCATTACTTCTTGCCTGTGTATTCTTTCTCCACCACTACATCCCGCGTATACTCGCAAAAGTTGCAAAAATTAAAAAGTTGCAAGGAATTCATTGATATTACAAGCTATTGGGTAGTTTCCCAACTGATCCACCGCCTATAGCCCGTCACCCAATCGAATAACCATACTTTTGTCATATAAAAGGAGGTGTTGGGGTTGTTGATACTGAGAAGGGGGTGAATCAGTATCAAGTACAATTTAAAACCTTTTTCAACTTATACTTAAACCATTCAACTATATTCAATGAGAAATGAACAATAGTATAAGAATTACACCAATACACCACAATACACCATGCACAATATATGAGAAATAATCAATAGTTATTGTTCAAGGGAAGTAATGACTTCCAAAGGTAGCTACAGCTTCCAAATGTAAAGGTTGGGATAAACTTCCAAGAGGAATATACAATCCTCCAATATCAAGAGAGAGTTTAACTCTCCATCCTTTCCCCTTCCTTCCACCCAAGAATATATGGGAGATAATAAAACTTTACATCAAATCATCACCATCAACCAATCATCACATAGAACCTGATAATGTTGTTATCACCCCATAAATTATGGGTATCAACTTATGACTTGGATATTATCTGTATCTGGTGATCTTGTTGACAAATGATATTTCATTTCTTCAAATAATTTGTAAAAGAAGAAGAGAAAAGAAAAGAAAAGAAAAATAAAAAGAAAAGAGGGCAAAAAGATTTGAAATAAAAATCCCCATGCAATAACAGTGACCTGGTCATACCTTTCAAGGATGACCAAGTCCTTTTAAATTTCCAATGTTGATAGGCTAGTGAATACATCTGATCAGACCATCTAATCCTGATCAGATACCCCATAGGTTAGAATTAGTGAATACATCTGATCAGACCATCTAACCCTGATCAGATAGCCCCTAGAAAGAATAAATTCTTAACCCAACAGTTTAATTTGGGTTAATTGCCTTGTGAAAGTAGGTTAGAAGGTAGATTAATTGCTTGGCCTCCCTTGCCCAAATAAAGCTAGAGCGACAAAAATGTTACCTGTGACTCTGATGCCTAAAGTGTAGTTGAAAGATGTCCCCTTGGTGGTGTATAGAAGAAAAATCGAGGAAAACCCATGTGAAAGCACTTACCCTAAGTTTTCCCTACGTATAACATTTTCCGCCCCCGACCTATCCTTCATGCACTTTCCAAAGGTCTAGATAACGATGATTATATCAACTTCCCACACTTGATTCTGGACCCCCCTTAATATTCTGCTTTTAACCAAAGGGGGGGGTCCGGAATCGGCGATAACCTTCACTCAGATCTGGACGGTCCGGGAAAGAGCGCACAAATCCACGACTCATATTGGATTCCGGACCCCCCCGCCCGTT
>ML782003.1:1252504-1271698 GCA_009831015.1 Picea engelmannii | reverse complement strand
GGGGGGGGGGGTCTGGAATGGATTTTCTTTCCGGCGGGCCCCTTGTTACACATGGCGTGTTTCTATAGGTCCAGAGGTCAAATTCCTCGCCTGCTACCTGACATCCCATCACACCTGGACGTCATCCTCCATTATCCCCACTTGTCCCACTTGCCCCCGGGTCAAAGTCCCATCCCGTTAATACTGTCGGTCCATGGTGTCAATGCCATAACACCCTTCACTCATGAGCAGCCCCCTTTGGCGACTTCACCCCCAATCACAAACCTCCACGTCAGTTGTCCGTATTCTTTGGCCACCGTCACCTGCCATATCACCACAAGTGGCCCGTTGTCCATTAATAATAGGATAATATGCCCATTGTCATGCTGACCATTTTTCCCGCGTCCGACCGACCCAGATTTGAATAAACATACCGTTGTGCCTATTTTCACTCGTTATTCCTCCCTCGCGCCAGAACCATCCACCGCACCAGAGAACATATCTATCATCTTTCCATTGCTTCCTGGTCATTCTCCTCCACCCCCAGTAGACCCCACTAACGTTGTTTGTTGCAGGTACAGTTATTGAGATGGTGTCTAAAACGAAGCCAGCTGAAGAGGAAGAGAATCTGTTCGTTCCTCCTCCAGTTGACTTGGATAAAATTCCCCTGGTCGACAAGGACCGTCTGATAGCCGATACCATATGCAGTTTCGACTTCTCTGATCTCCAGTCATGGCTCTGGGAGGTTTTCTTGGACCAGAGCGACGAAATTGGACTCTGGGAGTCCAATTTACCTCTGTACCTCTTCCCTCAAATCCATAATTTCCCTGAATTTGCCCTCCATTGCCAGGTCCACTACGTCCCTGACTAGAAATCCATTGCTTCCTCATCTGGGGACGTCCTCTTTTTCATCAACCCAGAGGATATCGACCAAATGCTACAAATCACCCGAGCAGAAGCTGCATCACCCTTTAACTTAGAAATCCTCACCGAGCTGTACCAGAAAATGACCTTCCCACAAAGAGCTCAAATTTTCGAGCTTTTTCTTCCCACTTCAGCTCCAATCCCGTCCACCAATCCCCCGTACCCCTCGTCTATGTTTTCTACCAAAGGGAATCAAATTATTTCGTCTTTGTGTGCCCTGCTTGGGTATTATTCTGATCAGTGGGTGGACGAGCCCATCCTGGGCTTCCTATCTATCTTCTCAAATGACGAACAGCCGACCACGCATTTCGATTACAACACTTTCCTAGCCCATAATATCCATGAGCAGTTCGTAAATTTCCCCACCGAAGGCATGTTTAGGTACTCATCCATTCTGGCTTACATGTTCCTCTATTTCCAAGCCGACATTTTCAACTTCTCCATGCAGAAGATGAACGCCGACGGGAAGCCCCAGCCAATCACGGCGTGGACTTCTCTTCTAAAGCACAATTCGGTTGAATATGACTTCACAGCTTTCATTGACCAGTTTTACCACCCTGTGGTAAGTATGTTGCGTGGCATGCCTGAGCCGCGAATAAATGATGAGGTCCAGAGGATCCTGCACCTCTTGGACAACGTTCAGACGGGTGACTGGTATTTATGCCAGAACCACACGGAAATCAGAATCTTTGGGTGCGAATTGGTGCCTTATAAGCTGCCTCGGTATGTACCGGTAAGAGTCTTCACACTAGAATATATAAGACAGATTATGAATTCTGACGATATTCACTTTGTTTCCCTTAATAAAAAGCAGCAGCTGAGAATCAAGGGTCAAATTGGCCCTTTCATCTGCAATAGCCGAGGTGCAGGGGAAGAAGCAGATCGAATTTTGAAGGGTATGAATTTCTCCACAAGTTTCATCTAGCGTTATGATCCACATGGGATCATTTCAGACATGAGGGTAAAAAACAAAAATACCCTGTATATTCACGAGCCCAAGCCAGACATCGAAAAATTCACGAATCAGGAAGTATGGCTGCCTGATACTTTGTTAGACTTGGAACAGCAGGTGCCCTCAACAAGCGCACTGCCTGCTACCATGCCTCAGGTCCTCAAGGAGAAGAGGCCTCGACAGGAATCATCTCCTCTTGTGACTAAGGTGTCTTCAAAGGAATTCCACATTCACTCCAAGAAGCCGAAGACAGTCTCAACTCCCAGCACTACAACAGAAGCTACCACAGTGACTACCACAGTGGCCACCACTGGGGACAAGCAATTTAGTTTCCCTTTCGGCTCCAGTCAGCATAAAGAGGGAACAAAAGCGATAGAACCCAAATATTCTCCCTTGGATACTCCGCCAAGCAAGACTGGGCCCAAGCTGGGCATTTTTTAAAAATATGACTTGATCAGAAAGAGGAACTAGACGCTCACAAGCAGCACCTATGCACAGTTCCAGAAGCAGTCCTCCACTGCCCAGCATAGACTCCTTTTAGCATTTGATACAGAAAAGGGTAGGATGCATATGGCATTCCTACAAGCACAGGTGGCGGATCCCAAGGTAATGTCTGATTACAAGAGGGCCACGTTCGAGTTTCAAACAAAGGATGTGCATCCGGTAGATCATATGGATCTGCACAAGAAAACGGGAGAAATTATTTTTCACACTTTGGCCCACGCTTCAACTTCTGCATCAAAGTTTCGGGTGGCTTTGAGAAATGCCCAAACTCAACTGAAGTTGGAGAAAATATCTTCCTTCGCGAAAGATAATCGGATAAAGACACTGGAGGAGCTGGTCCTCAAAATAGGTTACGATCCTGCAAATGTCAAGGCCGCTGAGGAAATGATTAAAAAGAAGAATGTTGACATCGCCTCATTGAGAAAGCAACTAAATCTCTCTCCAACCGAGGACCCACAGACGAAAGAAATAGATGAAAGGGAAGGCGAAAAGGATGAGATGTTGAAATTACTCCTGGAGAAGAATGCGCAGTTAAAGGAGATGGAGGCAGAGATAGAAAGACTGTTCAAGGAGAAGGAGCAGGCAAAGCCAATGGAAGGCATCCCATTGAGTGCCATCCCAATTGCAACACCAACAGTGACAGTCATCCCATCTGCAACAACGACACCCCTACTAGAAGGAGCTACAGACCTGGCTAAGTCTATGGAAAGAATGAACCTGCAAGAGTCAGAAATCAGCAGGCTTATGAAAGAATTAGAGAATCTCCAAGAGATGAAGACTTCTTTTCAGACAAGTTTGTCAAAGGAGAAGCAGGTGAATGAGCATATCAAGAAGGAGTTGCAGCAGCTCCAAAAACAGACAATGGCCGGAAAGACTTTGGCAGAGGTTAAATAACTTGTGTGGATGGATATTTCTAAGTCCATTAATGAAATTTGGCCAATGGTTCAAATCATGTTTGAACAGAATGAGTTGCTCGAGAGGAGCAAACAAGTTGTGGAGAAAATCAGAACAGAACTAGGAGACATGCCAGCCCAAGCTAATGAAATCATAAGGTTCTTGAATTTGAAGACCCGGGAGGAACTCGAAGAGTTGAAAATTGAAGACAGGACATAAACCATATTGGAAGTGAAAAGAGTTCTGACCAAAAGAGGTCTCATGCCTCAGCTAGAGGAGAAGATCCAAGTCATGGATCAAGGAGTGCAGAAGTTTTTCCACAAGATAGATGCTCTGCAAAGGAAAGGCCTGCCTGGCATGAAAGTCATAAATAACAAATTGATGACGCTCCCTGATTATAAGAAAAGGTTGATCGAAGTGTCCAAGGACAGTTCTAAGTTCGCAGGAATACAGGCAAACATCACAGGAAGAGCCTTCATGGATGCCTTACAGTTGGATATCAGTATCCAGCATGAAATTAAGCACATTTTCGTCGTCAAGCCTACATTTGCTAAGTACACAGACATGGACGAAGTGTACCGAAGATTGCTTAAAATCATAGTGCCAGGTCATATCATATGGGAAGAACTGTGTGATCTACTAGATTAGTAGATGAGCTATCACTTCTAGTCAGCTGTCCTGTCAGCAGAGGTGGCGAAGACACCTCACCAACGGCCTACCCTTGAAATTCAGTATACAGTTGTGATGAATCATCAAAACGGTTTTTCTTAGTTAAGTTAGTTTTTCTAAAAATAGCATAAACACGTCCTGATCAGTTATGACAGGAACGTATGTATTTTGTCTTATAAATACTTCATTTTCCGATGTATTGAGGGTTGTTGATTTGCACACCCAATTTCTATCAAGCTGTATCATTTTTGAAGAGATCCACCATTAATAAAGAAGAGGCGTTTTACAGGATTCTTGCGTATGTTCACTGGTGATGTGATTCCCTGAGTTATGTTTTCTTTCTCCGTATTTCATTCTGTTGTCTGAAATCTAATCTTTATGAATAGCGTTATGTTGCAGGATTTATCTCTGATACCCTGTTTCCGATTCTAGATATTTAAATGTTTATCTTCTAAATATCTTCAATTAAGAAATTCTTAACTGCTTGTTAATTGAAGTTAGTTTCCTCATCTGTTCTTCCATTCATCATTTTAAATATTAAAGATCCAGTGAATGTATTACCTCGCCTTGTGGAAAACTTCTTTGGCGTTTCTGGTTATTTCTCGGATTCGATTTAAACAGACCCCATAGCCCAATGGACATGTAGTTTGTCTCAACCAACTTTACAAACCCTTTACAACAAAAACCAACGATTTCTTTAACTAGCCTAATATCAGAAAATAAAACAAAGCTAAATCATACAGAGAGATCCCCCTCTAGAGCTAGAAGGGCTAGATCCCAGCTCTAAAAGCGGTTGGTTAAGGTTACCTTAGTAAATTTCTTCTTTTTGAACCTCTAGGAAATTTACTGAGTGATAACATAAATGGCGACTCCACTGGGGAGAACTAAAACTGATATCTCACGACTTCCTTCCCCTTAAGAAAGTTTGACTTTGAGAAGAAAGTAATATTTAGAGGTTGATTAACTCTGTATATATTACTTCCAGTATCTTTCCTGGTACCTTTGTACCTCTATGACTGTCCCTGCAGTAATACAACCCAACATCGAGCCTGGGCTATCTAGTCAAACACATATTGAGTCAAACCTGTTTGATTTAATCCTCCAAACAGCCAACAACCAGGAAGAGCTCGAACGTTTGTGGGCAGCCATCGAGCATGACATAGTTTCTCAGGAACAATTGGAAGCTAGACGACGTCAGCGTAGGGATCTCCCTTAGTTTTCATTTATCATAAAATATAAAAAATATATATATATAAAACCAAAAAGAGTTCTGGCTCCCAAGAAAGTCCACACTCGATCTCACCCAGACCCAGAACCCTCCGCAGCATTAGATAACCCCGAGCAATTATTGAGGTGAAAGACCTTTGTTTCCAGCTCAGCCAGCAGTACTCCACTTCACAAGTCTCCTTCCTTTTCCGGGAAACCAGATAGCTTACAAATCCTTGATCTTGAGCCTTTTCCGCTACGGAACCTGGTTAGAGCCCGTTCCGAAACCTTTGCGTCTAAGCTCATCTTTGACCCAACTGTGGTGCAACCTCGAACCCCCGAAGTTTTGTCTCCTACGACTAAGCTACAAATCAATACCTCAGCCCCACCCAGTCCTTCGTCACCCTCGTCTTCAGTTGCTACCCCTCCTACCACCCCAGTCATCGTTCCGCCTCCTCCGCCCATCATGGCAACTAGATATGCACCTTTGGTGTTGGCTGCACCCCTGCATGCCATGCCCCAAGACTACCAGACTAGACTGCCACAGTTTGACGCAACCGAAACATTAAACGCGCAACAACATGTAGACAAAATGAACGACTACTTGGACCTGCAAGAAGTTGACGAAGTCGACGTTCAAATGAGACTGTTCGCTTAGAGTCTGACAGGAGACGTCAAGAAATGGTTCAAAGCCTTACCCGCCACATCGATCCCTGACCTTGTCGCATTCCAAAGAATTTTTCTTGACAGATGGGAGGTAAAGAAAAAACCTCTCCAAATACTGTCAGAATACGAAAATATTAAAAGAAAACAAGGTGAATTGGTCCAAGATTATTGCACCTATTTTAATAACCTGTACAACGCTATCCCAACTGAAATCAAGCCTCCCCCAGGTTTGACATTAATTAAATTTCCTGATGGATTCGATGCTGACATGTCTTACCAATTACGAGAATGAAATACTGCCACCCTCGAAGATATGCAGAAAAATGTTATTAGTGTGGAAGCTAATCTGTTGGCAAAACAGGCGCGTCAAAGGACGAAAAGGAGAGTCACGATCAAAGAAGAGCCTTCTACGTCGACCACGGATTACAAGCTGGATTCTTTGTCCCGAAACGTGGAATTTATGATGGAAAGAATGAATTTGTCCGACAGAAACCCTCCAAGGGACAACGCACCTGCTCCCCAGATTCGAAACCCCAATTTTAGAAGAAACCCGCCTCAAATCAGGCAAAGAGACCAAAGGGATCAAAGAGATCTTAGGGATCAGAGAGAGCAAAGAGGCCCTGATCAACCGATTAGACCCCCTCTACAGGAAAACTATGTTGATGATGGGGGGGAAGTGACTGAAGAATTGGAGGACACTCATATCAACCTCATGGGAATACACGACAATGAGGCCATTTTCCTTACTAAAGAAGAGCAGGAACTATTTCTGCTAAACCAAACAAAGGTGAGTGAGGAGACTGGGGATGCGGGACAACCAACCTGGGAGGATTCCATTCTGGAAGTACACCGGCAGTACAACCTGCGGAGTAAGAAGACAGAAGGAAATTCCCCAAGAAAGACGAATGAAATGCAGAAGGCAGCCGAGACCGAGAAAACTCCTGAAAAAACCACTGCTGGAAAGTCTTCTTAGAAAGGTAAAACTGATACTCCGGTGAAGAAAAACATCACCATACTGAAAATACCAGCTCAGTCCGAAGTCTCACCCAGTATCCCACCCAGTACTTCTGAGCGGAAGAACATGGTGGACCAACCAGAATCAATGAGTCAGACTAGAACACCGGCCCCATTTAGCCTGGAGGCAGAATTGGCCAAAATCAAAATTCCTATCCCACTTACAGAGTTGATGAATAGAGGCGGTTATCGTTCCCAGGTACTAAAGGTATTAGCCATTGAACCTGACACAGGCACCAAGGCTTTGACTATTGGGTCAGTGACTCATTCAGACACTGTAAACCTTGCTGACGACCACCCCGGGCTCCTTTTTGGACCTGAAGTGAATGGTCGAGACGATACCGGTGATGTGGCTCCCTTTTATATCAGTCTGAACATACATGATTTGATATTGCATAATTCCATGTTGGACTCAGGGGCCTCACATAATCTAATGCCTAAAGCTGTAATGGAGAAACTAGGATTGGAGGTTACTAGGCCTTACAAAGATATGCATTCGTTTGACTCCAGCAAAGTCAAATGCATTGGTCTGATTAAGGACCTCTGCATCACCCTGGTCCAGATCCCTTCAAAAAGCATGGTGATGGACGTGGTAGTTGCAGACATCCCGCCAAAGTATGGTATGTTGTTGTCCCGCTCTTGGGGAGCTAAGTTGAAAGGAACTTTGCAGCTGGATATGTCTTACGCCACTATCCAGGTGTTTGGACAACAGAGGAGGTTATACAGAGAAACACTTATGAAGTATATGGTAAGTAGTCAAGAGAAACCTCATAATTACCCCCTTTACTCTGCCCATTCAGATTTAGATTCATTCATCTTGTACAATGATGGGGATAATGAAGAACAAGATACTCAGCTGATAGAAGACGTAGATAGTCAAAATAAAAGTCCAGAAAGCAATGGGGCAGCTAAGATGGAAAATGAAATCACTGAAGAGTTCCCTGCTGACTTCTGGAGCATGGATTTTGATGGAGCTGTGAGTAAAGAAGGAGCAGGGGCGGGGGTCTGGTTGCATAATCACCAAAAAAGGTATTCAGAAAATCACTCCTATAAGTTAAATTTTCACTGCACTAACAACGTTGCCGAGTATGAAGCTTTGATGCTCGGTCTGAAGTTGTTGAAAAGAGTCGGTGCTAAGAAAATAATGGTAAGGGGTGATTCTGAATTGATTATTAAACAAATTAAAGGTGAATATGCGGCTAAACATCCATGCCTTAGAGCCTACCAGAATGCTACTCTAGATGCTTTGAAATGCTTTAACGAGGTTGACTTGCAGGTAATTCCAAGAGGACAGAATATTCTGGCTGATGGACTAGCTACGTCAGCTGCCTCCTGCAAGATTCATTTCCGTCAGACTCGCCCATACACGGTTGAGGTGAGATGCAGACCCGCAGTGCCCGATAATATCAGGTACTGGCAAGTGTTTGGAAATGACGATCAGATAGAGGACTTTCTGCGATGCAGGAATGATTTTGAATGTACAAACATAGATGTAGAAAATGACAATGTAAATAATTCTGAGTTAGAAATAGATAGTGTTGACACTGTAAATACAGTAGATACAGAAAATACAGTGGATTTCAGAGAATCGGGGGACGATGAACTGGAGGCTGAAGTTTTGCAACTAAAGAGCAATATTTTACCTAGAGGTCTTGTCCCTTTAGAAGATCTGTTTGACAATGACGATGTAGCTAAGAAACCCAAAATAGAATCCCACGGGCAAGAGGTAGAAGACTGCAATATAGGGTCTGAAGAGAAACCTAAGACGGTTAAACTGTCTAAATCTTTACCACCAGAACAAAAGCTTAAGTACATTGAGTTATTCAAAGAGTTTTCTGACGTTTTTGCATGGAGCTACGAAGATTTGAAAGCCTATGACACCAGCATTATACAACACAGGATTCCCATAAAGGATGACCAGAAACCATTTAGGCAGAAACTTAGGAGGATAAATCCCAAGTTGCTCCCTTTGATAGAAAAGGAGATTAAGAAAATGTATGATGCCAAGATCATAGTCCCACTCTGTTTCTCTAAATGGGTTTCCAATTTAGTCCCTACTCGCAAGAAAACTGGGGAAATCCAACTCTGTATAGATTTCCGGAATCTAAACAAAGCATCCTTAAAAGATAACTACCCCTTGCCTAAAATGGATCACCTCCTACAAAGAGTGGTCGGGTCTAGTTTAATTTCTCTGTTAGATGGTTTCTCAGGTTACAACCAAGTCCTAGTTCACCCCGATGATCAGGAAAAAACCGCTTTCACCACTCCATGGGGCACTTTCATGTATTTGAAGATGCCTTTTGGTCTGATGAATGTAGGAGCTACCTTCCAGAGGGCAATGGACATCGCCTTCATAGAAGAGTCAGGTAATTTTATTGTCGTCTATCTCGATGACGTGACCGTGTTTTCCCAATCTGATGATGAACACCTGTGGCACCTTAGATGAGTTTTCGAAAAATGTAGAAGGTTCAGGATTTCTTTGAATCCCAAGAAATGTCTTTTTGGGTTAGAAGAAGGCAAACTGCTGGGACACATCATCTCTAAGGAGGGAATCAGAATTGACCCCAGCAGAATAGAGGCCATACTAAAGTTAGAACACCCAAGGAATCTAAAAGAACTGTAATCCTTTATAGGGAAAATTAACTTTCTTTGAAGATTCATTCCTAATCTGGCCGAACTCCTCTGAAATATCACCGACATGCTCAAAAAGGATGCCAAAATAAAATGGGATCCTGAGTCCAGACGATCCTTTGAACAGGTTAAACGAGCTCTCACAGAGGCTCCAGTTCTGATTAGCCCCGATTTCACAAAAGATTTCTATCTTTTCTCTTTCGCCTCGGAACATACTATAGCGGTTGTGTTACTGCAGAAGAACAGTGAAGGGTACGAACAACCCATCTCTTTCTTCAGCAAAGCTATGAGGGACGTTGCCCTAAACTACAATATCATGGAGAAACAGGCTTTTGCTTTGGTAAAGGCTATAAAGGACTTCAGGGTCTATATTCTTCATTCGCACGTCATAGCATACGTTCCAAACGCGGTAGTGAAAGATATCTTGACACAAGACAACCCTGATGGGAGAAGGGGAAAATGGATTGTAGTTATTCTATAGTATGACATAGAAATTAAGCCCACAAAATTGATCAAAGGCCAGGGCCTTGCCAAACTGATGGCTGAATCTAACTTTCAGGCTCTTGACATTAATTTTCTAGACATGGCAGATGAGCAGGGCGAGATGGCGACTCCAAATGTTAAAGAGGTTTTTCTAAATTCTCCATGGTATGCAGACCTTATTTTTGTTTTACAAAATTTACAAGCTCCCCCTGGTTTAACTAAAACTAAAGCTAGATTTTTAAAGTTGAAAGCTTTGAAATTCTATATTCTAGAAGGAAATTTATATTGGAAAGACCCTGCAGGTATTCTTCTCAATTGTTTACTAAAGGATGAAGTTGATAAAGTGCTGTAGGAGTTCCATGCAGGTGAGTGTGGCGGCCATGTGAACTGGAAGGCTACAGCCAACAAAATACTCAGAGTTGTATTTTACTGGCCCACCCTATTTGCAGATGTACATCAGAAAGTAACAGCATGTCACCAGTGCCAACTTTTTGGGGGTAAAAGGAAACTCCTTCCTTTACCTCTTAAACCCATTTCAGTTGAGGCCCCTTTCCAACAATGGGGACTTGATTTCATTGGTGAGATACACCCTCCATATTTGGGTCAACATAGGTGGATCCTCACTGCCACTGATTATTTCACCAAATGGATCGAGGCTGTACCAAGCAGGCAAGCCACTGATGCTGTTATTATTAAATTTCTTGAAAATAATATTTTATCCCATTTTGGTTGTCCTAGGAAGATCATTACTGACAATGCAGCTGCCTTTTGTTCGAAGAAGCTTATTTATTTTTGCAGTCGCTACCACATTGTCTTGGGACATTCCATAGCCTACTACCCTCAGGGGAATGGGTTGGCGGAATCCTCGAACAAAACCTTGGTAAACATCATCAAGAAAACTTTGCAGGAGAATAAAAAATCATGGCATGACAAGCTGGTATTTTCTTTATGAGCAGATAGACTGACTAACAAAAGGTCCATTGGTATGTCACCATACCAGCTGGTATATGGCACTGAGGCTGTTTTCCCAACTTCGCTAGGAGTCCCTGTCATGAAGTTACTTCAGGAGATGCAAGCTGAACCGAATGACTCTCATAGACGAATCAATCAAATGATCCATTTGCATCAAACTAGAGAGGATGTTTTCAAGAAAACATGGGTCATCCAAGAGAACATTAAGAAGATCTTTGACAAACGAACCAAAGAGGATGATTTCGAGTTGGGAGACCTGGTGTTGAGGTGGGATGCCAGGAACGAGGACAAGGGAAAGCATGGGAAATTCGATCATCTGTGGATAGGGCCTTACATGATCCAAGCTTTCAGAGGAAACAATGCCTTTTTGTTAAACAATGCCGATGGGTTAGATCTGCCAGGAGCACCTATGAATGGCAGAATGTTGAAGCATTATTTTCCCCCCCAGTAAGAGTTTTGAAGAAATCACCCTCCATTGTACATACCGTTTTAATTTTCAGCCTTTACTTGCATTTTTCTGAGTGAAGGATGGCGATCAGTTTGTTGAAGCCCGAAGAGAAGGCCCTAAGCTGCTGATCAATGTTTTTTGAAGTATTCCCGAGAATAATACCAAATAAGGCTACTAGACAGGTCGGTTCAGGATGACAGGAAACTGGATTCTTGACACTTAACAGGACAAGTGCCATCCCCATGTGGAGCTGCCTGTTATCACCCCATAAATTATGGGTATCAACTTATGACTTGGATATTATCTGTATTTGGTGATCTTGTTGACAAATGATATTTCATTTCTTCAAATAATTTGTAAAAGAAGAAGAGAAAAGAAAAGAAAAGAGGGAAAAAAGATTTGAAATAAAAAGCCCCATGCAATAACAGTGACTTGGTCATACCTTTCAAGCATGACCAAGTCCTTTTAAAATTCCAATGTTGATAGGCTAGTGAATACATCTGATCAGACCATCTAATCATGATCAGATAGCCCATAGGTTAGAATTAGTGAATACATCTGATCAGACCATCTAACCCTGATCAGATAGCCCCTAGAAAGAATAAATTCTTAACCCAACAGTTTAATCTGGGTTGATTGCCTTGTGAAAGTAGGTTAGAAGGTAGATTAACTGCTTGGCCTCCCTTGCCCAAATAAAGCTAGAGCGACAAAAATGTTACCCTGTGACTTCGATGCCTAAAGTGTAGTTGAAAGATGTCCCCTTGGTGGTGTATAGAAGAAAAATCGAGGAAAACCCATGTGAAAGCACTTACCCTAAGTTTTCCCTACGTATAACATTTTACGCCCCGACCTATCCTTCATGCACTTTCCAATGGTCCAGATCGCGATGATTATATCAATGGCCCACACTTGATTCCGGACCCCCCTTAATATTTTGCTTTTAACCAAAGGGGGGGGTTCGGAATCGGCGATAACCTTCACTCAGATCTGGACGGTCCGGGAAAGAGCGCGCAAATCCACGGCTCATATTGGATTCCGGACCCCCCCACCCATTCTACCTTTAATGGAGGGGGGGGGTCCAGAATTGGTTATAAATCGAGCGCAGATATGGACGGCTTTTAATCCAGCACTCAAATCGGCGGTCCACATTGGATTCCGGACCCCCCCCTCCATTATGCTTTTAATGGAGGGGGGGGTCCGGAATTGATATTAAGGAGCACGCAGATCTGGACGACCATCATACCAGTGTGCAGATCGATGGTTCTTAACGCATTCTGGATCCCCCTTGGTGTTCTGTCTTTAATCAAAAGGGGGGGGTTTGGAATGGATTTTCTTTTCGGTGGGCCCCTTGTTACACATGGCATGTTTCTATAGGTCCAGAGGTCAAATTCCCCGCCTGCTACCTGACATCCCATCACCCTTGGACATCATCCTCCATTATCCCCACTTGTCCCACTTTCCCCCGGGTCGAAGTCCCATCCCGTTAATATTGTCGGTCCACGGTGTCAGCGCCATAACACCCTTCACTCATGAGCAGCCCCCTTTGGCGAATTCACCCCCAATCACAAACCTCCACGTCAGTTGTCCGTATACTTTGGCCACCGTCACCTGCCATATCACCACAAGTGGCCCGTTGTGCATTAATAATAGGATAATATGCCCGTTTTCATGCTGACAGTTTTTCCCGCGTCCGACCGACCCAGATTTGAATAAAAATACCGTTGTGCCTATTTTCACTCGTTATTCCTCCCTCGCGCCAGAACCATCCACCGCACCAGAGAACATATCTATCATCTTTCCATTGCTTCCCGATCGTTCTCCTCCACCCCCAGTAGACCCCACTAACGTTGTTTGTTGCAGGTACAGTTACTGAGATGGTGTCTAAAATGAAGCCACCTGAAGAGGAAGAGAATCCGTTCGTTCCTCCTCCAGTTGACTTGGATAAAATTCCCCTGGTCGACAAGGACCGTCTGATAGCCGATACCATATGCAGTTTCGACTTCTCTGATCTCCAGTCATGGCTCCAAGAGGTTTTCCTGGACCAGAGCGACGAAATTGGACTCTGGGAGTCCAATTTACCTCTGTACCTCTTCCCTCAAATCCATAATTTCCCCGAATTTGCCCTCCATTTCCAGGTCCGCTACGTCCCTGACCAGAAAGCCATTGCTTCCTCGTCTGGGGACGTCCTCTTTTTCATCACCCCAGAGGATATCGACCAAATGCTGCAAATCACCCGAGCAGAAGCTATGTCACCCTTTAACTTAGAAATCCTCAACGAGCTGTACCAGAAAATGACCTTCCCACAAAGAGCTCAAATTTTCGAGCTTTTTCTTCCCACTTCAGCTCCAATCCCATCCACCAATCCCCCGTACCCCTCGTCTATGTTTTCTACCAAAGGGAATCAGATTATTTTGTCTCTGTGTGCCCTGCTTGGGTATTATTCTGATCAGTGGGTGGACGAGCCCATCCTGGGCTTCCTATCTATCTTCTCAAATGACGAACAGCCGACCACGCAGTTCGATTACAGCACTTTCCTAGCCCATAATATCCATGAGCAGTTCGTAAATTTCCCCACCGAAGGCATGTTCAGATACTCATCCATTCTGGCTTACATGTTCCTCTATTTCCAAGCCGACAGTTTCAACTTCTCCATGCAAAAGATGAACGCCGACGGGAAGCCCCAACCAGTCACGGCGTGGACTTCTCTTCTAAAGCACAATTCGGTTGAATACGACTTCACAGCTTTCATTGACCAATTTTACCACCCTATGGTAAGTATGTTGCATGGCATGCCTGAGCCGCGAATACATGATGAGGTCCAGAGGATCCTGCACCTCTCGGACAACGTTCAGACGGGTGACTGGTATTTATGCCAGAACCACACGGAAATCAGAATCTTTGGGTGCGAATTGGCGCCTTATAAGCTGCCTCGTTATGTACCGGTAACAGTCTTCACACTAGAATATATAAGACAGATTATGAATTCTAACGATATTCACTTTGTTTCCCTTAAGAAAAAGCAGTAGCTGAGAATCAAGGGTCAAATTGGCCCTTTCATTTGCAACAATCGAGGTGCAGGGGAAGAAGCAGATCGAATTTTGAAGGGTATGAATTTCTCCACAAGTTTCATCTAGCGTTATGATCCGCATGGGATCATTTCAGACATGAGGGTAAAATACAGAAATACCCTGTATATTCATGAGCCCAAGCCAGACATTGAAAAATTAGCGAATCAGGCAGTATGGCTACCTGATACTTTGTTAGAATTGGAACAGTAGGTCCCCTCAACAAGCGGGATGCCTACTACCATGCCTCAGGTCCTCAAGGAGAAGAGGCCTCGACAGGAATCATCTCCTCCTGTGACTGAGGTGTCTTTGGAGGAAATCCACATTCACTCCAAGAAGCCGAAGACAGTCTCAACTCCCAGCACTACAACAGAAGCTACCACAGTGACTACCACAGTGGCCACCACTGGGGCCAAGCAATTTAGTTTCCCTTTCGGCTCCAGTCAGCATAAAGAGGGAACGGAAGCGATAGAACCAAATATTCTCCCTTGGATACTCCGCCAAGCAAGACTGGGCCCAAGCTGGGCATTTATTAAAAATATGACTTGATCAGAAAGAGGAACCAGACGCTCACAAGCAGCACCTATGCACAATTCCAGAAGCAGTCCTCCACTGCCCAGCATAGACTCCTTTCAGCATTTGATACAGAAAAGGGTAGGATGCATATGGCATTCCTACAAGCACAGGTGGCGGATCCCAAGGTAATGTCTAATTACAAGAGGGCCATGTTTGAGTTTCAAACAAAGGATGTGCATCCGGCAGATCAGATGGATCTGCACAAGCAAACGAGAGAAATGATTTTTCACACTTTGGCCCACACTTCAACTTCTGCATCAAAGTTTCGGGTGGCTTTGAGAAATGCCCAGACTCAACTGAAGTTGGAGAAAATATCTTCCTTCGCGAAAGATAATCGGATAAATACACTGGAGGAGCTGGTCCTCAAAATAGGTTACGATCCTGCAAACGTCAAGGCCGCTGAGGAAATGATTAAAAATAAGAATGCTGACATCTCCTCATTGAGAAAGCAACTAAATCTCCCTCCAACCGAGGACCCACAGACGAAAGAAATAGCTGAAAGGGAAGGCGAAAAGGATGAGATGCTGAAATTACTCCTGTAGCAGAATGCGCAGTTAAAGGAGATGGAGGCAGAGATAGAGAGACTGCTCAAGGAGAAGGAGCAGGCAAAGCCAATGGAAGGCATCCCATTGAGTGTCATCCCAATTGCAACACCAACAGTGACATTCATCCCATCTGCAACAGCGGCACCCCTACCAGAAGGAGCTACAGACCTGGCTAAGTCTATGGAAAGAATGAACCTGCAAGAGTCAGAAATCAGCAGGCTTAAGAAAGAATTAGAGAATCTCCAAGAGATGAACACTTCTTTTCAGACGAGTCTGTCAAAGGAGAAGCAGGTGAATGAGAAGATCAAGAAGGAGTTGCAGCAGCTCCAAAAACAGACATTGGCCGGAAAGACTTTGGCAGAGGTTAAAGAACTTGTGTGGAAGGATATTTCTAAGTCCATTAATGAAATTTGGCCAATGGTTCAAATCATGTTTGAACATAATGAGTTTCTCGAGAGGAGCAAACAAGTTGTGGAGAAAATCAGAACAGAACTGGGAGACATGCCAGCCCAAGCTAATGAAATCATAAGGTTCCTGAATTCGAAGACCCGTGAGGAACTCAAAGAGTTGAAAATTGAAGACAGGACCGAAACCATATTGGAAGTGAAAAGAGTTCTGACCAAAATAGGTCTCATGCTTCAGCTAGAGGAGAAGATCCAAGTCATGGATCAAGGAGTGCAGAAGTTTTTCCACAAGATATATGCTCTGCAAAGGAAAGGCCTGCCTGGCATGAAAGTCATAAATGACAAATTGATGACGCTCCCTGATTATAAGAAAAGGTTGATCGAAGTGTCCAAGGACAGTTCTAAGTTCACATGAATACAGGCAAACATCACAGGAAGAGCCTTCATGGATGCCTTACAGTTGGATATCAGTATCCAGCATGAAATTAAGCACATTTTCATCATCAAGCCTACATTTGCTAAGTACACAGACATGGACGAAGTGTACCGGAGATTGCTTAAAATCACAGTGCCACGTCATATCAGATGGGAAGAACTGTGTGATCTACTAGATTAGTAGATGAGCTGTCACTTCCAGTCAGTTGTCCTGTCAGCAGAGGTGGTGAAGACACCTCACCAATGGCCTACCCCTGAAATTCAATATACAGTTGTGATGAATCATCAAAACGGTTTTGCTTAGTTAAGTTAGTTTTTCTAAAAATAGCATAAACACGTCCTGATCAGTTATGACAGGAACGTATGTATTTTGTCTTATAAATACTTCATTTTCCGATGTATTGAGGGTTGTTGATTTGCACACCTGATTGCTATCAAGCTATATCATTTTTGAAGAGATCCACCATTAATAAAGAAGAGGCATTTTACAGGATTCTTACGTATGTTCACTGGTGATGTGATTCCCTGAGTTATGTTTTCTTTCTCCGTATTTCATTATGTTGTCTGAAATATAATATTTATGAATAAAGTTATGTTGCAGGATTTATCTTTGATACCCTGTTTCCGATTCTAGAGATTTAAATGTTTATCTTCTAAATATCTTCAATTAAGAAATTCTTAACTGCTTGTTAATTGAAGTTATTTTCCTCATCTGTTCTTCCATTCATCATTTTAAATATTAAATATCCAGTGAATGTATTACCTCGCCCTGTGGAAAACTTCTTTGGTGTTTCTGGTTATTTCTCGGATTCGATTTAAACAGACCCCATAGCCCAATGTACGTGTAGTTTGTCTCAACCAACTTTACAAACCCTTTACAACAAAAACCAACGATTTCTTTAACTAGCCTAATATCAAAAAATAAAACAAAGCTAAATCATACAGAGAGATCCCCCTCTGGAGCTGGAAGGGCTAGATCCCAGCTCTAAAAGCGGTTGGTTAAGGTTACCTTAGTAAATTTCTTCTTTTTTAACCTCTAGGAAATTTACCGAGTGATAACAAATGCTTCCTGAGACTTCTTCAATTTATACAATTCTTCAATTCTTGGAGTACTCTGATCTTGTAGATAATATTACTCAATGTATTCTCTAAAACTCCTCCAATTTTCACTCCTTGAATCCTCCCCAAAAAGAGGTTATAGAAAGAATGGTAGACTTTATTCAATTTTGGTCTGTTCAGGAGAGTGAACTTGCACATAATGCCCCGTGCTCAATAATTAATATCTGATCCTGAAACTCAAACACAAGAAACTAAATTTTGTACTATTTCCAATGAAATTTTTCCCACTTCATTTGGATTCTCGGTGAAGAAGTTATGACTGTTTTACCCGGAACACCTGTTTATTGACTAGCTTTAGGACTGGTCACAAACCCTATCTTCCATAGAGTGTATCTCCATACTTATAGCGAATCAAGAGATGAAATTTTTACCAAAGGTACCTTGATATGTCTTCTCAATACCATAGCAATTTCACCATCTGAATCATTCTAGAAAAAAAGTTATAGAATAAATGGTAAGATGACCTGAAAATAACATACCTTAAAACACATCACCAAAAGACTTCATCCTCCCTTGAAATCCAGCCTTATTTTCTTCTTATTACCTCTGAAATTCGACTTCTATCAAATGAATGTATAATGATGTTTATTTATACCATTTATGTCACTTCCTTTTAACATTAGGGCTGACCTAACACTTTCTTATTTTGTAATTCTTTTCTTTAATTATCTGCAGGGCCTACATGTACTTCCTTCTTCAATTCATTTTGTCATCTTCAAAAATTCATTTCTCCTCAACCATGAGGATCCACGTGACGTGCCACATACCACCAGAAACAACATGATGTATACTATCCATCCATGGGTGTTGTATATTCATGTGCATTTTCCTTAATGTCCAAATACCTTCATCAATCTTGCGGTCCAAAACCCATGACTAGGGTTGACATCAATGACAACAACCAATATTCCAACAATCTCCCCCTTTGTCATTGATGGCAACAATCATGCTCCCCCTATCATCATGATCCCAATGTCTCTCTCCCTTTTAAATCAATGGCAAAGGGTATGGCTTCTCCCCCTGAGTTTAATGGAAAAAGGTAACATTCTTCTTTGGGGCTGCTCCCCCTAAACATGTGGCACTCAATAATACTTCATCCTTATTTTTGGTCTTTGGGACTTTTTCTTCCTTGGAATCCTTTTTTGTGGCTTTTGTATTCTCTCTCTTCTTCATGTATAGGATGTATATGTTGTTCGGTCTTCTTGTTTCATTTGCAACCAATCTTCTTGAGTTATTTTCTCTGATTTTACATTTTCGGGAGTCAAACGTAAGAGTGTTTCCTTGATCACACATTTTACTAACACTGAGTAGATTATGATTCAAGTCTTCAACCAATAGAACATTCTTTGCTTTTACATTTTTTCTTCCAATCTCTACTACACCTTCTCCAAGTATTTTGGCAGATGAGTCATTTCCAAATGCAACATTGCCACCCTTTCTCTTCAAGCTGATGAATTTGTCTTGATCCCTGGTCATGTGTGAAGAACATCCACTGTCTATGTACCATTCATATTCTTCTTTACATTCTTCAGTGGTCAATTCTATTCGAAAATCTTCATTGTTTTGAATCTCTTTCCTTCTCCATACTGTGGTTGGCATAGGGACATCTTCATTCATATATCTACAATCTCATGCTTTGTGACCAAGATAATTACATTTGTAGCATGCAATATTTTTGTCCATCAATGGGGAAAATGAATTATAACTT
>ML782003.1:1236585-1251164 GCA_009831015.1 Picea engelmannii | reverse complement strand
GAGGAAGATACAATCCTCCAATATCAAGAGAGAGTTTAACTCTCCATCCTTTCCCCTTCCTTCCACCCAAGAATATATGAGAGATAATAAAACTTTACATTAAATCATCACCATCAACCAATCATCACATAGAACTTGATAATTCTTCCTGAGACTTCTTCAATTTCTATAATTATTCAATTCTTGGAGTACTTTGATCCTGTAGATAATATTACTCAATGTATTCTCTAAAACTCCTCCAATTTTCACTCCTTGAATCCTCCCCAAAAAGAGGTTATAGAAAGAATGGTAGACTTTATTCAATTTTGGTCTATTCAAGAGAGTGAACTTGCACAGAATGCCTCACGCTCAATTATTAACATATGATTCTAAAACTCACACAAAAGAAACTATAATCCGTAATATTTCCAATGAAATTTGACCCACTTCATTTGGATTCTCGATGAAGAAGTTATGATTGTTTTACCCGAAACACTTGTTTATTGACTAGCTTCAGGACTGGTCACAAACCCTATCTTTCACAAAGTGTATCTCCATAATTATAGAGAATCAAGAGCTGAAATTTTTACCAGAGGTACCTTGATATGTCTTCTCAATACCATAGTTATTTCACCATCTAAATCGTTCTAGAAAAAAGGTTATAGCAAAAATGGTAAGATGACCTGAAAATAACATACCTTAGAACACATCACCAAAAGACTTCATCCTCCCTTGAAATCCGACCTTATTTTCTTCTTATTACCTCTGAAATTCGACTTCTATCAAATGAATGTATAATGATGATTATTTATACCATTTAGGTCACTTCCTTTTAACATTAGGGCCGACCTGACACTTTCTTATTTTGTAATTATTTTCTTTAATTATCTTCAGGGCCTACATGTACTTCCTTATTCAATTCACTTTGTCATCTTCAAAAATTCATTTCTCCTCAACCATGAGGATCCATGTGGCATGCCACATACCACTGGAAACAACATGATGTATACTATCCATCCACAGGTGTTGTATCTGCATGTGCATTTTCCTCCATGTCCAAATACCTTCATCAATCTTGCGGTCCAAAACCCATGACTAGGGTTGACATCAATGACAACAACCAATCTTCCAACAGGGTTCTCATTCCTAATCTAATAATAAGAACGATGAAGCTATGCTCGTTTCACATCCCCTCCTTTCCCCAAGAAATTGCATCCACCTTATGAAATTTGCCTCAAAATTTCCCATTTTTCCCTTTTTCCTCCATCATAAGCCTATTTCATTTCCCTAGAAGAAGTTTGAGAGGAGAAAGATACACGGAGGTGTAGTTGGAGCTTGGTGAAGAGGAGCCAGGACTAGGTTCGTGGAGCAATCGTCGACCTTGTTGTAAGTAAACATTGTGATATCAATAAAAGAAATAATTTTCCTGTCCCGAAATATGATGTGTCAAATTTTTTCATTTAATTTATGCTTTATTCTAACATCTAACCCATGATTTATATATGAGATGCATGTTTATAGTTTCCTGTTTATTTGTTTGTGAATGTAGGCCAGCCTTGGGAGGAGGTTTGCAGTCAGTGGAGCTATCAAGCATGAGAGGATCGACACTGGACGCAGAGTAAACGGTAAAGTTACCTGATCCATCTCACTTTGTCTTTCATGTATGAGTCTAGTATAAATTTGGGGTAGTTAGAAAAGTAGGATACTTTTAGAGTGTTAGGATCTGCCTACATACTGAACGCTAGTGTAGTCCATAGGGGGGTTTTCTCGCTAGCAAATAGTGGTTGTTTCTACAATATAGGTGCATCCACTACAACAACAGAAAGCATTAAAAGGACATGGTTAGTTATTATTATTCATACCAATATTTCATTAATAAAAATACCATGCCTATTTTTTTTACTTGGAGGAGTAGTCGACACCATTTGTTGGGTTTTCATTAGTTCCTCTCCTCTCTAAGCACCGACCTCATCTAGATGCTCTGCCATTGAAACAATAAACGATATAAGTACACCATTTGCAACTAAATTTTAGTAATAATCAATATATACAATTGATTTTAAAGGCACATACTGTGATGGGTCTACACACCACTAGAATCATGGGGTTCCTATCCAGTACCACTGTAAAATGAACTAGGGTTTCTTGCATTCTTAAAACAAATAGACACATTAATTGATGTGATAAATCAATCGTCTATATATGTTACAAGTAATGAACAATTATAGTATTGTCATTTTACTTACCATATCGCCCGAAGTGTCAGCCCATTTTGTTTCCCCCAAGAGTTTTTGACGTTCAACCACTGCTTGAAAGCCAAACTTGAATCTGATCTTCATGTCTTTTTTGGTGGCCACACTATTGAACATACCCCTCTCATTTCATAATACAATGAATTTTTCTTATTGGTTGCAATTACAAAAAACAAATTACGATGATATAAAAAACATGGTAAAATTATTCAATACTTACAATTCGAGATTTTAATCTCAGGTAACCACCTTTTCCAAGTTTGTGTTGCCCATGTTTTTCCAGTCTTGCCTCGGTGGCTTTGGACGTGTTTGGGAGCCTACAAAAAATTTCAAATATGTACTTACACAGTGCAATTTTTTCTATATAGATCAACTAAATAAAGTTCAACATATTCAATTCAAAATATCATTTACCTTTTAGGTCCAGGTGTTGTATTCCCTTCATGTCTCAATGCAATATCCTTTGTGTCCTCCTGTATATTCTTCCATTCCCTCTCGAGAATGGTGACAAGATGATCATACTTAGGGTTTTCTTCAATTAACTCCTATATTTATCTGTGACATATTTCAAATATGTACCTACCTTAGAGGTGATATCATGTTTGTTGAACTAATCACCAATCATGCCGACCAAATTGTTAATAAATTTTTCTTTCAATTCTTTTTTCTGTGCATTCCACCATGTGCGAATGGTGGGCCCAAAAATCTCTAATTCCTTGTCATGCAAGTTCCGATAAAAAATGTTTTTTCATGCAAATAGATATTATAATTAGTTTAAAATAATATAAAAGATGCATGTTTCAATTAAATATTAGGAATTAACTAAATTATTAATAACTACCTGGGATTTGTGGTATCTTCATGGGAATCAAGTTTTCATCCATCAAAATGTTGACCGATAGTGTTCCTGTGATTTTAACATGTGTTTCTCTAGGATAACAGTGAGTAGACTCTTCTTCATGAGATTCACCATCTACACCATCATGTGCGCCATGGTTCGGTGTGCACGGTAGGAGTGCTTCATGGAACCCGAGAGTTGTAGTTGTATGAACCACAGACGGAGAGGAAAATAAACTCGAAGGAATGTGGCTCGTGCCAGGGCATTGTGGGGTTTGTTCACTCCATCTACCAGCAACATCCCCACAACCATGATGTTGCATAGGTTCCTATAATTCATGTATAAAGAAATCATTTTTCATTTAGCTCATATAATTAATGTACGAAACAAAAATTCATAAATTAATACATGTCATAAATAATCTATTTTAAAAATAGCGCTCACCACATATTGATATATAGTTTGATCTAAAACTCTCATCCTTTCTTTGGTCTCCTATGTAGGCTTAAAACTATCCAATTGAAGGATTTCTTTGTTTGCCTTTCACAATCCCTTTCTAATTTTTTCCTTTGGGTTGATGGATTCAAATATTTCATCACCCAGATCATTGTGCTCTAGTGTGCTCGTCTAGACCAACAAATAAACACGTTAATTGAATTATTGTCAAAAAAAATTCATATGAAAATTAGTTCTTTATCTTCTCTGAGCTGGTTGGTTCCTTCCCACGATCACCCTACCACATTTCAAAAAATTTCATGTGTCTATGGTATAAGATACATGCATAAAATAACAAAAAAAAGACATATGTCTGGGATTTTTTCAACATGCATGAAATAACAAAGACAATTTTTCACTATAAGAACTCATTATACCAATTGTATTGCAAATAATTTAGATTTATAACATTAAAAACACAGATATTATTCACAACAAAATATAAGCATCCCTCAAGCATGATTCATATTCATTGTAGAAAGTTTGCAACAATGTAAATATTAAAATGTTCATTGTTTAGTTCATAAAATTTAAATCAATTTGAAAATATAGTAATATTTATATTTCATCTCATTTACTGACTCAACAACATAGATAATGAAATGTAGATGGTGTGTTTTAAAATTTAATAATAGAAGATAAACTAGGACCTTTCCCATTGGTTGTTTCTTGAGGACTGGAAACCTTCAAGAAATGACTAGCAAAAATGTTGCTAGTTTCTTGAGAAATAATTTTCCCATCCAAAAACAACAGTAGATGCCAAAAATGGGTTTATGTCATGGTTATGTTTTTGGGATGTTTTTTTTTCAAAACACCCCTCTTAGGTGAGGTTACCAGTAAGATAGATCCAACACGCGTTCATCTATACCTCTATTCCTATCAAACAATCAATAAGGTGGATGAGGAAATTCAGGTAGTCATTCTAGAACCAAATCATTTTGGTGGTAAGGCATCCAAATACACCAAGACCTTGGATGATAAGGTGGATGAGGAAATCCAAGATGTCATTATAGAACCAAATCATTATGGTGGGAAGGAATCCAAGTACACCAAGATCTTGGACCTGTACTGACATGTCAAGGAACCAATTACATGTATAAAACCAAGGATGATACCATCTTAGAGAATATTGACCAACTGGACCAGAAATATGATGCCCTCATAATTTCCATTTGAGAGTCATAATTTCAAGATGGATAATTTGAGGAAGAGGCTGAAGCGGATGAAGAAGAGTAATTTTCTCACTAGAAAAAATAGACAGGGACCTCTACACACTCTAATTTATTTGGACGTAGAATCTCAGGATGATCTCCAGGCCTTCACTGCTTTAATTTATTTTCTAGCTCATACTCTAATTATAAGGTTAGTTAATGGCCCTATTATGTTCTTGTTTATGTTTAATTTTAGAGAGTTTATACTCCATTGTTTGTTAAATCCCAAAATTTTAGTGGATGCAATGCACTACTCACAAATTTTGTGACATAGTACAATACTTTGATTGGTTCACACCATCAAACCAATATGTATATTAAAAAGGGTTTGAAATCCTAATTTGTGGGATTTATCTTGATATTTGTTTTTGAACTTGGTGTAAGTAATTTTTGAGAAAATGATTGATCCCAACAATAAGAAAGGGTAAATAGTAAATTGTCAATATTCACCCTTCTCTAGGTTTCTCCGAGTCATAGAAATATCTGGCGAGGTGCTCTTAGAGTCACAAAAATATTCACAAGGATCTCTGAGATACTTGATCCATAATATGTATCATCCCAAGTCCATCCATCGACATGTAATTAGATATTACTGCTCACCAGGCCTGCAAACCACCTCCAGTCAAGTCATTCTAGTCAAAGAAGGTATTTGAGATTTATTTTCCAATGATCATTCCTGAGCATTTTTGGGAACCATATCATTTCTCACGCCTTAGAGGGAGGTTTATGTTCCTTATAGCCTTGTTTTTCCTCTTAGTGAAATGCCTTGATTTTGGGATAGATTTGACAAAGTGTGAAATGAAAAAAAGTGCATACAGTTCAAGAATTTACAAATAGTAAATACCAAGAGAGAATAACCACATCGATAGATAAGTTGATTGATTTTGGAAGAATTTCTATTCTAGGTGGGGTCTTCTCTCACACTCGAGATAGGTCCTCCTTAGCCGCTCTTTTTTTTCCCTTGGTTGGTGGGGCTAGGGTTGTTTCTCCTTTTTTGTCTCTTGTATATTGGGTCGGGCCAGTCAGATTTCGTTGTCAGGGTATTACTAGGGTTTTCGTTCATATTTTGTCTCTTGCATTCGGGGTTGGACCGGTCATAAATCATATTCAGGGTTGGGGTATCATTGTCTTGGGGTCAGGGTTTTGTTTATATCACCTTGCATTTGTTTGCATTTGGTAATTTATACAATATATATAGTATATTATATAAATTATGTATTATGTAAACTATATAATATATAATTTATATAATATACTATATATATATTGTATAAATTACCAAATGAAAACAAATGTAAGTGAATCCCCAAAGGGGGTATGGTATATATAACCACTAACTCACATGTCTCTTGCCTAGTATAATGATGTTAACTGTGATGACAATAACAATATTGATGATGATGGAGATTATGACGATAATGATCATGACGATGAAAATATTGATAACGATGAAAATATTGATGACAATGATGATGATTGTCATGATGATAATGATCATGAATAGGATGATGATGATGATGATGATGAAAAAAACAAAGACAATGTTGATTCTGGTGATAGCAATGATGATGATGACGATGGTGATGATATGATGTTGATCATGAAAATGGAAATGATGATGATGATGACAATGACGATGAAAATGAATGAAAAAATGATGATGGTCATGATCATGATGGAATTGACGATGATGACGAAGACGATGATGATTTTTGTAACATAGAAAGTTTTTTTAAAGTTTTCTAATTTATCGCAAAACATTACCTCAACCCGCCAATTTCTCGTCACCTCAAAACTTACAATCTAGATCTTTCTCTTAATTTATTAGGCATACAAAAATTAAAAAATTATGAAGATGAGAGAGCCATGCACCTTAAGTGATACTGGAAACTCTATCTTGATTGAGTCATCATATGAAATTGCAAGTCAAACACACGAAGCGTCAGAGCAAATTCAGATGCACTGGAAGTAACACTAAAATTAGTAAAGGAGTTGTGGAACAACGTTAAGAAAATGATGTTTCTTTGCACTTAAAATGGGTTTGTTCATGCTTGATGTTGGAAAAGAGTTCAAATCTCTAGTTGAAACCAAAAAGTGAAAGCTTTGAGCAGTTCATTGATCGCTCCAAAAGTTTTAAAAGGCCTAGGTTGGGTACAAATGGATACCTTCTGGTCAATGTGAATGGTGGCTCGAATCAGATGTGAACTGGGATATGTAACATGGTTGTTGCGAGAATAATTAATGTAACTCTTGTCCTTCATTCTTTAGATCAATACTCTTCTTTTTGGAGCGATCCAAGTGTCTTCAAGGATCTTTTTTATTGGTGCCACTTTATTGATAATTAGCCATAAGAGATTTGGTTGCAGAAAACTAAATTGAATTAAGTATCAAAGGGATGGGATGATTGTGTCAATGTCAAATTATGTCACAAATTATGGGTTGCGTCATATACTAGAGGTGTCGCAACAAGTGCACAATAACTTAAGTGGTATGAATTAATGGATACTTTCCATTCCCATTAGTTCTCTGAGTTAAATGTTGATTTGGTGAGAAAAATTTGTCATTCAATAATAAATATTTGAATTGAGATGTCACGAGTAATGGTCAATAGGGTTTACCTACCAACCATTCATGCATTTTTGTTATATATTTTAGGCTATTGTATGGAAATAATGGTGGTCCCTATGGAATTTTTAGGTTCGAGTTAACCCATAGCCTAAGCCACTCACATGTCAAAAGAAGCATCAATTTAGGAGCACTTGAAAAAACTAAAGTGACACTAGCCAGAAAAGACAAGTCCCTAGAAAAATTCCATATAATTTGGAAGAGGTAAGATAAAAGGCTTGGAATGACTGTCATATCAAGAACAAGACCTTCAATAAAGGTGATATAATAATAGTGTATGATAGTAAATATTTGAAGCATCATCATGAGATCTATATGCACTAGTTGGCCCCACTTCTCATGGTGAAAATAAAATGTTTGTGTTTCATCAATTTGGATTAGTTGGATGACACAATTTAGTAGGGGTGTGAGAATGGTTCTAAGTATTTAAAGTTGATCCAATCATTTTCAAAAAAGGATTTTAGGTTCGGATGAGACAATCATGAATACCTGTCCTTTCCTAGGTGGAGTCTAAATCCTATCTTAAAGGTTTAGTTTTTTTATATTTTCATTTAAGCCATGACATTATTTTACTTTCTAGTTATGGGCCACAAAATTTTCATTCCACTTTACAAGGGCACAATAACTTAAGTGGTATGACTTAAGGGATAGTTTCCTTTCCATTAGTTCTCTGATTTAACAACGATGAGGAGGAGGAGGAGGACGATGATGACGACGATAATGTTGAATATTATGGTGATGAAAATGAAAATGATGATGAAGATGATGAAAATATGATGATGATCATGAAAATGGAAATGAGTGTTCCATATTCATCATGCCACAACTCCTTGTGTGTTCCATCATCATGATGAAAATGAAAGTGATGCAAATGATGACAATGATAGTGACAATCATGATGATCAAAATGAATATGATCATGATGAAAATGATGACGATGACGATGAAGATTAAAATGCCACAACAAATTACACTAAATAATCTTTAAAAACAATATCATCAATGAGCTCCACTTGGTTTTGAGAATAATTTATTCTCTACTAAATAGGGCCAACCACGTGAAGGTGGAAGCTCATTTGGCTCCTCCCCCCCTTGCATCACTCTCAAGAAGTATTATATTTGGAGCATTTATCTCATTGGGAGGTTTCCCCCTTGAAGAGGCAAGTGAGCAGGAGAGGATCCCTTCCATAATAGGATCTATTGTATGGTGTTTCCCTATCTCAAGGGTTTCTATAATAATAAATTAGGAGTTTTTTCCTATATTTTTCTATGGATTTATTGTGGTGTTTTTGTATTCATATCTTTGGTATTTAAAAATTGGTATCATAGCTCTTTCCTTTGCCAAAGAATGGAAGATTTTTTTGGTGCATTTCTTAGATTTTTTTTCAAGGGGAAAAAGGGGTTGGCACAATTCAGACTCGGTTCTAAAACGTTTTTATCAGATTTTGTAGAAAATAATTGGATATTTGAGTTCCTTTGGGAAAAATACCCAATGTCAAAAAAAAAAAATGCCGAAATGAAGTCCATGAAGTGAAGTTATCAACATTTTAAATTCTGCAGTTTTTTAGGGTTTTTAACTCTAGATGTAGAAACTCCATATGTTGCAACTCTAGACGTTGCAACTATATTCAATTCTACCCTAGCTTTCGATGTTGCAAATTTGACCGCCACGTAATACCACCTGACATAAATACAATCTCACCATAAAATATGATACAAGGATATGTAATAGGTCACCTATATGACAAAGGTGGACATAATATCACACAATACCACCCAACAACATAACATCATCAATAGAAAATTTATCGAAAAATATGATACGAGGATGAAAACTCACCAATAATACTAGGGTGGACATTACATGAATCTTCAGCATGATAGTTTGACTCATGACAAGGATTGATCCACTTGGACCCAAACACCACATGTGAGGTAAGTATGAAAATGTACGGACTCCTCTTTTCACTTGGCATATCACTTAAGTGAAATCTATGATGAGCTCACCGAATTGATTGATTCACTTTGTGTGATGATTACCTCTCCATGTGATATATTATCAAATGACATTTAATATCGCCCGTTCACCAATCCACATAAAGACTGGATGATTTCTCACCTTCGTTACTAAAATTTGTGTCAATAGGAATGATTATTCCATAAACCTCGCCAACTTACCTTTTTTTGTAAATATGGTGAAGTCAGACTCTCAACCGACATTTTATCCTCACAGAGTGTTGCAAGAACTCTGTAATTAAGACAGTGGGATAAAAAAATTAAGGGTAATAGCCATGGGAATCTCACTTATCTGTCGAGAACCAGATGCAGGACTGGTCAAAGTAGATGAAGAAGTCTTGAGGATTTTTCAGGACACATTATGGGAAGGGTATATTGAATGGCTCTAGGGGTACATCAAAGAAATCACCCTCAAGTTCACAAAGATCTCGAGGGAGCAAAGAGCACAGGTTCAAGGAATCCAAATCAAGGTCAGCGAGGAAGTAGTTTCCACAATGACATGGCTTCCATGAGAGGGGAATGATGGTTCTCCCAGAAAAAAGTGTTGCTCATTGTAAAAGATGATTTTTTGTAAGAGGGGGAAGAGATAAAAAGTAAGGGAATTATATGTGATAGATATTCATTAAGTCCCCTTTGGAAAATATTATCCTATTATGTTCATAATTATTTCACGTGCAAAGGGTGCCACGACGTTATATTTTGGTATCACCTAAAGTTGTTGCATCACCTCAGGCATCTCTAGATCATGAATATGCCATTATTTAATTGGAATTGCTTGCAAAACATGGCTCACAATGTTCAAATATCCAAATAGCCATGGCATTACTTGTCTCACCACTAAATTATCAATCTCATGGTAATGCATGCATTTCATCAAGCCAACCATGCATGGAAAAATGTTGCAGGTCCTCCACCATTGACTGTGGAAGGAAAATCATTTCCAAAGTTGGAAGGAGAATTTAGGACATCAAATCCTATGCAGATCCTAGAAAGGGAGATACAAGAAATCCTTAGAATGAAATAATAATTAGAAGGAAATACAAGTAGAAAAAGGAAAGAGAAACCTGAAGCGATAAATGATATGCTTACATAGAAGAAAAGAAGGACACAACACTGGTCCAGGATGACCATCCTTGCTAAAACATAAGAACAAATAGGGGAATTGGGAACAAAAGAGATGATGGAAGAAAGACTCACTGCTGAAACATAAGAACCAGTAGGGGAGCCAAGAATAGAGGAATTCGGACACCCTGCTGAAACAAAAGAACTAGTAGGGGAGTTAGGAACAAAGGAATTGGGACACTCTACTGGCACATAGGGACTAGCAAGGCCAAATGAGGATCTAGTTGAAGGATGGAACTCCTCGATTGACACACAAGAACCAACAAGGGAGGGTGCATATTATGAAGTAGGAGAAGAGAACCCATGTGTTGTCAGAACTCAATATCAACTCAAGGATGGTATTGCAACAAAAAACAAAGGAAGAAATCTTGCCCCCACATATAATAAGAATATTATTGGGTTTACTCCAGGTAAAACCTCGAGGCTCCTATAATCTGTGCTTATGTAACATAATTTTAAGCTAATAGAAATCAACCAGAGGTTACAAAGAATAATAATAAAGTTGAAATTAAGGATTAAAATGGAGCCAACAAACCTGGAATTCCTAGCCCAAGTGTCTGGAATCAACCAACAAATATGCAATAGATGTGAGGAAGAAATTTCCAGACCAATTCCCCAAGAAGAAATAGTTAGGGTGTGCATATACAATGAAACCAAAATTGATGAAGTAAATATGGAAGAGGAAGTGCCTCTTGAGAAATATGATGAAGAAACACAAACTGATGAACTAAATATGGAGGAGGAAGTGCCAACTGAGAAATGAGATGAAAAAACCCAAACAGAGGAGGAAACACCTCCTGAAAAATGGATATATAAGTTCAAATAGATTTTCTTGCAAAGGACATTGGAGTCCATACATATATTGATAATGACTTTCGGATAAGGGTCCAATTGGTTGAATGGAACATGGTCGAGGCCTATGAAAAGGGGACAATTCCTCTAGAATAATGTTGATGGGCTATTTAAAACATGAGGCAAATATGGGATGAACATTTGGCTACTCACCAATAAAAATGGGAGAATTCGAACACAAACATAAAGAAGGCCTTTGAATTTCAAATGCAAGTAGAATTGTTGAAAAAAGAAAAGAGACAAATGAGTTATCTTTTGGGGGATATCCTTAGCTACAGAGCACCTTCTCTAACCTACTCTGTGTTCTTGCATGAGAGATATTTTTTATTCTAGTTCAGGTCAATTGTAGAAGAGATACCTTATAATATTTCCTCACCAGAAACCTTCTTAGGAGTCTATTATGAGAGAAACACAAAAGATAGGAATTTATTGTGTGAATTTTATCAGCACAATATTATTCTATACTGTGAGCAGGAATGGAATCCAATTCTTATAACAAACCCAACTCCCTAAGTACATGCTTAATGGATGGGGTGTTAAATTTTCACTTCTCTTAACAACCTTAAATCTTCTCTATGATAGATCCATCCTCTTTTGCTAGTCAAGAAATTTCCAAGGTCGGTAATTTCACTCAGAACTATGTTCTAGAATAAAATCTATGACCTCCCAAAGTTCTTGGGTTTATATAGACAACATCTCTCTTACTGTCATGTGGAATCCATGTGACATTTCATTGTTTGTACCAACTGATGTAGCAACACTTGGGTCCTTATGTGGCATTGGCCTAGCTTGCCACGATGGAACCACACTCAGCTCTTCGTCATGTTAGTAATGGGAATCTGTCGTCCTAGGTGTTGAAATATTGTAACTGCAAAGAGTATTCTTATTATTATTGATATAATATTCATAGGATCAATCCCCATTGTGGATTGATCATGTTGGTTATTGTAATAGGACCAAATCCCCTTTTGCGGATTGGTCAACAGACAATTATAATAGGCATAATAAGAAGTCGTCCCCAGCAGTTAATGAGAAGACCCAAAAATATAATAAAGGTGGGTTTACCCACCCAGTTGGAGAAGTCGACCCTGCCAGTGAAGAGATACTTCACACGTGCCAGACTTGTATAAATAAAGGATGCTAGCACCTCATTTGGAGATAACTCACTTTCTCATTTTGAGAGACAAGTTCTGATCTGTTACCGGCAAAGGAGAGAGAGAGTGGCGCATATCTTGGAGAGGACTTTCTCTTTTAGCATAGAGATCTCTTAGCATTGTATTGGCTATCTATATTTAGGAAGTTTTGTTGGGTTTTCTTCCCCTAGAGGGTTTCCCAGAATAAATGTTGTGTCTCTTGTGATTGTGTATTTCTTAGTGATCTTGGATTATGCTATTGTTATCTAATGAAATGAAAACATCTATAATAATGGCTTAAACATTAACATGCTATCAGAGGCAAGCTGAAGGAAGCATATTTCGCAAGAGGAAAAATGTCACTGTTGTAGTACCTGCAAATTAGGGTTTTTCAAAAGTGAATCTTTTCAGCCCTAAAACTATCTATAAAGATACACCCTCCCCTAAGGATCAATTTGGCATCATCGACGCACCTTTCCAGTGGTTGGATCTCCCAGAAAGTGAAACCCTAGTTTCATAAAGTACCAAAAAACTAGAGTACCAGAAGTACCAGAAAACCAGAAGCACTAGTCTAGAAATCCGCAGATCAAGTTTGAGGTGGTAAAAGTTGGATTTTCATAAATTTGACTACACCAGCTAACTCACCTCAGCTCAACACATCTATCCCCTGGATCATAATTTCAAAATTCAAAGTTTGAAAAATTAGGGTTTTCTCATAAAACCCTAAAGTTGCAGTTGCAGTTGGAGTCTCAGAACCAGTTGCAGTTGCATTACCAGTTGAAGTAGCAGCTGTACTACCAGTGGCAGTCACCCTTGAAGTTTTTTAAGAGTTGGTAATGATTATCGCTGCTACCAGATGGAGCCACCACCTGCAAATGTCATCAGAGGTATGTACTCACATATGTTCAATGGTTAAACCCTAAAGAGTATTTGCAGGAGAAGGGATCTATTGCCATAAGATCCAGAAGGATCTCAAGATCCAACACATTCAGAGGAATGATGCAACCCAGGTGTGATTATTCTGATATACATCTATTTGTCATGACATTATCTTAATCAATGTTGCATGTTGAAGCTATGATAAAATTATTAGAATGATTGAAAGTTGATCATAGAGCTTATCCTCTAACCTAACCTTTTTTCAAGATAGCGTATTGTCTTAGTACAGAAAACAGGTTGAAGAAAGCACTCATCACTTGAGTGAAGGAGACCTCGAAGAAAATAAATCACTCATTCTTGAGGACAAGGTTCCAGGTTTGATTAATCAAGATTCAAAGGAGAAACCTTGTGTGTTAGTTTCAGGTTGCCATGGAAGAATGCTTGGTCACAACACTATAAGAGTGTTGACCTCATTTCGTATTGTATTCCTTACCTTTAATATTTTCTTCAGATAAGTTATAAGTGATATCTCTAAAGGAGCTACTATGATGATTGTTCATGCTATTGCTTTACATTATCAGAGGGATATTATTCTTGCTTGTTTCTTTGTTAACCTTTGTCTAGGTCACATGTAATACCCTTGAGGAAGCTATAGTGAAGGCTGCAAAAGGCAACGTGCTAAAGAAGAGACCATAAATGAAGCAATCATCATTGGAGGAGAAGAAGGTGACTTGCATGAGCTAAAGGGTGACTCAGAAGCTCCCATGACCCACGCCATTGAAGAATCTTGGCATAGAATATTAGCTCACATCAACTACAAGGCACTACCATACATATGCAAAGCGGTCACAGGTTTACCAAAACTCATAGGTGACCATGAAGGCGTATGCAATGGATGTGCGCAAGGGAAGAACATCAAGAAACCATTTCTGAAGAGGGACAACAAGGCAGATGTTAAGAACCAAAACATCAATATAGCATAGAAAAACCTCAGGAAAAGCACTCAACGCCTTGAAAAAGAGATAATTTCAGACAATAAGCCTCTTCGAGGGGGCAACCTCCTTTTACCCCACTTAAATTTTCAAGTACAAGATGATTCAAAATGAAAATGTCTCCTTGGTATATATAGGAGACTAGGAGGTATAATTACAACTAATGGCCTAAAGCCGACATAAAT
>ML782003.1:1208425-1232019 GCA_009831015.1 Picea engelmannii | reverse complement strand
TGGCCAAGTATCACTTTTGAACCTTGATTTTGAGGTGGTTCTGCTAGACAATATTTCTTCTGTTGTATCTCCCAATTTTTGGCCCTTATGGGTATGAAACTTTCTCTTATGTAATTCTCTGATATTTCTTCTCTGCAATGCCATAGTTTTGATCAAAATTGGATGTGCCAAGTGGAATTTACGGTAACTTCCCCACAACTTGTCGATTTTTGGCCTTTTCAGGAGATCTCACTTTTATAGTGTGCCCCGCACAAAATGATTGATATAAAATCCTGAAAATTGCACCCAAAATACTACAGACTGTCCACGATCCAATGCAACCAGTCCCACACAATTTTGATACTCTAGGAAGAAGTTATGATTTTTTTACCTGGAACACCTTCTTGAGACTAGTCAATAGGACTAGTCAGATACCCTATCTTACACAGGGTGTATCTACAAAATTTAAGATGACCCAGAAGATGAAATTTTTACCATAGATAAATTACTAATTTATATAAATGGCCTCTGGAGTTCAGGGTCTGAAACATTACACAAAAAAATTTATAGCGAAAATTCCACAATGACGCATTTCAGAATGATTCCAGAACCCTGTCTTGTACATGATGTATCTCCAAAATTATAAGGCCTCAGGAGCTGAATTTTGAACCCAACATACCTTGATCCGTCTTCTAAATATCCTCCAAGCAGTTCCTTCTGAAACATTGTAGAAAAAAAGTTATAGCAAAAATTCCACAGTTTCTCAGATGTAGCAGCGAAACCCCAAGACCTTGAACTCTGATACCATATGTTAAGAACCAAACATCAATATAGCATAGAAAAACCTCAGGAAAAGTACTCAATGCCTTAAAAAAGAGATAATTTCAGATAATAAGCCTCTTCGAGGGGGAAACCTCCTTTTACACCACTTAAATGTTCAAGTACAAGATGATTCAAAATGAAAATGTCTCCTTGGTATATATAGGAGACTAGGAGGTATAATTACAAATAATGGCCTAAAGCCGACATAAATAAAATAACATTACTAATCTAATATGCCCTAATTAAGGGGTAAGCTGACATAAATAAAATAACATTACTAATCTAATATGCCCCAATTAAGGGGTAATGAGCCAATATTATGGCTTAACAGCATAAGGAGTCCTAGAACTCATTCATTCAGATGTATGTGGCCCAATGCCATCATCCTCCATTAGTGGGTATGTATACTATGTATCATTCATTGATGATTATTCTCGTAAAGACCTGGATATATTTGAAGTGTTCAGCAAGTTCAAGGAATTCAAAGCCTTGATAGAGAACCTTTATGTAAGAAATATTAAGATACTAAGGTTAGATAATGGAGGATAATATACCTCAAAAGAGTTTGTGAACTTCTGTAAAGATGTTGGGATCAAGATCCCCAACAAAATGGTGTAGTTGAACCGAAGAACAGAACCATACTGGAAGCTGTGAAGACTATGATCCATGATCAAGATCTTCCTATGTGCTTATGGGCAAAAGCAGCAATGGTAGTTGTTTATGTGCATAACCGATTGCCCCATAATGAACTTGGGCTCAATACACCAGAAGATATGTTCACCAAAAAGAAGCCAGAGGTAAGCCATCTCAAAATATTTGGTTGTCCAGTGTTTATTCATATACCTAAAGAAAAGAGAAACAAGTTGGACCCTTCAGAAAAGAAGGGAATATTTGTGGGATACTGTGAGGTCTCCAAGGCCTTCAGAATCTATATACTAGGTCAACATCACATTGAGATCAACAGGGATGTGACCTTTGATGAAGATGTAGCACTCAAGAAATCTAAACTGTGCCATCTTGAAGAGGTATATGAAGAGGAACCCATAATCCCCAATACTGCAATGAGGGAGGTTCCCGGAGCTACAGAACTAGAGAGGGAAGTCGTAACTTCCCTTGATGAGGAACTTCTAGAAGACCATGATATAGTAGAAGTGCAAGAACCTCCTCAGATGACGATCCTCCATAAAATAAATCCAGCTTGGACTAGAGAGATTATTCAAGATGGAGAGAAATATGGTGTTCTCGAAGGAACTACGAGACAGGTGAAAAGACCAAAGTCATTCTCCAGTTATATGGCTTTGATGTGTGATCTTCTAGAAGAGGAGCCTACCTACTCTAAAGAAACCATTTAGAGAAAAGAATGGGCAGATGACATGACAGAGGAATACCAATCCATAATGAAGAATGAAGTATGGGAAATAGTTCCCAGATCGAAGAATAAAGATGGGGTATCCTACAAATGGCTCTTCAAAATAAAACATGTTGCTAATGGAAGTATTGAGAAGTATAAAGAAATATTTGTCGCTCGTGGCTTTTCCCAGAAGCAATGCATTGACTATGAAGAGACATTCACTCCTGTAGCCAGATACACTTCGATCAGGACCATCATAGCTCTTGCAGCTAAGATGAAGTGGAAGCTGCACCAGATGGATGTGAAGACAGTTTTCCTAAATGGTGTCATCGAAGAGGAAGTGTATATAGAGAAACCTCAAGGATTTGAGGTAGAAGACAGGAAGTCTCATGTCTGCAGATTGAAGAAAGCCTCATACGGATTGAAGCAAGCTCCTAGAGCTTGGTATGGCCATATAGACAATTTCTTGACGAGCTTAGGCTTTACCAAGAGTAAAGCAAACTCAAATCTCTACTTCAAAATTATGGATAATGAGCCAGTAATGTTATTGCTATATGTGGATGACTTATTCTTAACTAGAGAAGAAAAGCTTATCGTTGAATGTAAAAAGAGACTTGCCTTGGAATTTGAAATGAAAGACCTTGGCCTAATGCATTACTTCTTAAGTCTTGAGGTATGGCAGAGTCCTGAGAGGATCTTTCTTAACCAAGGGAAGTACACAGTCGAAATATTAAAGAGATTCGATATGATGGAATGCAAGCCCATGAATACACCCATGGAAGCGAAGTTGAAGTTGTTGGTCGATACGTCATCAAAATTGATTGATGCCACACTGTATAGACAGATTATTGGATCGTTGATGTACCTGATGAACACCAGACCAAACATTTGTTTTTCCATGAACACCTTGAGTCAGTTTCTGGTAGAACCCAGACGTGTTCACCTAGTGGCTACAAAACATGTGATGAGGTACCTCAAAGGTACGATAGATTATGGTCTCAGCTATGATGGAGATCATGATTTCACATTGAGTGGATATACTGATGCAGATTGGGCAGGAAGTGTTTCTGACAAGAAAATCACTTTAGGATGTTGTTTTAGTTTGGGATCAGCCATGATCTCGGCAGAGTAGGAAGCAATCTAGTATTTCTCTCAGCACATCGGAAGCAGAATACATTGTTGCATGTTCTGCTAGCTGCAAAGCTATATGGCTTCGAAAGTTTATGACCGGCCTATTTGATTTGGAGATGAGAGAAATTGTGATTCTATGTGACAACTAGAGCTACATAAAGATGACAGAGAATCATGTATTCCACGACAGGTCGAAGCACATAGAGATCTACTATCATTACATCCGCGACATGGTACAGAGAGGAGCCTTGAAGCTCTAGTACATTAGCACGGATGAACGGGTTGTTGATGTGTTGACCAAGCCTCTATATCGCGTAAAGATTGAGTACTTTCAAGATAAGCTTGGAATAGTCCGAAATGACCTTCCTCGAAAGGGGGAGTAGATGTGATGATGTTCCTTGCTTCTGACCTAGTTGTCAGACGTAAAGCAAGATGTGATGTGTTCCTTGCTTCTGACCTAGTTGTCAGACATAAAGCAAGATGTTCCTTTCTTCTAACCTCGCTGTTAGATGTAAAGCAAGATGATTCCTTGCTTCTGACCTCACTGTTAGACATAAAGCAAGATGATGTGTGTGTTCCTTGATTCTGACCTCGCTATTAGACGTAAAGCAAGATGACTCCTTGCTTCTGACCTCGTTGTTAGACGTAAAGCAATATGATGTGTGTGTTCCTTGCTTCTGACCTCACTGTTAGACGTAAAGCAAGAAGACTCCTTGCTTCTGACCTAGTTGTTAGATGTAAAGAAAGGTGATGTGTTCCTTACTTCTGACCCAGTTGTTAGACGTAAAGCAAGATGATGTGTTCCTTGCTTCTGACCCGGTTGTTAGACGTAAAGCAAGATGATGTATACATTTCTTCTGAATCAGTTGTTAGACGTAAAGAAAGATGTGAATTACACTAAGCTACCAGCTTAACAGCTGTAACATAGAGCCATCTTAGTACTGTGATGGGCCAGCCTAATGCTGTGATGAGGTATCACTTTATACTAATACATATTGATGCAAATGATGATGGCATTCTTTCGAGAATGATGATGTTGCTGATGAAGAAAACTTTTGATGATTTATAGATACGCCAGCCAAGATGATATTGATGATGTTTTCCTCCCATTTGATGTTGTTGATGATGTTTTCCTCTTTCTCTTGCATGATGTTTCTGAAGAATACCCTTCTTGTTAAGGGGGAGTGTTGAAATATTGTAACTACAAAGAGTATTCTTATTATTATTGATATAATATTCATAGGATCAATCCCCATTGTGGATTGATCATGTTGGTTATTGTAATAGGACCAAATCCCCTTTTGCGGATTGGTCAACAGACAATTATAATAGGCATAATAAGAAGTCGTCCCCAGCAGTTAATGAGAAGACCCAAAAATATAATAAAGGTGGGTTTACCCACCCAGTTGGAGAAGTCGACCCTGCCAGTGAAGAGATACTTCACACGTGCCAGACTTGTATAAATAAAGGATGCTAGCACCTCATTTGGAGATAACTCACTTTCTCATTTTGAGAGACAAGTTCTGATCTGTTACCAGCAAAGGAGAGAGAGAGTGGCGCATATCTTGGAGAGGACTTTCTCTTTTAGCATAGAGATCTCTTGGCATTGTCTTGGCTATCTATATTAAGGAATTTTTGCTAGGTTTTCTTCCCCTAGAGTGTTTCCCAAGATAAATGATGTGTCTCTTATGATTGTGTATTTCTTAGTGATCTTGGATTATGCTATTGTTATCTAATGAAATGCAAACATCTATAATAATGGCTTAAACATTAACACTAGGCACCTAGGTGTATTCATAGATTCATGGCTGATGGTATTGTGGGATCATGGTCTATCTTCATACTTTTCATGAACCCACCACCAACACTTAACTTCATTTTCATTCACGGACTCATGCAATCACTAATGCATAATTTTGTGCCTCCTCTTCATAAGACCGTCCGAGGAGTGTCAACACTTAACCATTTTCCCACCTATGTGGACTTGTGAACTCGTGGATGTACAATTATATACCTCCCCTTCATAAGTTCGTCCAAGAAGTCCCAACACTTAACCATTTTTTCCATCTACGCAGACTCGCGTACGTACAATTTTGTACCTCCCCTCCATAGGTCCATCTTAAATGTCTCAACACTTTATTTTTTGGTGATTCTTTTGGTTTTGTGGGTTGGCAGACTCATGGACTCACGGACTCATATGAGTCCCTTCCTCTCTTCTAACACTCAACACTAAGATTATTTTTTGAGTTTGTCAGGTTCGCAGGTTGGTGGACTCATGGACCCATTCATATCACCTTTCCAATCTCCATGAACCCATCATGCTTCTAAGTCTAATGCATACACTTTAAACCCACCATTCATTTTTCGTAGCCTACAAATTTACTCCCCTTATTAAAGAACTTATTAAGGTTTAAACTCCACGAGGGCACATACTCCACCAATTACAGGCCAACACATGTTCCCATCGTACATGTAAGCTTTCTTCGTCAGTGTGATGTAAATTGTGATGTCACCCTTTTTTCTTGACCAAAATTAGATACTTACCCCCATTGATCTATGACTGATATTACTTGATTCCATCCTGATAGATATAATGGTGGAGAAGGCTTCTTGGAGTTTCTTTCATCAGAGTGCCATATTACTCGGCTACTGCGATCAACAGTCATGAGTCCTCTGAGAGTTTCTCCGATGCATCCAACAATTGTTAATAGTTTTGGATCCTTCACAAGTTCTCATATGAGAGGGACCTCGATCAACCGCCAAGATGAAAACTCCATGCCAAATCGGCGACTGCGATTCATCCAAGGAAAAGAATAAGATATATTGAATTCATTAATACCATTCTGGATTAGTGAATTTGAACTTCTTCTAGGAGAAGTATAAGTCTTAACAAACCTTCAAGGAAATGACACCTCCTATTCAATCAAGCTAAGGTTTTCTCTCTTATCCATTTTAATCCAAATTTTGGACTACAAATAGTCCATACCTATATAGGATATCTCTAGCTCAAGCTAAACCACATCAAGCCATAGTTTCAACCCTGATAACAATGAATCATATGGGAAAATATTCACATATGTGTATGGATACACATAACCACCAGCAATATGTGTGTGTGTGTGTGTGTGTGTGTGTGTGTGTGTGTGTGTGTGTGTGTGTGTGTGTGTGTGTATACACACACACACACACACACAAGAAATGGTTGCTTAAACACATTATTTACACAAACTTTATGCATGCACATAATTGTGTGATTCTAGATAATTCTAGCAAAGCAATATGTACAAGTATAATTCCAGCAGTCATTACCATGACAGAATTGCATAATTATCGGCTCCTACAATGTAATTATGCCATTGACTACATATACAAAAAATTTATAGGTCCAGACAACTCTTAACAAAATATTCTCACAAGTATAATTTTAATTGCGATCATCAGTATTTGTAACATATAATTGCCATATCTGCACAATCCTAGAAACAATAGTCAAGGATAATTAAAACAATAAAAACCTATGACAACAGTCACATACCAGGACTTCTGTACAAGTTTAATAGTAGGCATTCTGACTGGTAATTAACACATCAAATACCCATGTTATAAAACAACCCGTCTAATCATCAAGCAAACATGCACGCCCCTGAATCATTCACATGAAAATTTATCCTTAAGTTATATTTTAATATACAAGATACAAAATACTTATCTATTACATTTGATATCCAACCAAATGACTATGGGTTTTCACCTTTCCACCCAACTGTAGGCTCATATGCATTCACTCTTAGCATTCTGGCCACCCTCGTGGCAAGCCATGATACAACTAAGGAATCTCTCTCAGTTTCTCAGAAATATTTGAAGGTCACTCTCCTTCACTCTACTCTTGGTAGATATTTTTTCATACACCCACCTAGCCTAGGCCTCTTCTAGGTTTATGAGATTCCTTCCAAGCATAAATCTCACTACCCTCTTATCTCAAGTATGGTTTCGGGTCTTCTATGCTCCAGCTCAAAACCCTTCTATGTGTTCTCTTATCCTTCTATTGCACACACTCATGTATTCCTTTCAGCAACTCCCTTCCTCAGAGACCCAACCCTCCTCCAGTTCTATATCCTTGCATATCCCGAATGCATGCATGACTTAGGTAGGTTCTCAACCTGTCCTTCTATTTCTTCTGTAAGAAGTCAACTCGTGGGTCAATCCTGGGGACCTGTGGTGATCTTTCCTACTATCCTCTAGATGACCACTTATGGTCCCTTCTAACATCCCTCCATACTTCCATTCATTGGGGTGATTGGTTGTTCAACTTCCAACCTCCCTCGTTAACTTATTTGACTTGAAATCAAGGCTAAGGGAAGTACTATGAATAAGGCTTTAGGTCCTTTAGTTTATTAGGGCCTCCTCTCATTCCACTAATGATATCATGGCTTGTACCTTAAGGATTAACCCCACAATCAGTTTTGGAATTTATAATTAAACAATAATGCATTTACAATATTCACATTTCATTGCATGGAAATCAATAACCATGATTTATTACATGTATTCAGGTTTTAGAGAGTTACAATCCCCTCCCCCTTCAAAGAAACATTGTCCTTGGTGTTCTTTATTTTTCAGCAACACCTGCCATGCCTTCTTCTTTCAACTATCCCAACATTGTTATTCCTCTTCCTAATATGGTCCTTACTCAGAATTTGGAATTTGAGAACATGCCTACCGTAATTTTCAACAACAAGCACATTCATTATCATTTCATGCAAAACATTTTGTTGTTGTTTAAATTCAAGTGGAAATATTCACAAGTTAGCACAATTCTTTTTGGTGTAGTTCATGGATATACATCCATATGGTCGTCTCATTAACTTGGATCATTTCTTTCCTTGGCATACCCATTGTGTGCATGATTGAAATCAACATATTATAAACACTATTGGAGTCTCATCTTCCTTGCGGTCACTCACCCTCCATGCCTAGGCTCGGGAATCCCCTTCTCTTCTATACAGTCCCTTGGGTGATCCATCTTGCCTTGCTAGGGATTTATCAGACAAGAAGAATTTTTGATACCTCCTCAAGTCTTACAATTGAGGCTTCCCTCACACTTTCTCTACCGAAATCATCCCTTCATCATATATCACCCCAACACATCATTCTATGGGGATCATAGCTTATCATAGGGTTCTCATGTCACAATAGTAGTCTGTTTTCCATGCTTTTTAGCTTTGAAAACCATCATATATCCTCCCCAGAAATATATTTTTCCTCTCACATGTATCACATACATACATAAATTCATGAGTTTCTTTTATTATTGCGATCGAAATTCTTTCAAATGTGTCACCCACAGATTTCAAGTTCCACATATATAGGAACCAGATCCCATAAGCATGATATTTATTTCTCATGGTAGTTTGTCTCTTTCATAACCAGTAGACATTGGTCATCCTTATGGGATTACAAAACATCGATGTCCAAGGCCCCTCCTTCATGTAATTCATTCTTCACTCGGCCAAACAAAATGTTAGTTCCTCATGCACATTTTATTTTCATTGCACACTTGTAGTGGCTCATAAACAATTTCAGAATTGTGCATACTAACAATCCAATTCATCTATTCAAAAAGGAAATATCATTCCTTACACATTCATTATTTTATCATACCAATCCTTTCAAAATGTAATCATCAAATGAGTTTAATCAATGTGCCAATATACATAGCCACATTCACACACAATGCACCCTTGCATTCATTTTTAGATTATTACTTTTCATATTAGGAACTTTTCCTTGGTGGGTTGGAACTCAGTCATCATTTTAATACATGGTTCCTTTATACACATTTATTTCTACAACAGGACTGTGTTTTTCTTCTTCAACTGATCATGATCTCAAATCAACATACATGAATCTAAAAGTTTCACATGAATGCATTCAAGCATTCTTTCTTCATTGGTAACCAGGGTGCCAATGTTTATGGCCACCCAATTTCTCTCTTTACCATTTTGCAATTCTGCAAAGCACTAGAAGACACTTCTTCCATAATGGGAAGTCCCATATATAACCACTATTTTATCACATGCATCTCCTTAATGCATTACATCATCGTGCTAACTTTTAGAACTTTGGTTCCCAATCACTCCTTGATTGGGAAATGTATTTGTAACATATATTTGTTCATGCATTTTTCCTAGTATTTCAATCATCCTCGGTTGTTAGAGATTCACACCTCCATCATGTAGGTTCTTCTTCTTGAATCAAACCCTACTTGGGTATCAATGACATGCAACAAACATTTAAATCACATGCATACCATCATAACATAGACTATTTTAGAAGGGATTATTACCCAAATCCATTTTACCTCTCATACCACATGGGCATGAAATATTTATACCTGTTATGAATGCCAACACCTTCTATGATATTACCTCTTAAGTGATGCTTCCTGGGGACTTCTATAATCCCTTTCACATTTTTCTTATTTTTTATCAGCAACCTTCTTTCATTCACTTTTGTCTGAGGTTGTTCACTATTGGCAATTTTCCTTCCCTAATAGTTCCAATCTTTTCTACACATGACATACATCACCACAATCACATTTTTCATTAGTTGTCATGTAAAATCAAATGCATGTACCATAGCATTTATTTCAGTAAAACATTTTCATAAATTCCTTAGCATATCTATATGCACTCCATCACATTGTCCCCAATGTTTTCATGAGTGCAACCATAATCAAATCAGTTGTAACTCTCAACATTCTCATGCCAAAATATCTGCATTCATCATTATATCAGTCTCTCATCCCATAGAAGCATGATAGACAACAATAAAGGAGTTAAGGGATTCTCCCATCAGAAAAATTTCAGCCTAACTGAATTAGTTTCAAGGCCTCATTTCCTTCTCAGACTATAGCTTAACCAAGCTCATTCATTTAAACACATTCAATATTGTATCTTTCAGCTACTAGCTATAATTATTTTCATAGTTGTCCTTTTTAAGCATACAAATCTGATTTATTATTTAGAGTTTCATAGTGAGAGAAGTATTAATCACTTTCTCCTTCTTTGCTTTTATAGTTTACCCCACTTGATATCTGCTTGTTCTATCTCTTGAGAAGACTTAGTCATGTTCACCTTGGACTTCTTGGATAATTCAGCATACTACATCAATAAGTTTCTTGTTTATAATGAATCACGAACTTGTGCATTCCACACATTTCCCACCCAGAGATCAAATCGGTCCTCATTCGTCTACATGTCTTGGTACTCATGCATGATATTTTAAAATGTAATCCAGGATTCGTATATAAATAGGTTTTACATCTTGTTGTTCAACTCTCAATAGTCATTAATTTTATAGCTCTATTCTTCTGGCAGATTTATTTACACAATTCCTCAACAAAAACCTCTTCAACATGAAACTCTCTTGTTGCATATCCAAACGATCTGACATTACCTCATTTTTTGAGTTAGCCTCAGCTTTGTCATCTCATATTCTTACCTAATCTTCCATGAGGAATTATCATCATGCATATTTATTATGCATTTAGATTGTGCACTCACGCATGCACGCTTATTCCATCAATTACATTCATTGTACTTTAATAACATGCCTTATCATGTGGCGTGAGTGTCCATTGTTGGAATACTAAGAGGGGGGTTGAATCAATATGAGCACTTTATACCACTTTTAACCACAATATATATTATTTCACTTTATCAACAATCTTCAATAGTTTATCATCAATGTATCATCTATGATTGAATTCAATATATCATGAGCATATAATCATAAGAAACATCACATCAAATACACAGTACACCAGTATTTACGTGGAAACCCAAATGGGAGAAAACCATGGAATGATTTATTATATATATATATAAAGAATTCATTCATAGGAAGCACCAACTTTAAAATTCTCTATCTACAACTGGAAGGAGGCTACAACACCATATTTACAGGCTCCAACCTAAAGGAATCTACAACTCCCTGAATTCTCTGGCTCTAACCAGAAGGAGGATTCAAATCCCTGATTCTCAGGCTCCAACCTGAAGGATGCTCCAACTCCCTAATTCTTCGGCACTGTTGGCCCTCGGACAAGTTTTAAGGAAACCTTGGTCAGGTTTGACCACTTTTTGTACTTCGACACAATGATCGAGGAAGGAACACCCAGGCGAAGATGAGATCACAAATCTCACTTGTTTTGCGGGCTTGTGGACCCAACAAGGGGTTCCTTAAGGTTTTTTTAATGGGTTATGGGATGTCGTCCCATGGGCTTACCCATGATTAGGCCTTTTTGTAAGATATTGTAAAAGTATAAATAAGTAGGAATGTATGATAGGAAGAGAGACTTAGAGAGAGAAATATAAGTAGTTAAGTGCAGGAAGTTATGAGTGCTTTCTGCAACAAAATGTGTATGTAAGGTTCTGTGCTTGATAGAGGAGTTGGCTATGTTCCTTGACCTAATTTTGGGAAGGAGGATCCGGTGCTCAGTGCGTAGATATCCTATCCTCTATGAACCTAGCTTTGTGGCTAGGTACACAGGAGAAAATGAGTGTAAGAATATTGAAGATTAATAAAGAAGAAGAAGCAATTGGTGGGCGTAGCCCCACACTGGGGTGAACCACGTATATCTTGGGTCTTTGGTTTTCTTTGTGCTTTGTTGCTTATGTTATAAATATTCTTAGTGACTTTGTTATTATGTATGATAGATATATTTGTTGATGCTTAATGCTTTATTGGTGTTAGGAATGAATGAATGTTAGATCTAACTCATTGCTATGTGCTAAATGATTGAAGTACTTAATCTTTATTGTTACTTCACCGATCTAGTATTAGGGCAGGTCCTGTGATGTTATTAAAGCTAATGAACTAATGCATATCATATTCTAAGTGTTGCTAGAGAACTCTGTGAAGTGTTGTTATCACATATCTATGTCCCAGCTTCGTTACAGATGCATGTGTCTTGTAACCCCCCTGCTTCTACCTTGGGTGAGACTTTTCCTGCCTCACAGGTGTTGTCGAAAGGGACGGTAGTTAGGGTTTTTGTTGGTGTGTTGTTGAAGCATTGAACCCTGGGTCTACCCCTATGCCAACAAATGGTTTTGTTGCGAGGAAGTCATACATAAAATACAACCTGTGTAGGATGAGGCCTACAAGGTGTTCGAAGAAATTGAGGGACAAGGCTCGCAACTAGACCAAGTGGTTTCAATAGTGGAACAATGCTTGGAAGGGCCTGTTATAGAGCATATGATATAGGAGCTCGCTGAGCAGGAGGCTCAGGCAAAGCAGCAAGTCAAGAAAGCTCGAGATAGGCTCGAGGCCTTCAAAGCAATGTTTCCCAGACCTGAGTGACTCGAGACGAGTCACGGGTGAGTGTTGGGGGCTTGTTGGCCCTCGACCAAGTTTTGAGGAAACCTTGGTCAGGTTTGACCAATTTTTGGACTTCAATGCATTGATTGAGAAAGGAACGCCCAGGCGAAGCTGAGATCACGGATCTCACTTGTGGACCCAACAAGGGGTTCCTTAGGGTTTTTTTAATGGGTTATGGGATGTCAGCCCATGGGTTTACCCATGATTAGGCCTTTTTGTAAGGGATTGTAAAAGTATAAATAAGTAGGAATGTATGATAGGAAGAGAGACTTAGAGAGAGAAATCTAAGTAGCTAAGTGTAAGAAGTTATGAGTTCTTTGTGCAACAGAATGTGTATGTAAGGTTTTGTGCTTGATAGAGGAGTTGGCTCTATGCCTTGACCTAATTTTGGGAAGGAGGATCTAGTGCTCAGTGCATAGATATATTGTCCTCTGTGAAGCTGGCTTTGTGGCTAGGTGCATAGGAGAAACTGAGTGTAAGAAGATTGAATATTAATAAAGAAGATGAAGCAATTGGTGGACGTAGCCCCACACTCGAGTGAACCACATATATCTTGTCTTTGGTTTTCTTTGTGCTTTGTTTCTTATGTTATAAATATGCTCAGATCCTTTGTTATTATGTATGATAGATAGATATTTTGATGCTTAATGATTTATTGGTGTTAGGGATGAATGAATGTTAGATCTAACTCGGTGCTATGTGCTAAATGATTGAAGTACTTAATCTTTATTGTTACTGCGATGATCTAGTATTAGGACAGGTTCTGCGATGTTATTAAAGCTAATGAACTAATGCATATCATATTCTAAGTGTTTCTAGAGCACTCTATGAAGTGTTATTATCACAGATCCGTGCCCCAACTTGGTTACAGACGCCTGTGTCCTATAAGCCCCCATGCTTCTACCTCGGGTGAGACTTCGCCTGCATCGCAGGCATTGCCGAAAGGGATGGTAGTTAGGGTTTTCGTTGGTGCGTTGTTAAGTGTTGAACCCTGGGTCTGCCCCAGTGCCAATGGGAACCAATCGGAAGGATGCTACAACCCCATTTCCTTTCCCTATCTTGTCACCCTAAAGTATAAGTGTAGACCAACTTTCACTACCACAATCACTGCCACTGTCACTACCACTTCCACTTTCACTGTCACATCAACTTGTAACTTATCAACGTGTCATTGTATCCAACCTATCACTGTCACTGATACTCAACCAGATCCTATCACATGGATCATATACCAAGGACACCTCTATACTAGATGTCCAACATCACCAACACATGTCTCTACCAATCATGTCTCAATATCACCAACATACCATCACAAGATATGTGTCTCAACCATGTACCAAACCATCAACCTGTACCATACCAAACATCAATCCTGTACCAAAACCTGTACCACACCAATTGTATCAACCATGCACCATAACCTATACCATATCCCTCAACCATCAACTATGTACATCGACACCATACCAAGTACCAATATTGTACCATACCATGTATCAGCCATGCACATCAACACCATACCATGTACCAATCATATACCATATCATTCCATACACCATATACCAATAAACCAATATATGAACCAACAATGTATCCAATGATGTGCCTCAAGTCATAAACCAAATCTCACAAACACATGCCTCAAGCATGCTCCTCAATATCACCAAGCTGCAACCTCATAACACAATATACCAAGCCTCAAGTATGCACCATAACATGTAACCAAACCATACACCAAGATAGTTAATAATGCTTCTAATCAATGTACCACAACATCACCAACATGTATCATATCACATACTATCATTACCATGCATGTACCATAACACCATAACTATAACCCTTAAAACTTACCTTTGATCATGTAGGTGACCTATTGTACTGTAAACTAACATGTAACTTCTTTAACAATCCTTAGCAACCAGGTACCAACATCTCTTCTCACCCTTTCAGAAGCTTTTCATAGATCCACAACTTCCTTTACTACTACCCCCGGATATTCTCACTTTCCTCCACTACAGCCCACGTACGTTTGTGTCATTCTAACCTATAACTTGTGAATACCTCAGAAACTAGGGTTACTCATGTTCGCTACAAATTTGATACTTTCACCTTGGACCTTTCATAAACATGTCGTCACAAACTAGGAAAAAGATGAACCATAACATTCACAAGATATATATTCAATGTAAGTCTGTGTGTATTTGTGAATGACTCCTTGAGGGGTATTTATACTTTTTCTAGGTTACCTCTTTTTCTTATTTTAGGGGTTTCTTGTTACAACCACTTTACCCTTTGACTAATACTTGTAACCAACTAGAGGCTTCTTGACCACTCTTCGGGGCTTCCAACTTTACAATGTCATATCTCCCTAACCATGAGGAACCACGTGGCATTCCACATATCACCAAAAACGACACGATGTGTACTATCCATATATGATAGTCTTACTTGAAATTTCATTGTCCTTCATTTACATATTCCTTAACAAACTTTGGGTCCCATAACCACACCTTCGAGGCTACATGTTGACTACATCAAAGGAACCCAACTAACTCATCATCAATATCGATCATACAAATGTCAATCAATTTTATAACATCTATGTATATCTTATAAGGTTTGACATAAATCTATAAGGGTTGACATCAATCTCCAAGATCACTCTCCAAGGGTTGACATCAATGACAACCAACTATAACACTTAGGCATGCTCATGCCAATTGTAACACTCATGCTCATTCTCCCCCTATTATCATCTCTCCTCATAAATGTTTCTATCTCTCCCCCTTTGAAATCAATGGAAAAGGGTATCTTCCCTTGGGGTTGCTCCCCTTGTCTTCATGCCTCTGTTATTTCTCTTCATATTTGGCCAAAGGTTAACTCCCCCTATAAATATGCCTCCTCCTAATATTGTACATGTTGTAATCAATCATGGGTAAAAGAATAGCTACCTCTATGGGTATATCTCCATGTTTGTATGATACTAATATTAATTTATATATCTCTCTCTTTGATCATTTTTCCTCCCTTGAATTTTTTGTAATATGTATATGTTTCCTTTACTCTCTTCTAGTGTTGTTTATTGTCCATTGGTGCTTCCTCTTGAATTTCACTGACATATATAAAAATAATTCAAAATTTTATTTATGCATTTACTTGTCATGTTCACTTGACCATACTATTCAACAATGTCCTTCTGATGATATAACTTCTGTTGACGGTTTCTCTTTCCCTGTTCTATTGTGCCTTTCACTGCTTTCCTTTCTACGACCAACTGATTCCAACTGATTTCACTGATTCCAATTGTAAATATGATGTTATGCATATTAATCATGTTTCTTATACCTACCAAGCATATCACAAATCCATCTCTATCCATATGTCACAAATTGTTCATAACCTTGCTACTCAATTGTCCACAATGTTGACCCATGTGTCACTGAACTATCATGAAGGCTTCACATGGATATGATAAAATTGATCATCACATGTTCTTTTTTATTATATTGAATCAAATATGTCCATTGATCTTATCTATATTCTCATCAAACTCATGCATTTCTGGAATGACCTGTACTAAAGATATCCCTTCCTGAATACAATCATAAAATTATTCCTACTAACTGATACATGTGTGGGAACACTACTTCTAAACTACTTCATATTGCTTGACTACTCTGATTTTGTTACTTTGTACTTCTCCTATTTGACTACTCTGAATTTGTCTCTGTAAATACTTCATACAGCTTGAAAGATGGTTCTTTGATCTGTAGTATCTACTGCATAGAATCCCCCTATTCAACATGCATATTTACTAGGAGTCTCCAAGTCGGATGGCTCAGAAAAGTACCCTATTTGATGTAGAGTAATCTACCTCTTCATATGTAGAATTATCTTTCTAAACTACGACTTCTTCCTTTCTTCCCATGGATTGATATTGCACTACAATTCTTGAAAGTATAATCTCTTGAACCTGTTCTTTATTCACCTGCTCTTCTTTTCTTTCTCATACTACTACAAATCCTGCGATCTCTAGGACTTGGTCTTTATTCACATGTTCTTCTTGTTTTTCATTTCTTCTCCAAACCTTCCTATATCTAGCATCTTTCTTTTTCCCTATAGATTTGTCTTTGTATCGTACTATTTCCAATCCTGAGAGTATGACTTATTGGTGTTCTTCATTCATATGATCTTAATTTGCATGTTCTCGTTTTCTTTTACAAACCTTATTATATATGATATTAGTGTTATTTCTCAAAGAAGTATCCATAATGCTTCTACAAACACAAGTTATGTGTTCATAGTTATGGCACTTGTAACATTCAATTTCATGTGGGGCCACATAAGAATTTATTGCTTGAACATTTATTCCATCCTGCAATACGCAACCTTATGTCCAAAATTAGTACAATAAAAACAATCACTATAAAATAAATTTAAATACCTGGGATTGAATGATCCTTTTTGTGGTGTAGTCCTTCTAAATTCCTGCCTTGGATGGTCATAATATTATCTTTTGTGGATTCCTTCATTATGGTTGAAGCTTCTTTGTTGCTTGAATGTGGTAGGTCTTGTTGAATATGTATCTCTATTATACTCATTCTTCTTTGATTATTTCTTACCATGATTCCTTCCTTTGAGTACTTCTGCATAACTCTTACTATTTTCTTCATTCTTCTTTTCTAGCAACCTAGAGGGATTCTCTTCAACATTCTCTACGGATGATGTGGATGTTTCTCTCTCTTCAATATTCATGCTGAGCTTGACGTCTTTGTCTCTTAGTGTGACAAATTCTTATTCAAGATTCTCAAACTCTTCTTCTTTCTTCATCATTTTACTCTTCATGACTTATTCCTTCCTCTTTTCTTCTTCAAGTTGGATATTCAAGGAGATTATTTCTTTCTCAATTCTTCTCTCTTTTTAGCCAAATTTTTCTTCAAGTTGATTTAAGTCGTCGATTATTTCTTTAAGATGATCTTCCAATATCTTCTCTCTCTTTTCTTCTTCTTCCTTTAATGTTGTTATTTTGATTTCCAAACACTACTTTTGATCCTCGAGATTTTCTTTAGTCCTTCTAGCTGACATTTTAACATCATGATCGTCTGCTCAACTTCTATGAAGTTAGAGTTCTGAGATTTTTCTTTATTCAACATCTGATTCTTCATGACTTCTTTTTTTCTTTGCTTCTTCAAGTTGGATCTTCAATGTGATTATCTCATCTTCAATTTCTCTTTCTCATTGACTAAAATCTGCATCATGATTCTTTTTATTTTCAATCTCAGAATTTTCTTCTATTTCATTGGGCCTTTCTGTCTCATTACTTTCAATCTTCAAATAAGGGCATTCAATTTCAAGATGTTCATGTTCTTCACAATTAAAGAAAAAATAATCACCTATGTAGGCTTCTTCATCATCTGAGTTATCATCTGCATTGTTGGCCCTTGACCAAGTTTTGGAGAACCTTGGTCACGTTTGACCAATTTTGAGACTTCGACAGGCTGGTTGAAGGCGAGCCACAAGGTGAAGCGGAGATCGTGGGATCTCGGCCCCTTATTAGGGAAAATTTTAGGTTTAGGGTTTATGTAACATGTATGGGATGTCAACCCATGGGTTTACCCATGTTTAGGCCCTTTTGTAATGTATAAATAGAAAGCTAGGCGATGTAAGTAATAGAGACCTAAGTGTGTAATGTGGATGGTGAGCTAAGTGCGAACAGTTGTGGATGCTTCATGCATACTGTGTGTTAAGAACTTGCAGAGCTAAGTGCAAGTAATTGTAAGAAGGATTTGTGCTTAAACCTAGTTCGAGGAAGGAGGATCTGTTGAGGTGTGCACAAATCTCTTGTCCTATGTGGAGTGGGTTCTTGTGGCTATGTGCTTGTACAAGATTGAAAGAAGACAATAAAGAAGAGAAGATTTGGTGGATGTAGCCCCACGCTGGGGTGAACCATGTATATCATGTGTTGTGGTTACTTTGTGCATTATAGTTGTTATGTTATTGATGTGATTTATGCTTAGTGCAGTGATATATGTTAGATGCATCTAATATAATATCTTAGTGCTTAGTAATGTGAATGAATGCTAGATCTGATCTATTTCTATATGTCAAGTGCTTGGATGTATTAGATCTTGTTGAATACTGTGCTTCTCTATAACTAGGGTTTCAACCTACAAAGTGAATAAGGGTTAAATACTAATGAATGTTAACTGCTAAGTGCTTTGTTAGTGTTGTAATCACATATATGTGTCCCGGCTAGGTTGTAGACACTTGATTCCTACAACCACCCTTGCCTCTACCTCGGGTGAGACTTCATCTGCTTCGCAGGTGTTGCCGAAAGGGCCAATAGTTAGGGTTTTTTTGGTTCATTGTTGAAGCATTGAACCCTAGGTCTTCCCCTGTGCCAACAAATGGTTTTGTTGTCGGGACCTGAAACTGTGATTGCTAGGAACTGAAGAAAAGAAATCTTTGTGTGTAGATATGCTTCTTTAGTGCGCAGTACTCTACTTGACTTGCAAAGCTCTGTGTTAAGAAAGGAATCAGATATAAAGAAAAGAGGTAAGATCTTAAATCTTTGTTCTCTGAGAAAGGTAAGATAAGTGAAAATTTTGTTTCAAAAGAATGGATCTAGGTATTTCTAATAGATTTTGTCCTAGTCTAAAAAATAGGGCACAGCTAGAAGAAAGAAGATTGGATATGAATAGATCTGATAAGAATATCGAAAGATATGTTATTCCTATGCATAGAAAGAATGTTTGGACTAAGAAATGGATGCAAGATCCTAGAAAGAATTTTTTGCAGGTTAGTTACAGTGATCCCACTGTGCAGTACAGGAAAGGTTGGGGGTCATTTAAAAAAAAGAGAGGATTAACTCTTTTCTATAGTTGCAAAAGACTGTGACATCTTGCTAAGGAATTCCCTGGTAGAGGTCCTAGTTGTCTTTGTTGTAAAGCTATGGACCATGAAGTTTTGGATTGCCCTAGAATGATTGCTAAAGTTGAAAAGATGAATATGAGACAAGAAAACTATGAGACAGGCCAAGAAACTAAGGATGTGATAAAACCCCAGAAAGAATCAGAGACTGTATTATTACAGATGAAAGAAACCCTGAATGATCACAGAGAGATCAACTTATCAGAGATATTAAAAGAGAAGGAATGCATAGAAACAAGAATAGGAAACTTCGACATAGACTCTGTTTTGGATGAGGAAACACAAGGGAATATCATGACATAAATAACTTGGGAAATTTTGGGGAAGCCTGCCATGGTTCCTTCATTGAGAGGAATAGGATTATTTAGAGGAAATCTAATAACCCTATGTGGAAGACTTACCCAGTAAACTATGAGTGCTCATGAAAATTCGACAGAGGAAGAATTTGAGATCGTTAAATTTGTTGAGAACAACGCCCCATTTGCTATTTTGCTAGGAAAAACCTGGATTGAGAAAGATCAAATACGAAGGAAACAAGAAGAGGAGGATCTAGAAAAAAAAAATCAAGAACTAAGAGATTCCATGGCTAGGAGAATATCGCACTTACTGAAAGAACAAGAGGACCAATTGAAGCTATTAAGGACCAGAGATCTGGACGTCAAAGTTGAAAGAACACAGGAAGATTGAAAACACCTGTCTGTACAAGAGAGTAGAGAACCTACCCCAGAAAGAGAAGAAGTATTACCCTCGAACCCTATGAAAGACCCTCCACAGTGCGAAGTTACTCTGCCAAGAGGAGAAAATAATGATAATGGAAAGAGGAAACCAATGACTCAGATTACAGGAAAGAAAGACATAAATCTCAGCGAGAAGACAGCAAATGTAGAAAAGTTACAGGAAGTTTCAGGGAGTGTTGGCAGCCAATTCAATTTTTTCTATTGTCCTATCAGCTGCCTACACCTATGTCTTCTGAACTTCAAATTGTCGTCGCATTTTTGCAAATGGACGATATTTTCATTTCTTGCGACATTTGCAAATTGGTATCCATTTAGTTTTCACGACTGTAAGCGTGAAAACTCCTCCATCGTTATTTGAACTGTCATGATCTTTATCGATATTTTGAGTGGCACTTACATTTGGTTTATCATTAAGTGGCTAAAAGGATTTTCGAACTATGCCTATTTGCCTATCCTTTCTTTGATTGCGCAACTTGATTTTATTAAACTTATGAGGCATTGAGCATATGGGTTTATACTTGATTCTATGAATTGCATAGGGGTCATGGTTTATTTTTTTTATATATGATGTGATCCTTATTTTTATAGCTCTTGGCTTGTCAATTTTATAATTATCGATTGTCACAATGTTTTATAAACTTTTGATTACACGTTTGGGAAATAAGTGTGTGGTTAACATTTGGGTTTGATTTCACATTGGATATTCATGGTTTGAAATATTATAATGGCGCATTGGTATATCATCCACCGTTGAATTCTTTGGTTGAACGAATGATATGGTGTTGAGATATGTTATGATTGATTGAACAGAGGATTAATTGGCGGTTGTACTTTGCCATTACTATTATGCATGGCGGTGAATAATTCCACCAACCTCGCATGCGCACATTAATGCTTCCCCTTTGATCATTCGTAGCTGTTAGCCCAAATGACTCTGCTCCTGTGTGTTGGTGAATGTGACCCAAACCCTTACCATGTGCTCGCACCATGGCTCTAGTCATGAGGGCTGAACCTAATGGCAGCCAGGCTTTGTTGATGTTCAACAGTGCCCGCAGTGACCTTGAGGACAGTGGGTGGTTCCTGTTCATACAAAAGTTTGATGGTTTTAACCTCTGCGTTTCTAGGCAATTCGCCATGACCTTTGATGGCTGTCGAGACAAATTCGGTGATGTTCAATTGCAAATTGACGAGCAGTTTATCAGTCTTGCTACGGGTTTGCCTGCCACTGGACAACGATGGTCCAAGAATTGCAAAGTGGAAGAGGTCCCTTGGACACTGCTCTTCCAGTCGCGTAAGGTTATCTCCTGTGACAAAGGTTTTCCTGTGACCATGCTGAAACAGCATTGGCATGATTTATTGATGATTATCAAATAGTTTATCACTTGCGAAGGTTGATACAGTTTTGTTTTCTTACACCACCTCCATTTGCTTATGGTTTTTATGGGTTACCAACTCAATATGCCCTATTACTTGCATAGAAGCCTATTCAAAATGTCAAAAAAGTACAAAAGGAACCAGGCTGATAGCAGCCTCTTTCACTATGGGCTGGTTAAAATGATTGTTGTCTTTCATTCGGGGTTACACGGAGACTATTGGAATGATTTCCTTGCTCGCAACAATTTTGAGGATTCGAATCCCCCACAGGTTGACAAACCTGTGGTGAGCGAAGACAAGACTGTAACACCGGTACCCTACAGCATTCTGTTACCTAAACCCTTACCCGACTCACCTATCAACCTACACCACTCTGTGACCACGGATGTCGAGACTGTTAAGCCTGTGGGCAAGAAGCCTAAATCCAAACCTACTGCAAACGCCAAAGGCAAAAAGAATACCCGTTTAATTTCTCGGATGGCGAGGAACAAGCCAAAACCTCTTGTCAACCCTAACCCTATCGTGTTGAGTGAAGACTCCAACTCGGAGGTGGAGCATTTTTTGGCTAGTGAGTACCCCTATTCGGAAGGTTTGTGTGTCGAACCCTCGTTTTATTTTGTGTCGAACCTACCCCTTTGCCTACAAAACAACCCTAACTACCCAGGCATTAAGATGCCTTGTGAAGCCCCCAGTCATTCATCTAAACCCTCTCCTGCTCTGTCAAAACCTACAGTGTCACCATGTGATCAATGTAGCTCGTGGTTAGAGAGGTATTATCTTGATGTGCCAATGCTACAGTCGAGAATTCACTCTTTGGAGGACCAAGTTGCACGACTTACCAGTCAAAAGGATAAATTGCAAGCCACTGATAAGAAACAGAGGACGACGGGCTCTATTTTGTTTAAAAATGTGGAATCAGCTACAGCGGTCGTGAATTCTAAGTTGGCATAGTTTGAGCAGTCTCACTGGTATGTTCTATCACTTGTTTATATAACGAATTCAAATTCTTTGAATAGCTCTGATTATAGATTGGATTTGCTCTGTCACATCATATGCATTATGTACATAGTTTTGTTTTGATTAATGGAATTTTGTTTTCCCAGTTTAGCTTTGATTGGATTTTCTTCGATTCGATTGATCGTGGTATGGATTTGATTGGTTTGATTTAGCTTAAATTGGATACTCTGTTGTCAATTAAAATCGTTTGTATCTATTATGGACACAAGCTATTTCTCGTATTTCAATTTTGAACACAATCAAGTTTCGATTCGAATTGGTTATAATCTATACGATATGATTAGCAATAATGGTTAATTGTTACGGTTTTATGTTTCATATGATTTTTGACCAACATGAATACAATTCGGATTATTTTTTATATGTTTCTGTTAATATTCACCCAAATCGTGAATAGATACGATTCATAACAGTTATACCCAGCCGGTTGATTAGCATTGGTTTACTCGATTATGTTATCAGTTCGACTCATATTGCAATGAATATGCTGTTTAAATTTGAGTTGAGGAACAAAAGTAACTATATCCAGGTTCACGATTTGTTTCTATAATTAAACTCAGTCGTGATTTGATTATTTGCCCAGCTGATAATTATAACCCCTGTTGATTCTATTAAGATTGCAATCATGATTTATCGATCCTGTCTATTGACTGTGCAAGGATCAATCATGAAATTCATTGGGTTGATGCTGTTAAGTATGACTTCATTTGAACATAATCGAAACAATCTTTCTATCTTTACATTTGATTGAACGATTGTTATATCATTATAGCTATGACAAGTGGAAATTGGTTGTGTTGGATTAGATCATATCACATATGATATCACTCATTATTGATTTCATTTGGATATGAAACAGTCTCGTTACT
>ML782003.1:1154848-1208375 GCA_009831015.1 Picea engelmannii | reverse complement strand
TTTTTAATGATTATTGAAAGAAAATTGGATTGGATTATTTTAAAGAGATTTGATTTGATTTTTATTTGATCTTGTATACTATTTTAGACTAGCTACAGAATCAGATGATTCTGTAGCTAAGTCTGTAAGATTAGATTTTTATTGTTTTGTTAATAAGATATCTTTCTAACTTGATATTTTTGGTCTGTTGCAGATGAATTCGAAATTGCAGTGGATTTGATGAGCAGTTAGGGGATATTTGAAATATTTCACTTGCATTTTAGTTTCCTAGTTTAGTTGATTTTGGGAATATCTTCCCAGAGTATGTAAAACAGTTTGATATTATCCACAGGGAGGTTTTACCCTGTGGAAAGACTTATATATACTTATTATTTTTGTAATAATGGACATCCTCATTCGTGGGAGAACAAGGATATGGAATTTTAATACAGACTGAGGTAGAATTTGGTGTTTTGTTACAGCTTTAGCTCCTCATTATATCAATATTTTGTTTCATGTTGTGTATATCAATTTGTATTTGGTTAATGACTACTTTAGCTATCTTAATCATGTGCAAATGATATAATTTAATCACTGTAATCCATTTCTGATTTCTTCCAAGCATTTAAAAAACGTAGCAATTGCATAGTTCAGTTTGTGAATGGCAGATTTCTCTTCTTCATAACTTGAATTATTAAATATAAGTTTTTGCATAACAGGTTTCCCTTATTGCAGAGATTTATAAATCTTAAAATTGTTATGGTTTTTTATGTCTTGTTTGTCCTGTAAATAACTCAAAGAGCAACATAGCCTATCGTTTACGAGAAGCTTTTGGATTGACCGATGTGAGTTTCCTTCCTCCGACCAGCTTCGAAGTCATCAGACACAGGACAAAATTGGAGCGTTTCCAGGTCAGTTAGTCATATGTTTATTTTAGTTTAGTTAGATATATGTGTGTGTTTTAGTATATTAGATTGTTTAATTTTAGTAAGTTTTATTTCTTATTGATCAAACCATAAAATCAAAAAAGAAATACCTTTCTTTGTCGTAGGACAGATTGCAAATGAGTTTTACAGGTTTTATTCAAATCTGCAATTTGTAGATATTGTATATTTGTGAATAAGTTGTAATTTAATTAGTAATTGCATATTTAAATGTTAGAGTTAGTGTAATAGTAATTAGTAGATTGTATATAATAGTTAGAGTAGTTTATATTTAGTTTTAGTTTAATTTAGTAGTTTGTTTTAATTAGATTAGTGTATTAGTTTGTTTTTATTTATTATTAGTTAGTTTATTTTCTTGTATTTAGTTTTAGTTTGTTTTGTTAGTTTTAGTTAGTTTAGTTAGTTTTATTTGTTTTAGTTAGATTAGTTAGTTTAGATTAGTTTTCTCTTTGGTTTTCTTAGAACCTTAGAACGGCCAACGGAGTCGTTAAACCCATCAGGGTGGTTCATTCCAAACGGCTTGGGTTATTTAGACAACCCCGGACCAGTTCCACTCTCTCAATTGATGGACGGACAATTTCACCCGCCAACAAATGGTGCTAGAAGGAGGGCCTGAACTTAATTAATGGCACGAGGAGATCACAAGACTCCTCCACCCCCTAATCGCTCACCTATAGTGACTAGAAGCCGTTCACTTGAAAATATTCCCCTTCAAACAACAACTACTTCAATCGACGATCCTCAGATCACAGTTGAGCCAGCAACCCCTAATCCTACACGTGGTGACCTACAAGAGATTGTACGCCAATCTCTTATCAAAACACACAATGCCTTAGCTCGTCTTAGGAAACCAAACCATCCGTGGGGTCAACCTTTAGACTTCTCTGATATCAGAGAACAGTTAGGTGACACTAACCTCACTGTGAATCCTATAGATCCAATCACAAATCCTACTGCAGGAGGATCTGGGATACCTCCTTCACCACCTCCCTCATCTCCTTCCTCTTTTGGAGGAGATTCCTCTTCAGACGAAGGCAATTCACCTTCTCAGCCTTCCACACCCACTACCCCAATGCCAAATCAGAACAACCCTGCTAGACCCTGGTTGGACCAGGATGTTGTAGCTGTACCTGGAGCCCAACACCCTTTACCTAAGCACCCAGAGAAATGGCTTCCCAAGTTTGATCCTGATTCAAAACAGATAGTTGAAGATCATATCAAAAAATTTATGTTAGCCATCAGACTACGTAATGTTGAACATGAAGATGTTGTCTGTAGGTTGTTCCCTTATACTTTTGAGGGTAATGCGTCCACTTGGTACTTTTCCCAACAGCCCCATACCATAGTGTCTTGGGAAAAGTTTGAGTCATGCTTTTTGGAAAAATTCAGAGATGGTAAACCTCCGGAAGTCTTAGTCATGGATCTTTCGAGCTTGAAAATGAACCCAAAAGAAAAAGTTAAATATTTTAATCAAAGATTCTTAACACTTAAAAATCGAATCCCTGCAGATTTTATGCTTGCTGAGAGTCTTGTAATAGCTTACTACACTAAAGCTCTACATCAAAGAATAGCTATTTGGGTTAAACGTTCTAAAAAGGCAACGTTGTTAGAAGCCTTCGAAGAGGCTACTCAGATCGAAAAAGATATACTTAGTATTAAGGACTCTTCTAGCAACGAAACTGAGACTTATTCCAAAAAGAAGATTGAAATTCTCCCCAGACCTACACAAAGCAAAACACAACCTAAAAACTATGATTTGGAAAATTTAACTAAAGTTGTACAAAAATTGTCTAATCAAGTTATAGATTTAAAAAGGTCGACTGAAGAAGCTTCCTCGAGTAAAGGACCCTACAAACCCCCTTTCCGAAAGCCTTTTCCCACCAACCATCCTAATCCAAACCCCGAAGGCTTGAACCTAGAAAGTTTGCAATGCGCTCTTATGACAATTCTAGAAACCCAAGATAACTTGATGCCTCCTAAAATCCCTTCGGAGGAAGTCGAGCAGGAAACAGTTCAAGAAGAAGAGTCTTATCCAAACATCTTTCAACATTTCTCGGATAACATATTTCAAGCTAACTTCGAGATTGTTCACCCTTACAACACTAGGAGTAAGACAACAAACAAACCTCCTACCGAGAACACTACAAATTCACCTCCAAAGCCATCTAAATCAGCAGAAATTAAACAGAGTAATATCAGCCCTAAATTAGATTATGATGTTGTTGAAGATCTTAAAAAATTAAGGGCTAATATTTATATTTATGAGTTGTTGAAGTTTCCATTTTTGTTACAGAAGATGTTGCAAAATATTTCAGAGAATGGCAAGAATGGTAATTCAAATGGTAACAAGGTTGTGCAAAGCAAAGTTTCGCAGAAGACTTCCACTAAAAATAATCCTGATCCTCAAGATAAAGGAAGCCTTCCTATAGTTCCTGTAAATAATGTAAATAATGTAAATAATGTAGATAAAGTAGCATTAGAAACTGCGAGTAAGAAACCACAAGCTACTACTCTAAGTACTCGCAAGAATGTACCTCCTTTTCTTTTAACTTTCGAAATCTTCAACAAAAATGTGCATAATTGTATGGTTGACTCAAGAGCATCATCAAATGTGATGCCTTGGTCTGTCTGCCAAAAGATTAACACTGAAGTGGAACCATCTTCTTTGAAAATCATACAACTTGATCGAACAGATGTTAAAGTTATAGGCGAACTAAAAAATGCATTGATTAGATTATCGTCTAACCCAAAGGTTCATCTGGTTATTGATATAATTGTGGTGGATATTCCAGAAGTGTATGGTCTGTTTTTTAGCAGGGACTGGTCGGAGTAGCTACATGGTTACTTCACAACGGGCTGGTCTCACTTATGGCTCCCAGAAAATGGTAAGCCCAAGAAGATTAGGGTGAATCGTGAGCGCTACCTTAAGTTCACGGTCACGGATTTGAACGACCCAAATGAACCATACACACATCCTGTTGATTCACCTGAAGTCCAAGGGATGGACACCTTCTTCGGAAATTTCATGGCTGAAGTTTCACCTATCAACAATCCAGAACAGCAGTCTAAGATCATAGCATATGTGCAACCAACAACTTCTATACAACAGTCCCATGAACCCGATGAAAATCAAATTTGGTCTGTATATTTCGATGGTTCCAAGTCTAAAGAAGGAGCTGGTGCAGGCTGCATCATTATTGATCCGGCAGGTAACAAGAAATTAATGGCTTGTAGACTCGAATTTGAATGTACAAACAATATCGCAGAATATGAGGCTTTACTGCAAGGTCTCAGAAAATCTCTAGACATGAACATTCAAAATCTGGTTGTATTTGGCGACTCTGAAATAGTGGTTAGACAGGTAAGAGATTCTATACACTGTCTTTCCCCGCATCTCAAAAGCTACCAGTCTGAGGTATGGAGTTTGATGAACAAATTTTCTGCATTCAATATAAATTCCATTCCTAGATCAAATAATGCTGAAGCAGACTTATTAGCTAATGTTGCTTCTAAACTTCTTCTTACAGAAGGCTTATCCCCAAACGCATTCTCCGTGGAGCTATTGTTTCGACCATCTGTTCCTGACAATATCACGAACTAGAGAGTATTTGACGATGATCAGCAGATCATTAACTTTCTGCACATGGAAGAAACCTTTCAAGGCACAGTGATAGATGAACGCACACACGACGACAATTTGCACGACTTTACGGTAATACCTAATCCGAAATCTCCTAAAGCTCTATCGGACATGGTAAATTTCATACCCAAATCTGTTGTTAGATTAGAAAAGTTTTATGATTTTGAAGATAAATTTAAAAAGACGGTCAACTGCAAAACTAATAGTTCCTCATTGTCTTATGAAAAAGTCAATTTAGGGACTAGTGAAAATCCTCAATGTATCAATTTAGGCTTGGGATGTTCTAGACAAGAAAAAGTTTCTTTTGTTAAATTATTTAAAGAATTTAAGGATGTCTTTGCATGGACTTACAATGATCTTAAAACATTTGACCCCAATATTATACAGCATGTCATCCCGATGAAGCCCCAAACCTTACCCTTCCAACAGAAACTGAGGAAAATGCATCCTAAACTAGAACCGACCGTTCAAAAAGAATTGAATAAACTCCTAAGTGCTAAAATAATTTTTCCTGTTAGACACACTCAATGGGTATCCAACCTTGTCCCAGTTCAAAAGAAAAATGGGGAAATTCGACTTTGCGTCAATTTCTGAAACCTCAACAAAGCGTCTGACAAAGACAAATATCCTATCCCACCCATGGAATAGATCCTTCAACAAGTATCTGGTTCCGAGAGGCTGTCCTTACTATATGGTTTCTCCGGATACAACCAAGTCTTGATGTCTCCACCAGACCAACTAAAAACTACCTTTTGTACCCCATGGGGCACTTATGCTTATCGCAAAATGCCCTTTGGATTGATTAATGCTGGTGCTACCTTTCAGAGAGCAATGGACATTACTTTTCAAGGCTTAATCAATCACTCTGTAGTAGTTTACTTAGATGATGTGACCGTGTATTCTAAGAACAAAGACGATCATCTAGCTCACTTACGAGCCGTTCTACTACGATATCGTAAATACGACATCTCCTTGAACCCCAAGAAGTCCATCTTTGCAGTAGAACAAGGTAAATTACTAGGATTCATTGTGTCTAGTAATGGAATGATTATTGACCCCGAGAGGACTCAAGTCATCGCTAAACTTCCCCCACCTACCTCCAAAAAATCCATGCAGTCTTTCCTAGGCCAGATTAACTTCGTGAGAATATTTGTCCCCAGCTTCTCCGAAATGGTTAGGCCTCTCCAGAACCTGATTAAGAAAGACACCCAATATCACTGGGGACCCACAGAAAACCAAGTTTTTAATGCCATAAAGAAGTCCATAATAGATGCTCTGTCTCTCATGAGCCCTGATTTCTCTCAAGATTTTACACTCTATACTTTTGCCTCTGATCGTTCATATGTCGCAGTCCTAACTCAGAAGAATTCTGAGAATAACGAAGTACCCATCGCCTTTATGAGATCTGCTTTCAAAGGTCCTGAACTTAACTACCCAGCTGTCGATCGGCAAGCCTACATTGTTTTCAAAGTAGTTAATCACTTCCGGTCCTATATTTTGAAGTCAAGGACGAAGGTCATTGTCCCCTACCCGGCCGTAAGGAACTTGTTAGTGCAAAAGGAGTTAGGAGAGAAGAGAGCCAACTGGATCACCTCCTTGCAGGAGTATGACTTAGAGATAACCCCAGCACAGATCATGAGAGGCCAAGGGTTGTGTAAGTTGGTTGTTGATTCAGAAATAGGACAGCAAGAAGATAGTGATACGTCAAACCTAGAACAATGCGATCAAAGTTTGATTTTTTGTGCACAAAACCTCGTAAGTCCTTGGTATGACGATATTAGATATTGTCTTGAACATGGATCAGCACCCCGTCACCTTGACCCCACCAAGAGAAGAGCGTTGAGACTAAAGTCTGCCTCCTTTCATCTAGTTAACGGTACACTGTTTTGTCAGAATTTTGACGACGTACTGATGCATTGTCTTGAAAAAGACGAAGCAGAAAAAGTCTTGCTTGAGTTGCACGCAGGAGAAGCTGGTGGTCACTTCGGTGGCGACACTACTGCTCATAAGGTTTTAAGATCTGGTTACTACTGGCCTATGATTTTTAGGGACGCCCATGCCTTGTGTCGTAAATGTATCATCTGTCAGAAAGCATCAGGGCGGTTGCAAAAACCAGCCTTCCCCTTGCAACCCGTTTCAGTCGATTCTCCTTTCCAGCAATGGGGCCTTGATATCATAGGTCCTATTAACCCTCCTTCCTCACAACAACACAAGTATATTGTGACAGCCACTGATTACTTTACTTGATGGTCCGAAGCCGCTGCGCTAAGAACTGTTAACACAAGTCAGTGATCGCTTTTCTAAACTCGAATATCATCACTCGTTTCGGTATCCCTGATTGTCTAGTCTTTGATAACGCTTCATACTTTTCTTCTCTAGAGATGAGTGAGTTCGCTTTAGAGAAAGGAATAAAGCTGAAGTATTCTACTAGTTACTACCCCCAGGGCAACGGCTTAGCAGAATCAACAAACAAGAACTTGATCAAAATTATCAAGAGAACCGTGGCTGAAAATCACAAGAACTGGCACAATGCACTGCTAAATGCACTATGGGTTGATAGGGTAACACCCAAAGCCGCTATAGGTAACTCCCCCTTTTTTCTCATTTATGGCAGAGAAGCCATTCTGCCACCTCACATTCTTCTTCCTTCGCGTCAATTGTCACAAAAAGTCCAAGAAGAAGATTGTCCCCCTTTAGAAAGCCGCATTAACGCTTTGATGAAGTTAGAAGAAGTAAGAACTCAAGCTAACCTTAAGTTAGACCAACATCAACAATTAATTAAAAGCTGGTTCGATTCTAATTCTTCTTCTGATAGGAATTTTGAAGTAGGCGATCTCGTTTTGAAGTGGGACAAACCACACGAAGGAAAGGGTGAGCACACCAAGTTTCAAAACTTATGGCTTGGACCATTTTTAATTGCTGAAAAGTTGGGTCCTAGTTCCTTTCGATTACAGAATCTTGAAGGGCAGCTTGACACCTATCCGGTGAATGGCCAAGCCCTGAAAAGATACTTTGCTTGATAACTACCCTTGTATATTATGTAAATATTTCTTTTGTTTGCATTTTTCGTTTGCTTTCTATTTTGGTTTTGATTTGAATTAATCAGTTTTTTGTGCTTTTTGAAAGATATGCATACTTGTGCACTGAGCCATTCAGACAGAGACCATAGAAATATTTCTTCGCTAAAATAACTTCTGAAATATTGTACGAACATCAGTGATATATTTCTGAAACTGATCTTTATGTTGGAAAAATTTTTTGTTTGAAAGAAGTTTACTGATTTCAATCTTTAAGTAAAGTTTGTCATGATCATCTATTATCTTTTTACGTTGTCCCTTTTCCGTAAAGGAATGACTCAAAAGATGTCTCCCTGTTGTAGGAAGTTGTTTTTATAAATAAAACATTTCTGGAACTGAATAAAGGACAGTGTTAAAAAATTCTGATGAGGTCTGAAAAATATGTTAAAATATCAAAATTTCCAGCGTCACCCCGCTCAGCTATATATCTACAAAAGAAAAGAAAATAAAAATATTAATAAGAGTTGTGGGAAGTGATTGTAAACCCACCGGGATACTGAACAGGTCCGCTAGCAGCGGGTAAATGCATGCATGGCGCCAAGACAAATTCGTCGGGGTACTGAACAGGCCTGCTGGCACGAAGCAATGTCAGGTACATGAAAATCTGTGTAAAAAAATATGAGAAACCTCTTTAATGTCCTTTATTCTGATCCAGAACTTCTTTACAGGATACAGATGTCGGAGTGGGTTAAATGGAAACCCTTTCGAGGCTATGGACGCCTACTGGCAGCAGTGGCCATGCCAACAGTATTGAATATTTTATCATTAATATCGTGACTTGCTGATCTTAAGACTGTTATTAGTTTTCATCTTTTAAAACATTGCTGGAAAAGATGGTAAATGATGATGTTTGTACGATTTTCCGGTTATTGTTTTTGAGTTGAAATTTTCTTTGTTGTCCTAATCTGAATTTATTTCTTTTGACAGAGATAACTTCTTCAACCAGTGTGTCGCCATTGTTGGCAGACAATTCAATTTTTTCTATTGTCCTATCAGCTGCCTACACCTATGTCTTCTAAACTTCAAATTGTCGTCGCATTTTTGCAAATAGACGATATTTTCATTTCTTGCGACATTTGCAAATTGGTCTCCATTTAGTTTTCACGACTGTAAGCGTGAAAACTCCTCCATCATTATTTGAACTGTCATGATCTTTATCGATATTTTGAGTGGCACTTACATTTGGTTTATCATTAAGTGGCTAAAAGGATTTTCGAACTATGCCTATTTGCCTATCCTTTCTTTGATTGCGCAACTTGATTTTATTAAACTTATCAGGCATTGAGCATATGGGTTTATACTTGATTCTATGAATTGCATAGGATTCATGGTTTATTTTTTTTTTATATAATGTGATCCTTATTTTTATAGCTCTTGGCTTGTCAATTCTATAATTATCGATTTTCACAATGTTTTATAAACTTTTGATTACACGTTTGTGCAATAAGCGCGTGGTTAACATTTGGGTTTGATTTCACATTGGATATTCATGGTTTGAAATATTATAATGGTGCATTGGTATATCATCCACCGTTGAATTCTTTGGTTGAACGAATGATATGGTGTTGAGCTATGTTATGATTGATTGAACAGAGGATTAATTGGCGGTTGTACTTTGCCATTACTATTATGCATGGCGGTGAATAATTCCACCACCCTCGCATGCGCACATTAATGCTTCCCCTTTGATCATTCGTAGCTGTTAGCCCAAATGACTCTGCTCCTGTGTGTTGGTGAATGTGACCCAAACCCTTACCATGTGCTCACAGCATGGCTCTAGTCGTGAGGGCTAAACCTAATGGCAGCCAGGCTCTGTTGATGTTCGACAGTGCCCGCAGTGACCTTGAGGACAGTGGGTGGTTCCCATTCATACAAAAGTTTGATGGTTTTAACCTCTGCGTTGCTAGGCAATTCGCCATGACCTTTGATGGTTGTCGAGCCAAAGTCGGCGATGTTCAATTGCAAATTGACGAGCAGTTTATCAGTCTTGCTACAGGTTTTCCTGCCACTGGACAACAATGGTCCAAGAATTGCAAAGTGGAAGAGGTCCCTTGGACACTGCTCTTCCAGTCGCGTAAGGTTATCTCCTGTGACAAAGGTTTTCCTGTGACCATGCTGAAACAGTGTTGGCATGATTTATTGATGATTATCAAACAGTTTATCACTTGTGAAGGTCGGTACGGTTTTGTTTTCTTACACCACCTCCGTTTGCTTATGGTTTTTATGGGTTACGAGCTCAATATTCCCTATTACTTGCATAGAAGCCTGTTCAAAATGTCAAAAAAGTACAAAAGGAACCAGACTGATAGCAGCCTCTTTCACTATGGGCTGGTTAAAATGATTGTTGTCTGTCATTCGGGGTTACACGGAGACTGTTGGAATGATTTCCTTTCTCGCAACGATTTTGAGGATTCGAATCCCCCATAGGTTGACAAACCTGTGGTGAGAGAAGACAAGACTGTAACCCCGGTACCCTACAACATTCTGTTACCTAAACCCTACTGTAAATTCTAAAGGCAAAAAGAATGCCCATTTAATTTCTCGTATGGCGAGGAACAAGCCAAAACCTCTTGTCAACCCTAACCCTATTGTGTTGAGTGAAGACTCTGACTCGGAGGTGGAGCGTTTTTTGGCTAGTGAGTACCCCTATTCGGAAGGTTTGTGTGCCGAACCCTCGTTTGATTTTGTGTCGAACCTACCCCCTTGCCTACAAAATGACCCTAACTACCCAGGCATTAAGTTGCCTTGTGAAGCCCCTGGTCATTCATCTAAACCCTCTCCTGCTCTGTCAAAACCCACAGTGCCACCCTGTGATCAATGTAGCTCGTGGTTAGAGAGGTATTATCTTGATGTGCCAATGCTGCAGTTGAGAATTCACTCTTTGGAGGACCAAGTTGCACGACTTACTAGTCAAAAGGCTAAATTGCAAGCCACTGATAAGAAACAGAGGACGACAGGCTCTGTTTTTTTTTTAAATGTGGAATCAGCTACAACGGTCGTGAATTCTAAGTTGGCATAGTTTGAGCAGTCTCACTGGTATGTTCTATCACTTGTTTATATAAAGAATTCGAATTCTTTGAATAGCTCTGATTACAGCTTGGATTTGCTCTGTCACATCATATGAATTATGTACATAGTTTTGTTTTGATTAATGGAATTTTGTTTTCCCAGTTTAGCTTTGATTGGATTTTCTTCGATTCGATTGATCCTGGTATGGATTTGATTGGTTTGATTTAGCTTAAATTGGATACTCTGCTGTCAATTAAAATCGTTTGTATCTATTATGGACACAAGTTGTTTCTCGTATTTCAATTTTGAACACAATCAAGTTTCGATTCGAATTGGTTATAATCTATACGATATGATTAGCAATAATGGTTAACTATTACGGTTTTATGTTTCATATGATTTTTGACCAACAGGAATACAATTCGGATTATTTTTGATATGTTTTTGTTAATATTCACCCAAATCATGAATAGATAAGATTCATAATAGTTATACCCAGCCGGTTGATTAGCATTGGTTTACTCGATTATGTTATCAGTTCGACTCATATTGCAATGAATATGCTGTTTAAATTTGAGTTGAGGAACAAAAGTAACTATATCCAGGTTCACGATTTGTTTCTATAATTAAACTCAGTCGTGATTTGATTATTTGCCCAGCTGATAATTATAACCCCTGTTGATTCTATTAAGATTGTGATCATGATTTATCGATCCTGTCTGTTGACTGTGCAATGATCAATCACGAAATTCGTTGGGTTGATGTTGTTAAGTATGATTTCATTTGAACATAATCGAAATAGTCTTTCTATCTTTACATTTGATTGAACGATTGTTATATCATTATAGCTATGACAAGTGGAAATTGGTTGTGTTGGATTAGATCATATCACATATGATATCACTCATTATTGATTTCATTTGGATATGAAACAGTCTCGTTACTGTTTGACCCGTTTTTATGGTAAAAGAAAAACAGAGTATTCTTACCCCTGTTTTCGATTGAATCACTTTTGATTTTGTTTAATTTGAATGATAAAATCATTAGTGGTTCATTTTTAATGATTATTGAAAGAAAATTGGATTGGATTATTTTAAAGAGATTTGATTTGATTTTTATTTGATCTTGTATACTATTTTAGACTAGCTACAGAATCAGATGATTCTGTAGCTAAGTCTGTAAGATTAGATTTTTATTGTTTTGTTAATAAGATATCTTTCTAACTTGATATTTTTGGTCTGTTGCAGATGAATTCGAAATTGCAGTGGATTTGATGAGCAGTTAGGGGATATTTGAAATATTTCACTTGCATTTTAGTTTCCTAGTTTAGTTGATTTTGGGAATATCTTCCCAGATTATGTAAAATAGTTTGATATTATCCACAGGGAGGTTTTACCCTGTGGAAAGACTTATATATACTTATTATTTTTGTAATAATGGACATCCTCATTCGTGGGAGAACAAGGATATGGAATTTTAATACAGACTGAGGCAGAATTTGGTGTTTTGTTACAGCTTTAGCTCCTCATTATATCAATATTTTATTTCATGTTGTGTATATCAATTTGTATTTGGTTAATGACTACTTTAGCTATCTTAATCATGTGCAAATGATATAATTTAATCATTGTAATCCATTTCTGATTTCTTCCAAGCATTTAAAAAACGTAGCAATTGCTTAGTTCAGTTTGTGAATGGCAGATTTCTCTTCTTCATAACTTGAATTATTAAATATAAGTTTTTGCATAACAGGTTTCCCTTATTGCAGAGATTTATAAATCTTAAAATTGTTATGATTTTTTATGTCTTGTTTGTCCTGTAAATAACTCAAAGAGCAGCACAGCCTATCGTTTACGAGAAGCTTTTGGATTTACCGGTGCGAGTTTCCTTCCTCCAACCAGCTTTGAGGTCATCAGACACAGGACAAAATTGGAGTGTTTCCAGGTCAGTTAGTCATATGTTTATTTTAGTTTAGTTAGATATATATGTGTGTGTGTGTGTGTGTGTGTGTGTGTGTGTGTGTGTGTGTGTGTGTGTGTGTGTTTTAGTATATTAGATTGTTTAATTTCATTAAGTTTTATTTCTTATTCATCAAACCATAAAATCAAAAAAGAAATGCCTTTCTCTGTCGTAGGACAGATTGCAAATGAGTTTTACAGGTTTTATTCAAATCTGTAATTTGTAGATATTGTATATTTGTGAATAAGTTGTAATTCAATTAGTAATTGCATATTTAAATGTTAGAGTTAGTGTAATAGTAATTAGTAGATTGTATATAATAGTTAGAGTAGTTTATATTTAGTTTTAGTTTAATTTAGTAGTTTGTTTTAATTAAATTAGTGTATTAGTTTGTTTTTATTTATTATTAGTTAGTTTAGTTTCTTGTATTTAGTTTTAGTTTGTTTTGTTAGTTTTAGTTTGTTTAGTTTGTTTTATTTGTTTTAGTTAGATTAGTTTTCTCTTTGGTTTTCTTAGAACCTTAGAATGGCCAACAGAGCCGTTAAACCCGTCAGGGTGGTTCATTCCAAATAGCTTGGGTTATTTAGACAACCCCGGACCAGTTCCACTCTTTCAATTGACGGATGGACAATTTCGCCCGCCAACAGGGAGGACTTCAGAGAAGGAAGGTTTGCAGAAATGGAACTTCATCGAGATATCAGAACAACGAATATTGGCACTTCACCATGATGAATAAATGTGACCATTGGAGGCATCCTGACCATTAGCCCGAAGCTCCAGAATAGCTCGAACCACAGTTATGGCCAGAAAGATCGCCATTAGACCGTTGGGACAGCGCCATAACGGATGGAATTGCATTGATTAAGGCGTTACTAGCCATTGGAGGAGTTTGTTATGACATTGTCTATTTATCCCGTCGAGCGTTGCAACGAGAACACTTTTTCCAATTGTGATTATTCGAGCCCACAAAGACCTAGTTGCTTTCGCGCACTGCCTATTGAGAGCTCATCACTCATTCTGTTACATCGAGTATTTTTTCATCGACCTAAGATACCTAATCTCGAGCATGCATGTCAGGTGACTTCAGTGAAGTAGATAAATCCGTTGAAGAGATCCTCATTGACCTCATTACTGAGAAGGTCATGTCTACAAGATTCCAAGCCTCGTCAATGAGAGGAGCGCAAGCATCCACGTTGACTGCTTGTGGATCTGGACCATCCTGAGATGTGAAAGAGAAGTGAACCAAGCATCTTGATGACTTGGTGAATGTGAAGCTCATCCCATCTATCCTGCCCGATTATATCCTACCTCTCGCTGGCGCAGAGCCGTGACAGTGTCCCGAGGGACTTCGACTACACCTTGATCACTGCATACCTCCCGAAGGGGACACGCATAGTTGGACTGTAGCTAGGACAAATCATGATGTTGAAGATCAGTGACTTCAACTTGGGAGATTGCAAGAACCATGGAATTCTCACCCCACACAAGTACTTAACCAGGACCAAGGGGAAGAAGTTGAATATCAACCCCCAGCCATGGACTATGGACATCGTGAGGTCCACTATCATGAACGTGATGAAGATACCGCACTTTGGAACGCATCAAGAGGTTAACGTGTGCATTAAACTCCTATTGTATTGCTTCCATGGAAGTTATCTATGGTTGGACAAACACATCACCGTATATCTGGCATTGATCCATCAGATCATCAGGTTAAGCATGCAAGGACCAGACCCACAAGAATTTTATATATGGAAGGTTGTAGATTGCGCCCTGGCATAGAAAATTAAAGATACCTATGGCAATGTGCAAAAGGGGAAGCGAGGCTACAAGGTAGCCTCCATTCAGAATGGTGCAGTGTGCCTAGCCTACCAATTGATATTTGGTAAGCTAGTAAGGAAGAACAGACCCACACAGGTCACAGGGTTTGTTGTTAACCTCGCAGGAAAATGTGTGGAAGGGCTACAAATGAACTGGGTGAGCTACCTCGTCAACCAGTTAGAGAAAGACTACCACAAAGCTCAGGATCAGGGATATGAGTTCCACTTCGAGCGATATGGTGAAACAATGGCAGTCAAATGTGGTGTTCCACACCTACTACTTGCAGTTGAATAGGGCTATTGAGTCTTTCCCTCAGATTATTCCAAACAATCTACACAGGTTCAGACCATTTGTGAAGTTTCGCGCAGATAGAAATTTTATTTATATCACTATGCGCGGAGAGGAACATAAAGAAGAGATGCAAAGTTACTATAAACTCACAGAGGATGACATGGAATAAATCACTAAGGAATGGCCTGCAGAATTCCTTATACCAGTCGACCAGGCAGAATTATCTGACCCCAACGTCATCGGAAGTCTGGTGGTTACTCACGAAGAGTATGATGCACCCAACAGTAGCAGAAGGAAGAAAAAGGAAGAGTTACAGGACCTGAATAGTGCAACAAAATGGATTTCTTTAGACTCACCTCGAGGAGGAGGTGATGACGAAGCAGACAAAGGAGAAGAAGACAAGAAGAAACAAGGTGAAGTAACACCGCCTAGGGATCCTATTTACGAAGTTGAGGCCTCCAAGAAAAGAAAGGTTTCCCCCATGAAACCTACATCGTGGAAGAAGTCCAAAGCTACTAAACCATAGATGTAGACTATGCTAATGATGGATGGCATAGATTTCATCATCGTCGTTGTCTCAGATACCTCAGAAGATATCTTACAGTGCAATGATGCCAAACAAGAGACCATGTATGAAAGAATTGAAGCAGAGCTGAAAGGGGTACAACAAGCCCTCCACTCCAGTTGTGCAGTGTCTACTGTGCCCCTATCATCAAAAGGAACAAAGTTGGGAGATGAGCCTACCCAGCTACGCTGAATAGCAGATGCAACCGAAGTTCGCCTTCATTGTGTTCAGGAAGAAAAAGAACAGACCACATAGGCCTTAAAGAAAGCAAAAGAGGAATCCCAAGAACAATGTCAGGTTGTGAAATAGGAAAAGACAACATCCAATCCAAGTTTGCAAAGGATAGAGCAGAGACCCAGAAGGAGAATGAACAACTTCTCGCAGAGAAGATTGGAGTTAAAGAAGTAGTCACTAGAGCACTTCGCTCTATGACGGGCTTAGAATAGATGAAAGAAGACCGAGTGTAAAGACAAGTAGGGAAGCTTGTCGAAGCCATTTAGCATCTCTAATAGAGGATAGAAGAACTGGAGTTCCAAGCAGTGCCAAGCACTCCATAGGAAGTGTGAGACCAGAGAGAAGAAACTACCCAAAGCGTAGTCCAGAGAATCAAAGCATTGGCCTTAGAATGTAAGAAACTCAGCAGTCAAAGTGCACAGACTTACGAGTGCCTTACAGAGGACCCTGAACTAAGGACACTAGAGTCACATCTTTAGGAGGCCAAGCAGCAGTGATGCAAGCGCAATTTAAACCACTACTAGTGGTCGAGAGGATGAAACAATCCCAATAACAACACACAGCTCAACAACAAGTTCATGCCATACAAAGTAAGGTCATGGAAGTGACCCAGCGACTCCAGCCAGTGCAAGATGCATCTTGCATACTTTTTTAGGAGATTGAAGGACGAGGTGAAGAACTTGAACAAGTGGTCACTGCAGTGGAACAACGCTTGGAAGGACCTGTGATGGAGAATTTTATTCAAGATTTCACCGACCATGAGGCTCTGGCAAAGCAACAGGTCGAAGCAGGTCGAGCCAAGCTCGAGGAATTTGAGGCAGAGTTACCCAAATCAGAGTGACTCGGGACGAGTCACAGGTGAGTGTTGGGGGCTTGTTGGCCCTTGACCAAGTTTTGGAGAACCTTGGTCACGTTTGACCAATTTTGGGACTTCAACAGGTTGTTCAAAGGAGAAGCGAAGATCGCGGGATCTTGGCCCCTTCTTAGGGAAAATTTTGGGTTTAAGGTTTATGTAACGGGTATGGGATGTCGACCCATGGGTTTACCCATGTTTAGGCCCTTTTGTAATGTATAAATAGAAATCTAGGTGATGTAAGTAAGAGAGACCTAAGTGTGTGATGTGGCTGGTGAGCTAAGTGTGACCAATTGTGGATGCTTCATGCATACTGTGTGTTAAGAACTTGCAAAGCTAAGTGAAATTGATTGTAAGAAGCTTGTGTGCAGATTGTAAGAAGGATTTGTTCTTAAACCTAGCTCGGGGAAGGAGGATCTGGTGAGGTGCCAATAGATCTCTTGTCCTATGCGGAGTGGGTTCTTGTGGCTCTGTGCTTGTAGAATATTGAAAGAAGACAATAAAGAAGAGAAGAGTTGGTGGACGTAGCCCCAAACTGGGGTGAACTACGTATATCCTGTGTTGTGGTTGCTTTGTGCATTATAGTTGTTATCTTATTGATGTGATTTATGCTTAGTGTAGTGATATATTTTATATGCATATGATATAATAGCTTAGTTCTTAGTAATGTGAATGAATGCTAGATCTGATCTATTTCTATATGCTAAGTGCTTGGATGTATTATATCTTATTGAATACTGCATTGCTTTGTAACTAGGGTTTCAACCTGCGATGTGAATAAGGGTTAAACACTGATGAATGTTAACTGCTAAGTGCTCTGTTAGTGTTTTAATAATAGATCTGTGTCCCAACTAGGCTATAGACACTTGAGTCCTGCAACCACCCCTGCCTCTACCTCAGGTGAGACTTCATCTACTTCGCGGGTGTTGCCAAAAAGGTTGGTAGTTAGGGTTTTGTTGGTGCGTTGTTGAAGCGTTGAACCCTGGTCTGCCCCTGTGCCAACATGCATCATCTTTGGAATTCTATGACTCTGTTATGGGATAAGAATAGATATTATGTAGCTTATCCTAGATTTCTTTAGTTGATGAACATTTTCCCACTTTGTCCTTTATTGAATCAGGTAATCCTTCCATGATGAAATCCATTTTTATTTTTTTTGTTCTTCTTCAATTCCTTCTTGGTTGCAGTTTTTGGTTTCTTTGAACCATTATATCATGTAACAACTGAATACCAAATTTCATATCTTTGTGCCTGCAAAAATGTTTTCGTTCTTCTGCTCCATATCTTATACACTAGACCACTTTGACCATCAAACTTTGGTACTCCATTCTTAGTATATTCCATGATCTCCTTCTAGTGGTTAGGTTTCTTCATGAAGGACCCAATATGATACCAATTGTTGGAATACTAAGAGGGGGGGTGTGAATCAATATGGGCACTTTATAGCACTTTTAACCACAATACATATTCTTTAACTTTATCAACAATGTTCAATAATTTATCATCAATGTATAATATATGATTGCATTCAATATATCATGAGCATATAATCATAAGAAACATCACATCAAATAAACAATACACCAGTATTTATGTGGAAACCCAAGTGGGATAAAACCACATAATTATTTCTTATATATATCAAGAATTCATTCATACAAAACACGAAATTATAAATTCTCTAGCTACAACTAGAAGGAGGCTAAGACCCCATGTTTATAGGCTCCAACCTGAAGGAAGCTACAACTCCCTAAATTCTTTGGATCCATCCAAAAGGAGGCTACAACCCCTTAATTCTCAGGCTCGAACTCACTGATTATCCAACACCAACCAGAAGTAGGTTACAACCCCCTTTCCTTGCCCCTTCCTAACACCCTAAAGTATAATTGTAGACCAACTTCCACTACCACAATCATTGTCAATGTCACTACCATTGTCACTACCACTATCAATGCCATTGTCACTTTCATTGTCACTGTTGTTAGCATTGAAAGTCACACTTTGATTGCTAAAGTGTAAGCTCAACACTCATTAGTAAGTTAAAGAGATGTTTTATGATAAGGCTCTGAATAAATTTGATCAGGGTTTAGGAAAAAGGCTGAGTAGGTGGAAGACTTAATAAGAAGAAAGTGAAATTTCTATCAATTAAATGAGGAAGTATGAAAAACATATAAAGCATAACTATTTGAAACAATAAATTCTTATAATCAAAGAGATGAATTATGGTATATCTATAAACAACATTACAGCAGATCCTCTATTGCAACAAGCTATAAATCAGTCAAATGAATCTTTCACTGGACTATGATCAGAATTTAGAAGACAAAAATATGATAGGAAAAAGAACTGATTTTCATTATCCAAATAATATTAAGTCTGATACATAAAAGAGAAGGTATTTTTGTAATACACACAGTATCAAAAGTGAGTCCTCTCTTACACCATTCAAACCCTCTATCAGACTTACAATAGTGTTTTTATAACCTAGATTGTCAGTGACAACACTATAATTCGAATAACAACCTTATCATAGGATCCATGTTCCCTCAAAGTGGCGTGGAAATAGGTGGATAAAAAAACAACAAAATGCTAAAATTTAGGTTAATGTTGGCAACATCTTAAACATCTTCTTTATGGATGATGAAGTGTCCCTTTGATTTCTTCTCTCTTTAGCAGGCGGCCTCCCAACTCGTAATTGACCATCATACAACTGGCTTGCATCGATCTCAGACACCTGTCAACTATTCCTCCCTTCAAAACTCCAAAACTTGAGTTTGCGACGCCAATTTGCAGCACCTGTCTGTATAAGCTAGTTCGCAGTGCCATGCACTGGGGACTTTTCTGTAGCATCTTATTTCATTTGAAAATTCCTTAAAGTGTTCCAAAACTATCTCCAGCTCTACCAACTATTGTAATAATGTATGATCATGATAAATGATTTAGAAGATAACACCTTAGCAGCTAAACATGATTTATCAAGCATGGCCATCCTCAAAATTGCAAAATACAAAAAACAAGAAACTTGTCAGAAAATGGATAGGGTTAAGGGGTTCAACTTCTTCATTTTCTAACTCTAGAGCTCCTCCTGGTAGAAAATTTATCCAACATATCTAGATTTCTCTTAGCTAACTCCTCTTTGAAATGTTGATGTTTTGTCTTTAGTTTTATGATTTGTGCCTGGTAATCTTTGTTCTGCCTGTAGAGGTTTCTGAGTTGCCTGTGGAGGGGCCAAAACCTTTTGTCTATAAATATGGCTTTGTCAATAGTTTCATGATACATGTCCATGATTCCCTTAATTTTCCTCTTTGAAACCAACTCCTCCTTCTTCAGTTAATCAATTTCATCCCTTGCCTCTTTAAGTTATCTTTTGAGCCTCTTAAAAGTAGGATTGCTCTCTTCTTGAAGAGTAGTGATGTCAATAATTTCAACGGGTTTTTCAATAGATATGGATTTACCTTTCCTCTAGGATGAAACTCCTTCTGCATCATCCTTCATAGGGATTTCTTTCTTGTTTTCTTCTCTGGTAAAAGGCCTCCTAGTTTTGACCTTATCAGTTGCACTGGGTGAAGGAAACACTAACTTTTTGCCTCTTAGGCTTGTGATATTTCTTGAAGGAACCTTCATTGCAATGGGATCTGGAATGGGTGAAGCTTCCCTCTGTGAAGATTGTGAAGGTCCTCCTTCTTCATCTCCCTTTTGGGTTGTATCAGCTTTAACAATTATAATACTCTTTCTCTTCTTGCTCACCTCTGAATACACAATATTCTCATCATGAACAGGTATTTGAGGCTTGGACTGTGGAGTGGGGGAAAAATTTAGCTAAAATTGTGAATAAGTGATGAATGTTTTCCAATATGTGTTTGTATTTCTCAATTCTTCCATCATTAGCATTTTGATATGACATGAGTGGAAAAACTAGTGTCCACTTGCTTGGATTTGGCCTGAACTCTGTCAGCCATCTTGCCAATACTTCTGAAAAAATAAAAAAGGGAGGTTTATAACTTCTTTCCCTGTGAAGTGTAACAAAAATTTGATATGGTATTGGTATACCATGTTAAATCTTCCTTCACAGGTGAAATACCTCTGAATCACCTTCAACATTTTATCAAAACCTTCAAGCATATGATTTCTAGGTACCCCTTTGGACAGATTGTCTTCTCGGTATTCTGGTTTGAGGAACTCCTTGGAGAAAGAGGCAATTAGTGTCATATCCTTGAACCAATTTTATCCAGTGTTAGGTATCTCTGTTGCAGCGGAGATGGAAAATTCTTAAACTTCAAATTCCAATATTCCAACCCTGGTTTTGGTCCCATTGAAATTTAGTGTAAATTCACTAGCCACCTATGGGTTCTCCTTCTACATTTTTTGAAAAACATTGATACATCCTTCCCTCTGGAAAGCCTCTATGATCAAAGGTTCAGAATAAAAAAGATGCATATCATAAGGCTCTGTCCTTACTAATTCACCTCCCTTATGATTCTTCTTGTGTTGTGGGTTGTCCATGATTGTTGTTAAGGAATGTTTTCTATGAGTTGTAATAACAAGTGGATGTATGAAAACAAGGCTATAAGATACTAGGGTTTTGATAACAAACTTTTTTCCATAGGCTGACCGAGTACATGATTTCTATACAATTCACTTTATGCACATTCATGGATGAGAGAGTGCAATCTTCAAACAAAATATATAAAGATAGGCAATTGGAATTTACAATAAGAAAAAGACACATGTGAATTATCTGCTTGAAATAGGGATTTTATGACAATACAAGTATCCTTTATCAACATGAACAATGCATGTAATATTAAACCTAATATGACAGTTGATCAACCAAAAATCCAAGATGAAATGGGTGTAGAGTCACTCCTTTGAATTTTAGCTCGCCAAGTATGCGAAGGAAGGATTTTCAACAAAACTAGAACAGAGGATTCATAGCAATGGATTTGCAGCACAAGGTTCATAGTGCCATAAATGAGAGTTCACAGCGCTAGAACAGGGGGTTTGCGGCTTTGGTAAATACAAGAGGAGAAAATGAATTCTAAGTAGTGAGAAGGATGGATGAGGTGTTAAAGGAGGTTTAGAGCATGAAATAAATGGATGTGAAAGCAGTCAACAACAAAATAACATAGTTTGTAGCGCTAAGGGGTGAAACCAGCAAAAACCTCTCCTTCATCCTTTAGACATCGTATAAATATTCATGGAGTACCTGATGGACTTGTGTTTGATGTTGATGTTGTTAAATTTGAACAAGAATTTGTGCAATTAGCTCAACCTCCAACTATCCTCTTCAGCAATTTCACAATGCTAAGTTCACAGTGCATGTTTGTAGCACCAGGTTCGCAGCACCGAGCTCAAATATGATTTGCACACTTGGAGAAAAAAATTAGAATCCTTTATGAAATAATCCCTAGGCATTTGTTTAAAATATCAGCACTGAAAACAATGAGATCTTCTTTGACACGATCCATAAATGAAATGATGGACATGAATGCATGGTGTACCTTTGAATGCACTATGAACTCTCCTACTGAGTTGATAGTGCACATATCAAAATCGATTTGATAGCTAAACGGGTAAAAGGTGACAAAAGGGTGGGGTCAGCGTACAGCATGGAGGTGTAACATGTTAGGGTGATGATGGAGAATTTGAAATATGTGACTCATGAATCTTTATCTGACTTATTATGATAGCAAGGCATAACCCAAGGACTCTAGACCAAATCCAAAACTAACCTTAGCTTATTTAAATCAAAAATTTGAAAAATGACTAAAGCGAAGGAACATAAAAAACCTAAAACTTAATGAAAACCTATGACTCAAAATCGAAACTGAAATTATTTTTGACCCTTGCAATTCTATGTGATAACAACTGGCACTGTCACTATCACATGAACCTGTAACCTGTCAACCTATCATTGTATCCAACCTCTCACTGTCACCGATACTCAACTAGATCCTCTCACATGGAGCATATACCAAGGACTCCTCTCAACTAGATGTCCAACATCACGAACACATGCCTCTACCAAGCATATACCAATATCACCAACATACCATCACAAGATATGTGTCTCAACCATGTACCAAAGCATGTACTAAACCATCAACATGTACCATACCAAACATCAATCATGTACCACAACCTGTACAACACCAAGTGCATCAACCATGCACCTACACTTGTACCAAACCATGCATCAACCATGCACCAACACATGTGCCAAACCATGCATCAACCATGCACCATAACCTATACCATATGCCTAAACCATCATCCATGTACATCAACACCATACCAAGTACGAACCTTATACCATACCATGTACATCAACACCATACCATGTACCAATCATATACCATACAATTCCATACACCATATACCAATAAACCAATATATGAACCAATAATGTATCTCACCAAGTAGACCTCAACCAGCATGTACCATGCATCCAATGATGTGCTTCAAGTCGTAAACCAAATATCAAAAACACATGCCTCAAGCACGCTCCTCAATAACACCAATATGCAACCTCATAACACAATATACCAAGCCTCAAGTATGCACAATAACATGTAACCAAACCATAAACCAAGATAGCCAATAATGCTTCTAATCAATGTACCATAACATCACCAAGAAGTATCATATCACATACTATCATTACCATGCATGTACCATAACACCATAACTATAACCCTTAAAACTTGCATGTGATCATATAGGTGACTTGATGTACTTTAAACTAACTTGTAACTTCTTTCACAATCCTTAGAAACTAGGTACCAACATCTCTTCTCACCCTTTCATAAGTTTTTCATAGATCTACGACTTCCTTTACTACCACCCACAGATATCCATGATTTCCTCCACTAAAGCCTATGTACATATGCGCCCTTCTGACCTGTAACCTGTGGATACATCGAAAACTAGGGTTACTCATGTTCGTTGCAACTCCGAGACTTTCACCTTTGACCTTTCAGAAAAATGTCATCACAAACTGGCCAAAAGATAAACCATAACATTCATAAGATATATATTCAATGTAAGTGTGTGTGTATTTGTGAATGACTCCTTGAGGGGTATTTATAATTTTTCTAGGTAAACTCTTTCCTTATTTTAGGGGTTTCTTGTTACAACCACTTTACCCTTTGACTAAGGCTTGTAACCGACTAGGGGCTTATTGACCACTCTTCGCGGCTTCCAGCTTTACAATGCCATATCTCCCTAACTGTGAGGAACCACGTGGTGTTCCACATATCACCATAAATGGCATGACGTGTACTATCCATATATGATAGTATTACATGCAATTTCACTTTCCTTCATGTCCATATTCTTTAATAAACTCCAGGTCCCATAACCACACCTATGGGGATACATATTGACTACATCAAAGGTACCCACCTAACTCATCATCAATATTGATCATACAAATGTCAATCAATTGTCCAACATCTAAGGAACTCTTCCAAGGGTTGACATTAATCTCTAAGGGTTGAAATCAATCTATAAGGGTTGACATCAATCTCCAAGATCACTCTCCAAGGATTGACATCAATTACAACCAATTATCCAACATCCACCATAGGAACATTTTATTGTTTAATTTCCTTATCTATTGGAAATTAATTGTTTCATGATTGTTCACGACCATTCATACGTAGTCTTTAAAAGTATAATCATGTTTCCTTTTATAATGGCAAGAGAGCATCCCTGCTCATTTACCTTTTCATCAATGTATACTAGTTTTTCCTAAGGAAAAACGGAACACGTCCCCCTCAAGCTATTATTTCAAAAAGACAAATTAGACCCTTCCATCATAGGGTCAACCATGTATCCATGGCATTATTTAGGTCTGGAAAGTACAAATCTTTCCTCACATTTCACTTATTCTGACATTCATATAATACCTTTAAGCATGTATATGTACATTTACATATATGTACGTGCATCACTTGCACATTTTTACCTCATTCATTCCTATTTATTGGGTCTTATTATCATTCTTATTTAAAGATAATTTACAGCCATCCTCATGGATATTCTCACAAACCTATTCATTTCTTCCTTCATACTAGGAAACCTTATAATGCATTCCATTCATGCACTCAAGCATCCATTTACATCTATGGATGTTCAACATGCAAGCTCACTGTTGCACCCTTTTCCATGTCATTCTTACACATGGAAATTTCAAACTTCCATATCCTTCCTCCCAAAGATATTACAACAATTCTTATTACAAGTCTCATAGGAATACTCAACACCATCTTGTCCTCTCTGTTGAGAGATTACAATCATTCACATTATATTCACATGGAAAGTCTCACAAACATATTTGTAACTATGTTTCCTTTTTCATATGAAAACAACCAGTAAGATAACACTCTTTCCTAAACTGCCATAGAAGTATGCAATGACCCAAAAATACAATCTAGGCAATTTCAGCAATGCCCCGGGAAACATGACAACTTATCAAGCTTCTCTTCATGCCTCAGACCATTCTTGGTCAATGGACCTTTTTATCAAGGGAATCGTTTTTCTAGATTCCTTCTTGTTAGCACATATGTTTGTAGGGGGAATGTTTTCCCTTAGGATTTGAGCCCTGGGTGAAAAAATGCGAAAAAGGGGCTAAAAAACCCACCAAATGCATTTTACCCTAAGTCTTTGGATGGCCCGATGGATTGGCCCGTCGTAGCTATTGGGCACGCTGATATTAACGGTCGAGAGGGGCGCACTCAAATTGACGGCCCACAATGCATATCAGACCCCCCCCCCAACCTTCTACCTTTAACAAGGGGGGGGGGGGCGGTCTGAGTTAGTGGTTTTCGGGTGTGAGCCCCCCATTAACGTGGTGCTCCTCGTCAACTCAGTCCCCCTCCCCCCACTAAAATTCTTACCACTCCCCCCCTCTTCGACCTAAGCTACTAACCATTCTCCCTTACCACCTTCCCTCTCGCTGACACCTATCTCCCACTCAACCTTTCCCTCTGCCTGTCACATATTCCTTTTCACTCCCGCCTCTTGACCCCTCATACATGTCCTCTACTCATCTCCCTCCAGGCCTATCTCCATTCCACCTTCTCATACCACATATCGCCTCCCACCACTTGTTTCTTCCATTCTATGTCACCTCCACTATTATCAACATTCATTCTACTGCCTCCATGTCCTTCCCCTTCGCCATATCACCTCCATAGCCTCTTTCTAGCCTTTGTAGCCCCTCCACCTGGCCATCATTCATCCATTTTCTTGTCGGTCGTGCCAATCACCTCGTCGAGTCCTCGTCAACACCACACATCTTTCCCCTTGCCACATCGCCTATGCGCCTTCACGTCATCATCCCAATATTCCTCATCTCTCGGACGTTTCCACGTCACCTCGCCGCATTCTATGTTAGCGATAGTCGCATCCTTCCACATGGTCGTTGCTTACTCATCATGCCATATGAGTTCGCACCAAGCACCTCACTCCACATCACCTCTCTGCATACACTATCATCCTGCCACCTGTAGCACCCGTATTGGCCATAGAAGAAGATTTGCAGGGCCTCAAGGCATCAGGATTGACTCAAAGAAGTCGTGGGAACCACCTGAAAAATTCATGGGTGTCAGGCCTCATCCTGATCCCGATGAAGGTAGTTATTGAATATGGGGGTGAAAGTTGAGACCTTGCCTCACCCCATAAATGGAAAACATGCAGAGAGCGGTCATAAAGGCAGACTATCAATCTGAAGCTTCCTTATGGACAGATTTTCCTGTAAAGCACATAACTGCGCCTGGCTCGCATCTGACATGAGGAGGCCTACACAATCTGACAGAGTATGCATCGACTAAAAATGTTAATGCAGTTGTCCAATCACATTCCCAGTGATTGGAGCATTTATGAGTATATATAGGCATTTTTAGTATGTTTTTAAGGTCGAATGGTTGAGCTAGGCTCCCTACTATTGTAATATTTTGATGAAGAACACTGGTTCTCTGGTTATATACTTGATTTGAGATTTCTTGATTAATCAGAGTCATGTTTCTTACTCCATCTTATTTTCCTCTAATATTGAGAGAGTTCATGAATGACTGATTCACATGGATTGTTGTAATTGTATTATGATGAATGTTTGATTATAGTGTTGTTATGATTTCTTTCATTTTCCTTGAAATTTGAATCCAAGAGGATCTTTTGTTTGAGTTTTTCCTCCTTAGGCTGCTTGAAGACCTGATGTCCAAAGCATACCTCTAAACCTTTCTCACCAAATTCTTCCTTCTACTCACCTTTACTCCAACTTATTGAATGAAGTTGATCCAATACCTCAATTGCTTGTGCATACCAGTCCAGATTTCTGAGTTAGAATGTTATTTTCATTGAGTATTCTCCATTTGGCCTCTTAAAACTCATTTACATTTACTGTATAAATTGATGGGTATTGGGCTTACCTTCTATGCAATCTGAGGGTGACTTATAGTGCTAACATTTCTAGCACCGTTACCGGGGAACGAATTGAAGACATTTCCCTAGGATAGAACGAAAAAGAGATTTTGATTCTGAAGGTGCATCAAATATCAGAACCATTGAAGATTACGCTTGCACCTAGCGACTCCACTGTGTCAACTCCACTATTTCAATTGTGGCTGCCTCTAGCACACCTGAAGCTGACCCAAAGAATTTTTCTCGAGAAGGATTTTAGCAGCTACTTTCTCATCTTGAAAGTTCCCTGGGAGATTGACAACGATCATATCTGGTCTTTGATGGTCAACAAAGACCAGACACATTCAGACTGCATATCATTCACCTGGCGACTCTATGATTAAATAATTGATTGGCGACCCCACTAGTTCGAAATGGAAAGAATCTTGGCTCGGAGGTTTTCTCCTTTTAATTTCTCCTATGTTTCTAGTTTTCCTAATGTTGTTCCTACTATGGATGAATGGGGTGATGTTTTGCCCATAGTTAGAGAGTGTAAAGAGAACAACCCTGCAGAGCATCTCCATGAGTTTCATGAACTAATGAATCAATGGGAGATACATAATGATGATGTATTATTAAATATGTTCATTTTCTCATTAGCAGAAGATGCTCATGAATGGTATGACTCCTTACGCCTTGATAGCATCTCCTCCCTGGGAGAATTTCCTACAGATTTCAATAGGCATTGTCAAAATTTGTATTCTTCTAAGTTAATTTTTCATAATTGTTGTGAAGAATATAAAGACTGTGTTCAAGGTATGACTGTTTCAAATGAAAGATGTGAGAATGAAAGTTGTGAGGGTGAAATCTATAAGGACGAAAGTTGTGAGGATGAAGGCTGGGAGGAGGAAGAAGATGCCCTGACTGAGTTGGTTTGGCTAGCGAGATCACTTTCTGCAAGGATATATAAATTGAAGGAAGATCATGTTCGTTTCTCTTTTGAAGAAAGCATAGAGGATTTTTTATTCCTAGGAGAAGATGTTCTTGGCATCCCTACTCATGATGGTGAGGTTGAGGATTCAATACCCATAGAGGCAACATATTCTGCCCCTGATGCACCTACTTTCTCAGATTTAAATGAAGAAGTAGTCGTGTATTCAGATGAAGAGCAGCAAATCCTTGCATCATATTTTGATGACTCGGGGAGAAGCCAGCCTGTGTATGACAGCTATGAATCAGATTTTTAGATGGATATGAAGGATTTCCAAGAGCATGAAGCAGAGACTTTTTCTTTATACATTAAGGAAAACAATTGTGTGGAAATCAGCCATAATGGGCCTGCAGAAGACCAAGAGCAGAGATTTCCCATGGTTCCTGTGTATGATGATTATGACTCTAATCCTTGGGAGAGCCATGAAGAAGAAGAGGAAGAGACAAAGGTGCAATTTATATCCTGCCTAGAAACTATAAGGAAGTACATGGAGTTGCATTTCCTTCATTTTTTGGAGCTGCACAGCTTTATCCTGACATCAACATTAAGAGGAAATCTGAAGGATGTGATCATTTTGTTGTCATGGTTACATCATCTGCTATCGATCACTGACAGAGTAAAAAATATTCCAGTTAGGAAGTTACTTGAATGGATATGGTGGAAGTTCACTTTCACCTAGCACTGTGTAAAAAATCATTAGTCTAGGAGTGTACATAAATAAGCTCCTTCTGGAGCCCATGTTTTTGCTTTTGTTTAGAGTAATTATCGGCATGTAATCCTTAGTAGGATGGTTTTTTAGCATGACTCCATAGCCCATAGAAGGTGATTGGAAATACTGAAGATATTAGAGCCTCACAGGAAGGACTCTATCCCCCATGGAGCCTAATGTTAGCACATATGTTTGTAGGGGGGGTGTTTTCCCTTAGGATTTGAGCCCTCAGTGAAAAAATGTGAAAAAAGGGGATAAAAAACCCACCAAATGCATTTTACAATAAGTATTTAGATGGCCCGATGGATTGGTGTGTCATAGCTATTGGGCGTGTTGATATTAATGGTCGAGAGGGGCGCACTCAGATCAATGGCCCATAGTGCATATCGANCCCCCCCCCCCCCCCCCCGACCTTCTGCCTTTAACGGGGGGGTCTGAGTTAGTGGTTTTCGGGCGTGGGCCCCCCACTAATGTGGTGCCTCCTCGTCAACTCGGACCCCCCCCCTCCCGCACTAAACTTCTTACCGTTCCCCTCCCTCTGACCTAAGTTGTTAACCTCTCTCCCTTACCGCATTCCCTCTTGCTGACACATGTCTCCCACTCAACCTTTCCCTTTGCCTGTCACATCTTTTTTTTCACTCCCACCTCTCACCCCCTCACACCTGTCCTCCACTCATCACCCTCCTAGACTATCATCGTTCCACCTCCGCCACCTCCCATCACCTGTTCCTTCCATTCTGTGTCACCTCCATGGTTATCATCATTCATTCCCCTTCCTCCACATCCTTCCTCTTCACCACATCACCTCCGTAGCCTCTTTCCATCCTCCGTAGCCCTCCACCTGGCCATCATTCATCCATTTTCCTGTCGGTCGCTCCAATCGTCTCGTTGAGTCCTCATCAGCACCACACCTCTTTCCCCTTGCCACATCGCCTATGTTCCTTCACATCATCATCCCAATATGCCTCATCTCCTAGATGTTGCCACATCACCTCGCTACATTCCATGCCAGCACCAACCATATCCTTCCACATGGTCATTACTTACTCGTCGTGCCATATGATTTCACACCAAGTACCTCTCTCCACATCACCCCTCTGCATATGTTATCATCCTGCCACCTGCAACACCTGTATTGGCCATAGAAGAAGACTTGTAGGGCCTTGAGGCATCAGGATTGACTTAAAGAACTTGTGGGCACCGCCTGAAACATTCATGGGTGTCAGGTCTCATCCTGATCTCGATGAAGGTAGCTACTGAAGATGGGGTGGAAGTTGAGACCTCATCTCACCCCATAAATGGAAAACATTCAGAGAGTGGCCATAAAGGCAGACTCTCAATCTGAAGCTTCCTTATGGACATATTTTCCTGTAAAGCACATAATTGTGTCTGGCTCGTATCTAACATGAGGAGGCCTGCACAATCTGATAGAGTAGGCACGGACTGAAAATGTTAATGCGGTGGTCCAATCACACTCTTGTTGGTTGCATCATTTCTGAGTATATATAGGCTCCTTATTATTGTAATATTTTGATGAAGAACACTGGTTCTCTGGTTATGTACTTGATTTGAGATTTCTTGATTAATCTAATTAATCTTTCTTACTCCATATTATTTTCCTCTAATATTGAGAGAGATCATGAATGACTGATTCACATGGATTGTTGTAACTGTATTATGATGAATGTTTGATTATAGTGTTGTTATTATTTCTTTCATTTTCCTTGAAATTTGAATCCAAGAGGATCTTGTGTTTGAGTTTTTCCTCCTTAGGATGTTTGAAGACCTAATGTCAATAGCATACCTCTACACCTTTCTCACCAAAGTCTTCATTCTACTCACCTTTACTCCAACTTACTGACTGAAGTTGATCCAAGACCTCAATTTCTTGTGCATACTAGTCCAGATTTCTGAGTTAGAACATTATTTTCATTGATTCTTCTACATTTGGCCTCTTAAAACTCATTTACATTTATGGTATAAACTAATGGGTATTGGGTTTAGCTTCTATGCAATATGAGGGTGACTTCTAGTTCTAACACATCTCACTACAACTTAAGCACATGAAGCCATATTATTATCTCTATCATCCACCTCTGGATGTCAGTCTGACCCATTGGTCATCTAGAAATGGTCAAACACTTCCTTTACTCTATTCAGAATCAACAATTCATTAACCCTTCTACTTTATTCTCATAAGGTAATATGTAATCAATATCATCAACATTTTACTTAAGATACTATACCAAGATCATCATTAACCATATGATCCATGTCATCACCATATTTTACATCCAATAAAAGACTATAATAAGCATATATGAATGCTCAATATTTTCCATGTGCATTATGGCATATCCTCATGCCCCAAGTATTTTACCCATGCTTACAGTGCATATGTATTCCAATTGTCTACCATTTGTATTTGCATGCTCAAACATGTCCTTAGATTTATAGGTATACACATTCTCTTATTATAGTCGTGAGCATCATAAACTTACTCATGCATTCACATCTCTTTACCTCTCCTAGGAGGTATAGCAACAATCCATAGGACTCCTTTTTAATTTCTTAACTAGGTTTTTGTCCAAAAACCATTTTCTTCATTCAATATAGGTCAAATTAAAATGACCTTACACATTTTCCATCAGTCCTCTGATTGTGAGGGATCATACACATATATAGGGTTTAATATTTTATTAAAGCAGTAATTATTAATGCTACGGATATATCAATCCATTCCAATTTGCTTTAAGAAAAAGGAATTTTCCATAAGGGTATTAATCCTTATATAATCAATCATATTAATTAAAATATACTCTAACTTCCCTAACAGATATACATTATTATACTTAACAAAAAAACCCATCTCATGTCCCTTGTATGGACTCAGGCAACTTCATATCAGGATTTTTGCCACCTCTGCCATTTTCATTCATGTTTTACCAATAATACCTATCAACATGTTCCTACTCCCATAAGAGTAGTCATCACTTTGATAGAGGGACAATATAATTTCCCCTTGTTGTAATTTGGCCATGGTTTTCAAGTTACAACTTCAATCTACAATCCTTCTCCTCGAGAAGTTAATGCAGATAATAAACAATCTTTCAAAGGTAGAAACACCTTTCAACATGCTCACCAAAATTTCAATATACCAGTCCTATGACTCATCTTCAACCCATCCAGGCCTAGTGTTGTATCCTTCTCTGACAGATAGGGTAGGGTAGAATTCCCTCCCCATTAAACGTTTTCTAAGAAGAATTTTATTTGACTCTTTCATGAGCCCAAGTAGGCCAAGTATTTTTGCCTTCTATGATAAGACTTTGTAATATACCCAACCCACAAAGTACCTTTTTAAGGGATGGGGTATTAAATTTAAGCTCCATCCTCTTTTTCTTTTCAAGAGATTTCCAAGGTCCATAATTTCACTCAGAACCGAGTTCTAGAATGAAAGTTGTGACCTTCCAAAGTTTGTGGGCTTACATAGACAACATCTCTCTTACTGTCACGTGGCATCCACGTGACATTTTGTTGTTCGTTCCAACTGATGTGGAAACACCTGGGTCCTGACGTGGCACTAGCATAGCCTACCACAGTGGAACCCCACTCAACTCGTCATCCTATTAGTAATGGAAATTCACGGATTCAAAGGCGGCGATATTGTGGGCTCATGGTCTATGTTCATACTTTTCATGAACCCTCCACCAACACTTAACTTCATTTTCATTTGTGGACTCATGGACGCATAATTATGTGCCTCCCTTTCATAATTCTATCTAAGAAGTGTCAAAACTTAACCATTTTTCCACCTATGTGGACTCGTGGACGTACAATTTTGTACCTCCCCTTCATAAGTTCATCTGAGAAGTCTCAACACTTAACCATTTTTTCCATCTACATGGACTAGAGGACTCGCGGATGTACAATTATGTACATCCCCTCCATAAGTCTGTCCAAAATGTCTCAACACTTAAATTATTTGGTGATTCTGTCAGGCTCATGGGTTGGCGGACTAATGGACTTGCAGACTCATCTGAGTCCCTTCCTCTCTTCTAACACTCAACACTTAGATTATTTTGTGACTTTGTCAGGTTCGTGGGTTGGCAGACTCTCAGACCCATTCATATCACCTTTCCAATCTCCATGAACCTGTCATGCTTCTAAGTATGATGCCTACAATTTACACCCACCATTCCTTTTCTGCAGCCTACAAACATACTCCCCCTATTAAATAACTTATTAAGGTTTGAACTCCATGAGGGAACATACCCTCTATTGTCTCAACCAATTACAGGTTGACATGTGTTCCCATCGTACACGTAAGATTTCTCCATCTGTGTGATGTAAATCATCATGTCACCCTTTTTCCTTGACCAAAATTAGATACTTACCCCCATTGATCTACAACTGAGGTTACTTGACTCCATCCCGATAGATCTAACAGTGGAGAAGGCTTCTTGGAGTTTCTTTCATCGAAGCGCCATATTCCTCAGCTACTCGGAAACCCCTACTGCGATCAACAATAATCATTCCTTTGAGAGTTTCTCCGATGGATCCAACGAATGGTAACAATTATGGATCCTTCACAAGCTCTCATACAAGAGGGACCTCGATCGACGACCAATATCAAAACTCCATGTCAAATCGGCAACTGCAATTTATCCAAGGAAAATCATAGGATATCTTTAATTCGTTAATATAATTCCAAATCAGTGGCTCTGAACTTTTTCCAGGAGAAGTTTAAGGCTTACCAAGTCTTCAAGGAAACGACACCTCCTATTCAGGCAGGATAAGGTTTTCTCTCTTATCTGTTTTAATGCAAATTTCAGACTATGAATAGTCCATATTTGTACAGGATATCTCTAGCTTGAGCTAAACCACATAAATCCATAGTTTCAACCCTGATAATAGTGAATCATATGGGAAAAAGTTTTCATATGTGCATGGATATACAAGCAATGGCCTCTTAGACATATTATTTACACAAAATCTGTGCATACACATAATTGTGCGATTCTAGATAATTCTAGTAAATCAATATGTACAAGTATAATTCCAGCAGTCATTACCATGAGATAATTGCATAATTACTAGCTCCTCCAGTGTAATCATACCATTGACTACATATACACAAAATGTACAGGTCCAGGAAAATCTTAATAGAATATGCTTACAAGTATAGTTATTACTGCAATCATCACTATTTGTAACATATAATTGTCATATCTGCATAATCCCGGCAACAATAGTCAAGGATAATTACAAAATTAAAAACTCGTGACAACAGTCACATACCGCGACTTTTGTACAAGTTTAATAGTAGTTATTTCGACCGATAATTAACGCATCAAATACCCATGTTATAAAATAACTCATTTAATCATCAAACAAACATGCACGTCCCTGAGTCATTCACAAGAAAATTCATGCTTAAGTTATTGTTTAATTATACAGGGTATAAAAATAATTATCTATTACTATTGATAGTCAACCAACTGATTGTGGTTGTTTTCCTTTCCACCTAACCATAGGCTCATATGCATTCACTCTTAGAATTTTGGACACCCTCGCGCCAAGATATGATACAACTAAGGAATCTCTCTAAGGTTCTCAACAATATTTGAAGTTCACTCTCCTTCACTCTACTCTCAGTAGATATTTTCCCTTACACCCACCTAACCCAGGCCTCTTCGAGGCTTATCAGATGCCTTCCCAACATCAATCTCACAACCCTCTTAGCTTAGGTCATGTTTCGGGTCTTCTATGCTTCAGCTCATAAACCTTCTATGGGTTCTTTGATCCTTCTATTACATGCACTCGTGCATTCCTTTTAGCAGATCCCTTCCTCAGAGGCCCGACCCTCTTCCATTTCTCTCTCCTTTCTTATCCCAGCTGCACGCATGACTTAGGCATGTTCTCAACCTATCCTTATGTTTCTTCTATCATAAGGAAACTTGTGGGTAAATCTTGGGGACCCATGGTGATATTTCCTATTATCCTCTAGTTGACCGCTTTCGGTCCCTTTTGACAAGCCTCCATACTTCCATTCATTGGGGTGGTTTTTCAACTACCAACCTCCCTCATTAACTAATTTGTCTTGAAATTAGGGCTAAGGGAAGTACTATGACTAAGGCTTGAGGTCCTTTATTTTATTAGGTCCTCCTCTCATTCCACTAGTGATATCATGGATTGTACTTTAAGGCTTCACCCCACAGTCAGTTTTGGAATTTACAATTAAATAATAATACATTTACAATATTCACATGTCGTTGCATGGAAATCACTAATCGTGATTTATTACATGTATTCAGGTTTTAGAGAAGGGGTGTTACAATTCCCTTTATAGGGGGTGTCCAGTTGAGGGCCTTCACCTCATTCATGAAAAATCATTCTCAGTGTGGTAAATATTTTATAATATCCCAGAAAAATGACACAAGTGACCTATGGGTAAGGGGGGGATTCCAAAATCCCAATATGGTCCTCATTCCACATTTTTCCTAGGAAAATTCTGAAGTATATGCACCCTTCATGGCCCAAAATAGAGAGCATGACATTGATGAATGTGCACAACGCATTGAATGCCTTCTACAAGATTCCCTACAAGGAAGTAGGCATAGGTGGGAACATGGCACAATAGAGATCAGAAAAAAATATGCCTTTAACTACCACAACTTTGCGCCAATAGAAAAAATGGTAGTCGGGTACATACAATGTGTAAAAACTTGTGGAAATTGTTGGATCGAGCTTAAGTTCCATTATCCTTTGATTTGGCTCCCAACACCCGAATATTGGAAAAGTTTTGAGATAAATGAAAGGGAAGAAGAATGTTTTTGGAAAAAGATCATAGAGCCAAATGGGGGCTACTACACAACTTTTGGCAAAGGGAATGATAAGTATAACATCAACAACCTCCATAAAGGCACCACTCCTTCAGATTTAGACTGATCAGTGGCATGAGTACATGCAACACTTTTGGTTGGGGAAAGATGATGGGTGTCAAAAACACCATCTTTTTCATATCCTTTCTTTCGTTTTCAGTTCCATTCTATCACCCTTTTCACTTCTACCTTTAACATAACTAATGCATTTTTCTTCAGGTGTGTCACTATGTAATTCATGTCACTTTGAGTGTTTTGTGCTAGTGTAAAAGAGTAATTATTGACCTTTTATGTGATTACTAATGAAGTATGGTTGCTACGTTAGGAAAGGACTTAGCAGAAATACAATCCAAGTTGTTGCAACACCACTTCCAATTTTTTGCAACATGCTTGTCCATTGTTGCAACACTTTTCTAGGTTGCTGCAACACCCTCTGCATTGTTGCAACACCTCACTATGATGTTGAAACATGATATCCTCATTGTTGTAACTGAGGACAAGCAATGTCGCCTTCTTCATGGCTACAACACGCTACAACAACCCCATAATAAAGTGCCAACAGGATCTTGATTTTTCAACTGGGGTAATGATGACAAGGAAACTTCCATGAGTGTATCACTCGATGATAAAAGGACGAGGCAAAAAAGTTAGTTTGTTATACAAAATCGAGAACAACCTAATGATTGTAGTTCCTCATTGTTGTCCTCGACATTTCCTTGCTAAAGAAACAATGTGATGAGATTTTATAAATTCTTTACTCAATGAGAGACAAGGGGGATTGTTATTTGAAACTCTATTTGCAGTTTAATAATAAATATATTGTTGGAGCTTCTGGTCCAAATTCTGGTATGATGTGCATTTGAGCTCAATATTGTATCTATATTGCAACATATTTTCATTCTCCGCATTAAGTATTGTGTCTACAGGGTTCATTTAATTACTCATTCATAGATGGTAAATTATCTTATGTTGTAACACTTGTTTTTCTAGTTTCAATAGTGTTCAATTTTGGTTTTTCTTTTCTTTTTTTTTTGGTTCTTATGTGTGATCATAGAAGTGTTTGAATTGGTTATCTATATGCAGAGTTCCTTTATTAATGGTGTAAAACAAAAAAAGGGCGTGATATAACTTCAACAGAGTCACCACCGGGATCAGATATTGGCCAATGTGTGTTTCCCTTAAGCAACAATTTAGTTTTCCTTTTCATTGGGCCTAGACTGGGATCACAATTGATTGCTTCCCCATGGATATGCTAGAATATTTATTTTAAATTTCCTTTTCATTACGCCTATATTGGGGTCATAAAATATCACTTCCATCCAGATATGCTAGATAGTTAATTCATGTTTTCATTACTTTTGATTGATTCGAAATTTGGTGACAATGTTGATTATGGTGATGACAATGACGACAACATGGAAAATGATGATAATGATGATGATGATGATGATGAAAATAATGAAAATAAAGATGACAATGACGATTATCATTGATCTTCTTCTTCAGCCCACTCTACATATGTGTCATTTGGTAGTTCAGAATCAATGTTGAAAGGATTGGCCATATCAACATCCTCATCAATGTCATTTTCGATCATAATAGCATCGTCAATATCATCATTGAGAACATAATTGTCATCTACATCTGGTTGAACTTCTTCGACATCTTCACTTGACATTACATCTACTTCATGCTCCTCTACATCTTCTTCTTCTTCAATATCATCTTCTTCTAGTACATTATACTTTGCATTCCTTCCTCTTGGATCATGTCTAACAATGTATGACCAACCTGCTTTACCTGGAACCTCTGAATAAAATACCCACTCACATTTGCTTGGAAGAACATACGTTTTTGTATCCAGCTCAAATGACCTTGCATTAACCATGGTAAATCCATTGGCATGATCAATAATAGTTCTTTCGGGATCACGTTCATTCATCTGTAACTTGTACCATTTGACATCAAACATAACTAACTTGAAATAATTAAAGTCACACTCAATTATATCATTCAAATACCCATAGTATCTATTTTCGAATATTGTTGGATGCTTGTCACTTCTAGAGGAAACATTAGTAACCTGAAAGACTGTAGTTATCCCACCATCAAAGGTTTTCTTCTTGTCATCCAACTTTTTGATGCAAAAATTATGGGCATTGCACCACATAGCCTTATGGTGTTTCAACTGCAATATGTATGACACATAAAAAATGCATTGTCAATGAATAAAAATATTTAGACTTAGTAAAAATTTATAAATAAATAAAAAAACGCACCATGACCTAGATTAATATAATGGAAAATAATTGAAACATGATGTGGGTGAATTATATATATACTTTCATGTTTATCTTTTAAACCATATGCTAAATTGATTTCCCCTCTGAGTAAGATTGGTATCTTGATTATGATGAGCTTCTTTAAGCAATGTAGCCACCCCTTCTCATGATAACATACCATTACATTGTATATTACATCGATCTATCCATAAATTAATCCAATCAAGATTGTTTGTGTGAATAAATGTAGTGCATCCCACTCTCGACCAACTATATGAAAAAATAATAAAAATTACTAACAATAATAAAGATTAATAATTGATGGAAGAATAAAATTTAAATAAGTACAATATAGATACAAATTAATAATGCAAAGTATTATAGATCTCAAATACCATCTAATTACCTTTCACTTTCCTCATTCTAACTTTCCTGACCAAGACCTCCCCTTCAAATATGTTTATGGAGTTGACATCCCAAATGCGAGGCACCTTCATTCCTGCTGCTAATTTAGGAAGATACTGACTAATATACACCAAGGATTGATATACCATATAGCCCTCCACCATAGAACCCTTATGACATGATCTTTGTCTAAGGAAAGAATTCAATGAATTCAATTTCCTCTCCACCATCCACATTGACATTTTGTGTACAAGTCCACACATTTAAATATCCTCAACTTGGTGTATGAGGTAGTGTTCTTGGGCATTGAAAATTTTCGAAGGTAGATACTTTTGCATTTCACACATTAGCCAAGGAATTTCTCTCCTCCAATATTTGATATCTTCTTTATGGATTTATTTAGATGAAAACCACCTACACATGATTTGATCTAGATGAATATCGATGGCCATCCACCTATTCCATTGGTTCAACATAGAGTTTTCCACCTCGACAATTGTTTGACAATTTTTCAGGTCCAAACTTACGGTGCCATTTTGAGGCCCTAAATGATGTTTTTTGGTGATTTTGGGTCCAAGATACTACAAAATTCATTTGCCTATGCTACTTGAAATGTGTTCTTCTCGGCTAGACCTTTCCAACGGTGTATCGGACGCCCTAAATGGAGATAGTATGAAAACGTTATGCCCATAGGAAGCTGACATATCAATTATCCCCATCGGGGCCTGCAAACCTTTTGGATTTTCATCTTCTGGGGTTAGCGTTTTGGATTTTCCTTATGTTAAAAAGGCCTTTGGAGCCTCATTGTAACAATCGGCTTATTGCAAATGAAAATTTTCCCTTTGTTTGAAGCCCTGCAAGATATGGATTAAATATCTTACAACTACTAGTAATTGATGCAGGAGCATATTTGGCCTCAAACAATCTGCATCAACCAAAAAAAAAGAAAAATAGTTTCAATATTAAATTAATAAATTCTAGGAAGGAGCAAGTGTCAATTCCCTAGTGTTTTAATACGTTTTGTTGTTGCTGGAATATTTGTTGCAACACTGCTGGAACAGTTGTTGCAACACTATGCTGGAACAATTGTTGCAACACGGTTGTTGCAAAAAATGGTGTAATGTTGTTTCAACACGCATGAGACATATTTTAATTATGGATTTTGAATTTTTAGCTCCACGTGCATGGTAAAGGGCTCCTGAAAATTGGCAAGATGATTTAGTAGGGGAAAATGGATTATTTAAGTCACCACAACCATTAAATCTCGTAAAAGAATAATTATAAAATGGTTTTTTAAATATTGGGTCGTGTAACTACCCAAGAACATAAAGAAAGAAATGGTTGGGGAAGTTCAAGGGTTTGAAAATTTCAGTTGCCAAGAAATGAAGAGATAAAGGAGAAAAGAAAATGGTGCAAAAGAGTTCATCTCATTTCAACACAAAAAAACATTTTTTCAGCAAGATTGATTTCATTTATGCACAAGAAGAAACAAGAACAAGAAAAGAGAACAAAGGAAGTCAGAAATAGAGGGGAGAATTGTTCCATATTTTTCTGAGATGTAATAAGTCTATAAAAAAAATTGTTCTGATTATTAAAGACATTCTTGATCATATCCATTAGTTTTATTGTCAATTTTCTTTTCCTATAATAGAAAATTCCTCATGGCATTATTTAACTATTAATTGATGTTATCTATAATTAACATGTGTTTGTTGTGCACTTTGTGGGTGGACACCTTCTTTTAATAGGGATTGATTACAGAAACTTGGGTGAGTGCATTAGTTATATCACAAGGAATTAATATTTAAGAAACAATATGCATAATATTTTCATAAAATTATATACTATTAAAGTGCAGTAGTGTGTTACATACCACAAAAATGTGTTATCCCTAGGGCATCATGAATTGTCCATGTCAGTATTCCATGAAATTGAAATTGTTTTTTCCCTATTGGTCTAGAGACGTCATACATAGTGATGCCATCCCATAACTTTTGTAGCTCGTCGATAATAGGCTCAATATATACATTCATATATTTAACTTGGTACTTACCTAATTGGTTGAGCATAAGAAATAATGCAATGAATAAGAAAAACAAAATGGAACTACGTAATTCAAACAAATATTGTAAAATAATACCTAGGACAACCATTGCCAACCTTGTGTTCTCCCTGTTTATTGACATCCAAGGAGGAAGGTTATTGTTTACAAAAGAAATAGGCCACACTGAGTAAATAGAACTGAGATCACCAAAAGGATTGACACCATCAGCTACGAATGAAAGCCTAACGTTACGAGGTTCTAATTTAAAAATTGGACATATATATTCTATGTTCCTAAATTAAGAAGCATCTACAGGAATTTGAAGAACATCATATTCACTTATGTTCCATGCATGGTAATCCATAAATTGTGATATGATTTCACACCTGAACAATCGATGCAAACATGGAATTATTGGAATATGAAGAAGGACCTTGTGAGGCACCTTTTTTGTTACTTGATCAGTTCGATATCTATTGATTTGACATTGTGGAAATTTTCGTTTCTGATGCATATTGTCCATAATATATAATATGATCATTAGGACATGCATCCATAACCTGATACTCCATTCCAATATCCTTCATAATGGCAAATAACTCTCGGTATGTGTGAGGTAGATTATTTGAGGGTCTTGGAAATACTGAGTGGGGGTGGGGGGGGTGAATACATATTACCTTATTTTTTTAACAATAAGTAATTAATTTGTTATTTTTAATCACCACAATAGATCAACAATGGAATTGTATTCAAAATCAGTTATATAAATATAATTAACAAGAATTACAAAGTTTATAAAGAATAATATGTGATTGTGAAGGACAACAATCCTCTTTAGAGAACCAACTCTTTGAGACACAAATCCCCTTCTTTTCTGAGCACCTACTCAAGGAAGCTACAACAACCTTCTTATCCAAGAACCAACTTGAAAGGAGGCTCCAACCCCCAGTATTCTTCAAGCACCAACTTGAAAGGAAACATCGACCCCCTATCTTCTTCAAGCACCAACTTGAAAGTAAGTTGCAACTCCCTAATGTTCAAGCTTCAACCTATAGAGGACTACAATCCTCCCAATCTCCTCCCTTCCACCCTCACTACACAGTTATTATTTTTACTCTCATATACTCCGGTGACTCTGCTTCAAGTATACTCAGTATCTCCTGAGTCACACTTTCATTCTTCATTTTATGAGTTTATGTATCCTTCCAAACGATGTGCATCACTAAACATTGTGTTTCTTCAATGAATCAATGTGCCTTTTCATTAACAATAGGATATTTATTGAAATTAACTTGAATTGACTTCAAAACCCTTTTAAATTAATTATGTTTTGATTTTTCTCATGTCAATCTTCCTTATGGAATGATCTATCTGAAAACCCTTCATGAATTTGACTATAACTGTAAATTTTTTCATTGCACTGAGCTCTAGTTTTGTAGAGACTCAGCTACCTTGATATCGGGATCAATATTAATCTTGACCATTGATTTCGATGTGCATATATTTGTTATTCATGCCTAACTGTTTTAGGCACCTATGTACTTCCTTCAACCCACTTTACCTTTTACTAACGAACGGTTGAATTTTCACCTATGAATTGATCCAATGACCTACCTTACTCCTAAGAAGACCTTGATCCAACAAATTTGACTTAATCGCCCAGTGAGATGGACGGTCCATTTTTACTTCAATTCTGGCGAGGAACAAATATCATGACTTAATCATCTGAATAAATCAATGGCGTGGACTTAATCAAGTGTTGAGATGTACGATCCTTATTTCATCTAACTGCTTTAGACAGATCAATGGTTTGGATTTAATAAACCATTGAGTGGATGGTTCTCATTTATTTCAAACATGAACTTTACTTAGAATTATTTCGGGTGATGGTTTTGTGGACTTTCTGACTTACGGACTCGCATGTCTTCTATGGTGTCATCAAAATGAACCTGTCTTCTTGGGTGTCATCAAAATGCACCCCCAACTTCCATAGCCTCCAAAATGCACCCATACGTAGAATTATTTTATGTGACAACTTCATGGAATTTCGGACTTGCGAACTCACGTGTCTTTTATGGTGTCATCAAAATGCACCCCCAAATTCCATTACCTACATAATGAGCCATACTTAGAAGTTTTAAGTAATGTAAATAGAATATGATACTTAGCCATTTTTAGTTTTATCAACGGAATCACGGAAAGATATTTGAGTCGTCTGATTCATTTTATCTAATAATCAACAATATTTCTTCGCTCTTTATCGTCTGATCGTGCTCTTATTTTGATCCAAAAATCAACATTGTTCTTCGTTCTTTTCCATCTGATCTTGCTCTTATTTTGATCCAACGATCAACATTGTTATTTGTTATTTTCCTTCTGATCGTGCTCTTATTTTGATCCAATGATCATTGAAGTGATAGAGTTTCAAAGGTTGATTGGCTTTGATCTACGATTGAGGATTATCTCTCATGATTTGACGATTGGGAATTAATTTCTCCCAACCTCTGGTTCCACCTCAATATGATGGTCTTGGATTGTCCTGAAAATTACATCAACAATCAAGATTCCTCATTAAGCCCTTTGGCTTCTGTGCAATCTTTGTAATTCTATTTCTCCTGATTGTTTCTTTCCTTCTGCGTGTTCTTTTGCATGCATTTTTCCATGGTTGACATCAATGACAACTAATGTTCCAACAATCTCCCCCTTTGGCAATGATGGAAACAAATTAATAACCCCTTATTTTAACCGGGTTTTTACTGTTAAACCTCCCCCTTTGACAACAATGACAGAAGGGATATTTCTTCTCTCCCTCTGAGGTGATGCTCCCCATGTCCATGCGCTCCTTCTTCTAATTTTGTAGTTCTTCAATATATTCTTCATCTTGTGATTCACCATGTTCTTCATCATCACTGGTTCTTTTCCATTCATTAATTTTTGTTTTATCTTGAGATTTTATTTTTATCAATTTTAGATCATCAATTTTCACATTTTTACTTTCCACTATTTTGTGCAATCTTAGATTATAACACTTGTAGGATTTTTTGTTAGGTGAATATCCCAAAAATATACCTTCATCTGATCTAGAGTCAAATTTCCCTAGATTATATTCATCCCTCTTGATGTAACACTTACTTCCAAAGACTCTGAAATGTTTCACAGATGCTAGTATTTCAAACCACAATACCTAAGGTGTTTTCTCATGGTTAGCTCTAAGTTGTGCTCAGTTAAGTATGTGGATTGTTGTATACATTTCATCTCTCCAAAATTTGTTAGGAAGCTTGGCTTCATTCAACATAGTTCTTGCATCCTCTTGAATAGTTATGGTTTTCCCCTACACAACTCCATTATGTTGAGGAGTTCTTAGAGCTAAGAATTGTCTCTTGATTCCATGATCTTTACAAAACTTATTGAATTCTTTAGAGGTAAATTCCCCTCCATTATCTAATCTTAAACATTTGATTTTGAGATTTGTTTCATTCTCTACATAAGTCTTGAATGCTTTAAACTTTTCAAATTCCCTAGATTTTTATTTGAGAAAATATACCCAAGTCATCCTTGTGTAGTCATCAATGATCAACATGAATTAGTTTTCTCCTTGTATGCTTCTAGTCCAGAGGGTCCAAAAATATCAGTGTGAACAATCTCCAAGGGTTTTGATGTAAACATTCTTTTGTCTTGAATATGACTCTTGTCTGCTTTCTTAATTGACAGTGTTTGTAAACAAGATCTGAGGGCTTGATGACTTTTGGCATGTCTTTTACAGCTCCCTTTTTACTAGCTTTGATCAGGTTATCAAATCCCAAGTGCCCCATACTTATGTGCCATAGCCAAATTTCATCTATTTGACTCATATGGCATTCTTCTTCATCCTCAATATCTAAGATATACACATTGCTTGAGGTTCTTGGTGCAATAACAACTAATTTTCCTGATCTTTGTTCTCTTATTTCACATTTTTGGGAGTAAAAAATGAGTATATGTCCATGATCACATGTTTCGCTTACATTGAGTAGATTAGGTTTTAAATTTTCTACTAGAAACACGTTTTCTGCTTTATTTTTCTTGTTGTCGAAGGTGAATGTTCCTTTTCCAAGTATTTTAGAAGATACATTATCTCTAAATGTCACAGTTCCTTTTTCCTTCTTTGTTAGTTTGAGAAATTTATTTTTATCTCTTGTCATATGTTTGGAGCATTCACTGTCAATGTACCATAGACACTTTTTATTCTTGGCATACAAGGCTACTTTGCATTATGTATCTTCCATTTGTTTTCCTTTCCATATTTTCTTATATTTAGAGATAAAAGAACTTGTTTTTATGGTTAACCTGCATTCATTGGTTTGATGACCATAATTGTTGCACTTCTTGCATTCCACATTGAACATTTGTAATGGAGAGATTAAATTGTAACTTCTATTCTTCAGATTATTTTTGTTGCTTTTATATTTTTTATTATTTCTATGAATGTATGATTTTCCATGAACCTTGCAATGTACTGCTTTATGTCCAAAGTTATTGCAAGAGTAGCAATATCCAAGAAATATGTGTTGATATCTCTTAGGAGGAGTTCTTTTAGCCATTACATTCCATTTTTCTTCTTTTTGTTTTGTGGGAGGTGTAGACTTCAACTTACTATGAACAATTTTTAATGATGCCTTCTTCATTTTGTTATTTTCAATTCTTAAGGTGCTCTTAAGAGAATCTGCATAATTGATTTTCCTTTTGTCTGTTTTCTGTGTTGCAAAGGTTGATTGATCATACCTGAGTCATGTTTTATCCTTTGGTGATCTTTGAATATTCATAATGTCGTCCAATATTTTTGAACTATTTTCAAATCTTTAGTGATTCTTTCCTTTCTCAAGTTCCTTTTTCAGAAGGACAATTTCAACTTCTCACTTCTCATAGTCTTGTTGTTTTTCATTAAGTTGTACAATTAAGATATCTTCTATTCTTTTGGCTTCTTGGAGTTGAGTCTTCAAGGAAATGATGATTTCTTCATTTTCCTTGATTGTTCTTGAGATTTCTCTTTCTATTGATTTATGTGTTTCCTCAACCTCTAGTAATTTTCTTGTTAGTGACTTAGTCTTGTTTTTATATTGTTTGAGCTCTTCCAGAGACTGAGAAATTATGCTTCAAGATATACTTCACCTTCCTCTTTAGGGTCTTCATCCATACCAACAGTAATTTTAGTAGGATTATCATGTTTCTCTATACCCATAAATAGATGCATTGATTCTTCTTCTTCTTCTTCACTTTCTTTAGACGATTTTTTTTCTTCTTTGGTGTAGAAGGTATTCTTATTTTTATGGACTTTATTCTTGCTTCCAATTTTTCTCTTCTTGTACTCTTTGTAATTTTATTCACTGCCACTTTCTTCTTCTTTTGGATAGGTACATTTGTTGGAAAAATGTCCAACTCTGCCATAGTTAAAACATTTAAGAGGTAGTTTTCCTTTGAATTTACCAGTCCCCTTCTTAAATTTTCTCATGAATTTTGCTACTTATTCATCAGATATCTTTGATTGATCTTCATTTGACACTTGTTCTTGATTCTTCTTGGTTTTTCTTGCTTTGAAGGTCGTTTCCCCTTTAGATGACCTTTCTTTCCCTGTCCTCATATCATAGGCTATGAGGATTCCATGGACCTCATCCATAGTGAGTTTCTCAAGGTTGTATCTATCCTCTAAGGTATATATCTTGGCATCATATCCCATATGTAATGATCTCAACACTTTCTTAACAATATATTTATCTTCTATTGTTTTTCCCAATGCTCTGATTGAGTTGACTATCTCGTCTACTCTTTGAAGATATTATGCAATATTTTCTTATTCATTCATATTTAGCTTTTCAAACTATATTTTGAGTGTTTGAGGTTTGTCTTGTTTTACTTTACTATCTCCTTCATAAATAACTTTAAGTTTTTCCCATAATTTTTTGGTTGATTTGCAGTGCATTACTTTTACAAATACATTTCGGGATAACCCACTTAAAATGTCATTAACTACACTATAATTGTCATTTCATAACTTCTTTGAAACAACATTAGTTGGTGGGGAAGATGGTGCAATGTATCCATCTTCTATAGATTTCCAAATATCAAATCCAAGTGCTATCAGGTAAATCTTCATCCTTATTCTCCAAAAAACATAGTCATCTCCTGTGAACAGTGGTGGTATTTTGCATGAAATTCCTTGTTGTTGATCCATTGGATTCTTTAGGATCTACCTTCTAGTGGTTAGACTGTGGTGAAGGAAACTACTCTGATACCAATTGTTAGAAATATTGAGAGGGGGGGTGAATCAATATTACCTTTTTTTTTAACAATAAAAAATTACTTTGCTATTTTTAATCACCACAATAGATCAACAATGGAATTGTATTTAAAATCAATTATATAAATATAATTAATAAGAATTAAAAAGTTTATAAAGAATAATTTGTGATTGTGAAGGACACCAATCCAATTTAGAGCACTAATTCTTGGAGACACAAATCTCATTCTTTTTTGTGCACCTACTCAAGGAAGCTACAACTCCCTTCTTTTCCAAGAACCAACTTGAAAGGAGGATCCAACCCCCAGTATTCTTCAAGAACCAACTTGAAAGGAGGCACCGACCCCCTGTCTTCTTCAAGAACCAACTTGAAAGGAAGATGCAACTCCCCATTGTTCAAGCTTCAACCTATAGAGGACTACAATCCTCCTAAGCTCCTCCATTTAACCCTCACTACATAGTTATTATTTTTACTCTCATATACTCTGGTGACTCTACTTTAGGTATACTCAGTATATATTGAGTCACACTTTCATTCTTCATTTTTATGAGTTTGTATATCCTTCCAAATGGTTTGCATCACTGAACATTGTGTTTCTTCAATGAATCAATGTGCCTTTTCATTAAAAATAGATAGTTTATTGAAACTAACTTGAATTGACTTCAAATCTCTTTTAAATTAATTATGTTTTGATTTTTCTCATGTCAATATTCCTTATGGAATGATCAATCTAAAAAACCTTCATGAATTTGACTAAAACTTTCAATTTCTTCGTTGCACTGAGCTATGGTTTCGTATAGGCTCAACTACCGTCGGATCATGATCAAGATTAAATATTGACCATTGATTTTGATGTTAATATATTTTTTATTCATGCCTAACTGTTTTAGGCACCTATGCGCTTCCATCAACCCACTTTACCTTTTATAGACGAACAATTGAAATTACACCCATGAGTTAATCCAATGGCCTACCTTACTCATAAGAAGATATTGATCCAAAGGCTCTGACTTAATCACCTGGTGAGATGGATGATTTATTTTTACTTCATTTCTAGCGGGGACCAAATATCATGACTTAATCATTTGAATAAATCAATGGCACGGACTTAATCAAGTGTTGAGATGGATGGTACTTATTTCATCTAACTACTTTAGACAGATTAACAGTTTGGATTTAATCAACCATTGAGTGGACGGTTCTCATTTATTTCAAACATGAACTTTACATAGAATGATTTAGTGTGATTGTTTTGCAGACTTGCAGACTTGCAGACTCACATGTCTTCTATAGTGTCATCAAAATGCACCCCTGACTTTCACAGCCTCCAAAATGAACCTATACTTAGAAAAAAATTCAAGTGATTTTTCTTGGGTTCGCGGAATTTCGAACTTGCGGACCCACATGTCTTCTTAGGTGTCATCAGAATGCACCCCCAATTTTCGTAGCCTTTAGGATGCACCCATACTTAAAATTATTTTATGTGACGGGTTCGCGGACTTTCAGACTTGCGGACTCACATGTCTTCTATGGTGTCATCAAAATGCACCCGCAACTTTCATTACCTACATAATGAGCCATACTTAAAAATTTTAAGTAATGTAAATAGAATAGTATACTTATCCATTTTTAGGTTGCTCAGTGGACTCACAGAAAGAGATCTGAGTCGTCTGATTCATTTTTATCTAATGATCAACAACATTTCTTTTCTCTTTATCGTTTGATTGTGCTCTTATTTTGATCCAATGATCAACATTGTTATTTATTCTTTTCCGTCTGATCTTGCTCTTATTTTGATCCAATGATCAACATTGTTCTTCATTCTTTTCCATCCGATCATGCTCTTATTTTGATCCAATGATCATCAAAGTAGTAAATTTTCAAAGTCTGATTGGATTTGACCTATGGTTGAGGATTATCACTCCCAACTTGACGATTGGGACTTAGTTTCTCCCAGCCTCTGGTTCCACCTCAATCTGATGGTCTTGGATTGTCCCGAAAACTACATTAATGGTCAGGATTCCTTCTCGAACCCTTTGGATTTTGTGCAATATCTATAATGTTATTTCTCCTTAGCTTTTCTTTCCTCCTACATGTTCTTCTGCATGCAGTTTTCCATGGTTTACATCAATGAAAACTAGTCTTCCAAGGGTGGTAAGAAAAATTCACCTAACAATCTACAACATAAAAAATATCTAGTTAATGTAAATAATTGTAATAAAAAATATTTCATCTTTAATATATTACACATTTATTGACACTAAAAAAATAGAAAAATAATTTATACCTTTACATATATGTGAAGAATTATATTGTTATGTACCTTAGGATCTATGTGAGACAAGTGTTTGAAAAATCATTCAATACCTTCAAGTTCACAAAAAACATTATAGTTGATAGAATATTGTTGGTCAACTGAGAGGGGGAGGGGGTGAATCAGTTGTCACTGAGCTTAAACAATTATGCTTCTTTTAATACTCTTTTCAGAAACACTAAATGATGATCACAATAATGCACGGAAATAAACACTGGCACATTCAGCATCAGTCACATATATGAGAAACACAGAGGCATATATTTTTCGAGGAAACCCATACAGGGTAAAAACCTTTTTTTCTTTAAATGATAAGTAATGGTTACAATCTTTACAGTATCATACATATGAGCACCAACTCATAATGAGGCTACAACCTCAGTTTTTCAAGATGCAACTTGCTGAGAGCACCAACTCTCTATTTTCTCTAGCACCCACTAGAAGGAAGCACCAACTCCCTAGTTTCTCTAGCACCAACTAGAAGGAAGCACCAACTCCCTGGTTTCTCTAGCACCAACTAGAAGGAAGCACCAACTCCCTAGTTTCTCTAGCACCAATTAGAAGGAAGCACCAACTCCCTGTGTTCAAGAACCCACTTGAACCTTTGAGGACACCAATCCTCCCTAGCTCCTCCCAACCACCCTGAAATATAAATATTTGCTACTGAAACTTATTACAGTGATATAATGTTCAACAATGGCTTACCAGACTCATCACTGTTCTGCTACATTTCATTTCCCTGTCTGCCTCATTGCCTTTCTACACACATCACTTGCGTTGTCTATTCTTCCATTTTTTTTTATGCTCTGTGCTCCATGTCCATTCACTGCACAGTTCCTCTTATGCGATATTCAACTACTGCACTTTCCTCCTTCTTCACACATGAATCACCTTCATCAACAACAACCACTGCAACCTCCAACAACAACCGCAACGACCCCCTTCTCTTCTCTGTACTGTGTATTTATAGCTTCTGTGCACCTTGTGCATGCTATGTTCGCAATCCTCTGCATGCTGACTCCGCGTCGTTATCCTCCACCTCTCGAGTGTTTTTTCTGATCAGCATCATGACTCTTCAGCTTCTCTGGCAGTTGAGACTCTTCGTCTTCTTTGTGACAGTTGAGCTCACCTTCTCTGTTTTAGTTACAGGCTTCCACGCTCATCCATCTGTCAATCCCTTCTAAGAATAGTCTTCCTTCACTTGGACGCAGCTTGGAGACTCTTCATCTCCTCTAGAAATCACACATGAGGGGTCTCTTCGAATTCTCTAGTAGACGCCATCAATGGTTTCTGACAATTTCACTATGTTGTGCATCAGTAGCCCTCCGATCAACACTTTATCTGACGGTTCAGATTACATCGCGATTTCACCTATCACGATATCGAGATTCATGATGTCAATAATTTTTTACATGTCCAACTCTCGATCTTCGATGCCTCTCCATTGAATGGAATCAAAGGTCCAGATCAAGGCTTGATCTGACGGCTTAGATTGCATTGTGATTTCACATATCGCGATATTGAGATTCCTGATGTCAATAATCTTTGACATGTCCAACTCTCGATCCCCGAAACTTCGACAAGGTGTCCATCTGCTGACATCATACATGGATTGACACGTGTTGAATACTATCATGTGTCACTCTGATTCGTGACTTACATGTGCCTGAAATGTTGAATCAGTCTGACACTTGTCATTACCTGGTCGTGCCATGTGTTCCTAGATGACGTGGTATGTTGACGTGAGCCGGGTCGACGGTCTAGATCACATCTTGATCTGACGGCTCAGATTACGCAAGGATTTTGCATATCAAGAAATTGGGATTCCTATTGCATTGTTTCTTTGACATTTCCAAAATGTGATCCTCGAAACTTCGATCAATGGTTCAGATGTGATCTTGATTTGACGACTCAGATTACGCTGGGATTTTTCATATCAAGAAATCGGGATTCCTATTGCATTGTTTCTTTGACATTTTCAAAACGCAATCCTCGAAACTTCGATCAATGGTTCAGATGTGATCTTGATTTGACGGCTCAGATTACGTCGAGTTTTTGTGAGCCCTCTACTCCTTGTACTTTTAAAGATCGTGCAGGTTTTCCTCAATCCAACGGTGGTCGGACCCTGCGCTTGGATCTGACGCCTCTAACTTCAATTAGCCCTCCGGTTAAGCTCGTGGTCCACGTGACCTTCTCCTATATGACTGCAGCCAAATCTCCTCATCGGGGTTTCGGACTTTCCAATGTCGAAACATGTATGTCCTCAGGATTTGCGATCCCTCGAATCTTGACGCGCTCTTTATGCACTAGCTCTCCTGGCTAGGCTCCTGGCCCATATGAACGTTATCCCCGTGACTGCAGTCTTACCACTCGTCGGGGTTTCGAGCTTTTCAATGCCGCAATCCATTGGATCATGGGATTCATGATATGTGAAACCCCGATGAGTCATCCCTCCTTTTGGGATTTCACCTTGGCTTTTGATCCCGATGGTAAACCTCGTGAAGCTCATGTCCGATCTCACGGTTGACGGGATTTCTGAATGAAATCCAATGGTTGTCGATCTCTCCCTTCTGTAGTCTTCTCCTAAGCTCCTCCTGGACATAGAAACCAACGGTCCATATCTTCTTCTTCAACCGATCTGACGGCGGCTGTGCTCCCTCCTGAGCTTTGCACACTTTCCTCCCAACCTTGGGAGAATTACAAGTTCTCAAAGGCCTCGACCTTTGTCTTCCTTCTCCTCTGCGAACTCCTGTACCTTGAGCTTTGTTGCGCGCATTCTCCTCGACATTGTTCCTCCTGATCTTTCACTTCCAAATCCCCAAGGGATTCTTGGACTTCTGCGCCTCTGCAGAGTCTTCACATGCACACTCTGATCCTGCCATCTTCACTGTTTTACTTTCCATTAATGACAATTGCATACGCTACCTGTTAGACATTTGCCAACAATCTCCCCGTTTGGCATTGATGGCAACTAAGGCACCCGAATTCTTTTCTCCCCCTTTGACATCAATGTCAAAGAAGAGACATGCTCCCTGTGAGCTATTGCAGTAATTTTAGGAGGCATTAAATATTCAAACAATGCAAAAACTCCCCCTAACAAGATGGACTTTTTAGGTGTGAAACGAAATGACACCCAGCTTATGTCTGAGATACTCAAATGGTGTCTTGGATAGGGGCTTAGTAAAGATGTCTTCAATTTGTTCTATAGTGGGAATGTAATTGACCTGAACAATCTGATTGGTGACCTGTTCATCTTCAGCTTCTGTTGTATCCTCTATGAAAAATTCAAAGTTTCTCACCTCTCTTAATCGGACTCCTTTATCAATCTTCTCATGAGTGGATGACTCCCCCTGTCACTGTTATCTCTCTGCTTCTGACTATTTTCCCCCCTTGTTCCTAAAAGGTTAACTTTCCTTGACAAGGTCTTTCCTCTTGTTGTCTCTACAGGATGTCATGTACATCATACTGTACATCAGAATGTTGTTGTCCTACTTGAACACTGTGCAATTGTAGCTTGTACTTTTTAAATAGCCCTTGGATCTCCCCATTGAATCTCATCGATCTCTATTATTGCAATTTTCATTTTTCTTCCATGATGCATTCAATCCAGGGCTTTTATGTCCATATTCAATCATAGGAGAAAACTATTACACCCACTCTCATGCCTGCTTTTATTTCTCACAATTGAAGGACCTATATCAGGTTTCTTAGGAGCACTGATTTCTACCTTGTTGAGTCCAATATCGGATTTGTCATTTGGTGATCTCTGGCTATCCAAGACCTTGTCTAGAGTCATGGATATACTCAAGAACTTGATTTGGGTGTCTTCCTTCTCAACCTTCAAGACTTCTGCTTCCTGTTTATGACATGGTTCTTCTCCTACTTCTTTCGTGGGATAAATGTTAACTGAGCATTCTTTTATTGTATCTGAATCTTCTTCTTTACTTACAGAGAAGGATTTGACATCAACATTATTGTTTGTTCTTATACAGTTATTCACCATTTGTCCTGAGTTTACCTTTACCTTACATTCTTTGGATGTGAGCACATATTCGCTGCCTCTGTCACACTTTTGACTTGAAATGAGCGAATTATGTTTCAAACCATCCACAAGCAGAGCGTACTAGGCATCTTCTTTGTCATTACTCAAACTCATCATCCCTCTATCCTTGATTGTGCATGGTTCATCATTTTCAAGCATCACATTTCCTGTTTTGATTTTACTTATGAACAATAGCTTATCCTTGTCTCCAGTCACATGCTTGGGACATCCGCTGTCTATTTTTCCAAAGGCCTTTTGTTTTTGAGTTGAAAGTGCTTGACCACATTTTTCACTAACTTTCCTCTTCCATGTGTTGATCTTTCTATCTAAGAACTTTATTCTTGGATCTTCTTTGTAATTCTTGAGATGGTAGTTTGCAGCTTTGTGGCCAAAGTTGTGACAGTTATAGCATTCAATCTCATTGTTCAATAGGTCAAAGTTGTTGTCGCAGGGTTTTCTACTCATTGATTGTTTATTGATCCTTTACCTCCTCAGTTGCATGTCTCTAGACTTAATTTGGCAATTTGCAATATGTGATGGTTTGTTACTTTGTTGTATCATTCTTTGTTGTGGAAGAAATTTATTCCTTGGAAATCTTAATTGCTCACATCTAATTCTTAAGGAACAATTTACAGCTTTGTGACTAAAATTAGAATAGTAGAAACATTATCCATAGAAAAATTCTTTGTACCTGGAAAATGGTTGTCTTCTTTGAGAAAATCAATTTCTTTCATGTTGATGATGTCTTTGAGCAGGGAGTGCATTATTTCTTTGTTCTACAGATTCAGTCCTGGCACTTTTTCCTTTA
>ML782003.1:1127852-1145688 GCA_009831015.1 Picea engelmannii | reverse complement strand
TCCCTGTGTTCAAGCACCCACTTGAACCTTTGAGGACACCAATCCTCCCTAGCTCCTCCCAACCACCCTAAAATATAAATCTTTGCTACTGAAACTTATTACAGTGATATAATGTTCAACAATGGCTTACCAGACTCATCACTATTCTGTTGCATTTCATTTCCCTGTCTGCCTCATTGCCTTTCTACACACATCACTTGCATTGTCTGTTCTTCCATTTTTTTTTATGCTCTGTGCTCCATGTCCATTCACTGCACAGTTCCTCTTCTGTGATATTCAGCTACTGCACTTTCCTCCTTCTTCACACATGAATCACCTTCATCAACAACAACCACTGCAACCTCCAACAGCAACCGCAATGACCCCCTTCTCTTCTCTGTACTATGTATTTATAGCTTCTATCCACCTTGTGAATGCTATGTTCGCAATCCTCTGCATGCTGACTCCACGCCGTTATCCTCCACCTCTCGAGTGTTTTTTCTGATCATCATCATGACTCTTTAGCTTCTCTGGAAGTTGAGACTCTTCGTCTTCTTTGTGACAGTTGAGCTCACCTTCTCTGTTTTAGTTACAGGCTTCCACGCTCATCCATCTGTCAATCCCTTCTAAGAATAGTCTTCCTTCACTTGGACGAAGCTTGTAGACTCTTCATCTCCTCTAGTGATCACACAGGGGTCTCTTCGAATTCTCTAGCAGATGCCATCAATGGTTTTTGGCAGTTTCACTGTGTCGTGCATCAGTAGCCCTCCGATCAACACTTGATCTGATGGTTCAGACTACATCACGATTTCACCTATCACGATATCGGGATTCCTGATGTCAATAATTTTTGACAGGTCCAACTCTCGATCCCCGATGCCTCTCCATTGACTAGAATCAACAGTCCAGATCAAGGCTTGATCTGACGGCTCAGATTGCATCGTGATTTCACATATCGTGATATCGGGATTCCTGATGTCAATAATCTTTGGCATGTCCAACTCTCGATCCCCGAAACTCCCACAAGGTGTCCATCTGCTGACGTCATATGTGGATTGACACGTGTTGAATACTGCCACGTGTCACTCTGATTCGTGACTTACATGTGCCTGAAATGTTGAATCATTCTGACACTTGTCATTACCTGGTTGTGCCATGTGTTCCTAGCTGACATGGTCTATTGACGTGAGTCGGTTCGACGGTCTAGATCACATCTTGATCTGATGGCTCAGATTACACCGGGATTTTGCATATCAAGAAATCGGGATTCCTATTGCATTGTTTCTTTGACATTTCCAAAACGCGATCCTCGAAACTCCGATCAATGGTTCATATGTGATCTTGATTTGATGGCTCAGATTACGCCAGGATTTTGCATATCGAGAAATCAGGATTCCTATTGCATTGTTTCTTTGACATTTTCAAAATGCAATCCTCAAAACTCCGATCAACGGTTCAGATGTGATCTTGATTTGACGGCTCAGATTACGTCGAGTTTTTGTGAGCCCTCTACTCCTTGCACTTTTAAAGATCATGCAGGTTTTCCTCAATCCAACGGTGGTTGGACCCTGCGCTTGGATCTGATGCCTCTAACTTCAATTAGCCCTCCGGTTAAGCTCGTGGTCCACGTGACCTTCTCCTATATGACCACATCCAAATCTCCTCATCGGGGTTTCATACTTTCCAATGTCGAAACATGTATGTCCTCAAGATTCGCGATCCCTCGAATCCCGACACACTCTTTACGCACTAGCTCTCCTGGCTAGGATCCTGGCCCATATGACCATTATCCCCATGACCACAGTCTTACCACTCGTCATGGTTTCTATATTTTCAATGCCGCAATGCATTGGCTCACAGGATTCTCGATATGTGAAACCCCGATGAGTCATCCCTCCTTTCGAGATTTCACCTTGGCTTTTCCCGATGGTAAACCTTGTGCAGCTCCTATCCGATCTGACAGCTGACGGGATTTCTGAATGAGATCCAATGGCTGTCGATCTCTCCCTTCTGTAGGCTTCTCCTAAGCTCCTCCTAGACATAGAAACCAATGGTCCAGATCTTCTTCTTCAGCCGATCTGACGGCGGTTGTGCTCCCTCCTGAGCTTTGCACACTTTCCTCCCAACCTTGGGAGAATTACAAGTTCTCAAAGGCCTCGACCTTTGTCTTCCTTCTCCTCTACGAACTCCTGTACCTTGAGCTTTGCTACGCGCGTTCTCCTTGACGTTGTTCCTCATGAGCTTTCACTTTTTGAATCCTCAAGGGATTCTTGGACTTCTGTGCCTCTGCAGAGTCTTTACATGCACACTTTGATCCTGCCATCTTCACTGTTGTACTTTCCATCAATGACAATTGCATACACTGCCTGTTAGACATTTGCCAACAAATATTTGTTCTTAATCCTTCATAAAGGGGTTGTTGTGCCTTCTCAAGAAGAGGTACGTCATGAATATCATCAAATTTGTCCTCATTGATAGGAGCAAAGATGTCATGGATCAATATGTTTGTTCCATTATCCGGCTCAACGATATTATTGGTGTCATCTTATTCTGTATAAGAATTAACTTGATCATGATGATCGTCAATATCCATATGACCATCTTCCTTATTCTCTACAATAATATTTCTACTACTACTACTAGGCACATTCTAAAGCACCACACACATAGGAGGATTTTTCTTTATAATGACAAACAATCAATAAAATCAGTGTATATAACAAATATTAAAATGAAATAATTTTGTTTAAATACACTCAATACAAAGAAAATATATAATAATAAATAACTTACCATGAGATGATATGTGAACCCCCTTGAACGTTCCCATTTATCCAATAATGTCTCTCAATTGTTTTTCTTACAAGTCTTCTTCTATTAAAGCCCCTACATTTATTGCAAGGGAATTCAATTTTCAAATTACCCTTTGCCTCCATTGTCGCCTTTAACCTAGCAATCTTCCTTTCATTTTCTTCATCTGTAATGTTGTTATTATTATTTGGCATTGGGATTTCCTATTACAACAAAAACAACTAAAAATGCAATACAAGTACAGTATACAAATATTTTCTTACAATACAAATTATGTTGTCGAATATTGACCCCATTTGTATGTCTAGAGTTAATTAATCTATTGTCATTATTGTTTTACTAAATTTTCATAAGATTACTAGTCAACAATTACTCAAGAGATACAAATTAACCGTATAAATATATACATTTTTACCACATAATATTCAAAGCTTCACTATAAGAAAGTAAGAAAATCATTAAACAATTATAAAACAAAACTAGGCCAATAACAATTGTGTAGACATGTTCATATATACTTATTTCCTAGAAAAATTAAACTTCTATCCCAAAAAAAAGCAGGGCCTAAGTTGGGTTAATTAGTTGGGTTGATCCAATTAAAAATTAAAACAACATAAAGAAATATTAAAAATTTCTAACCTTCAAAGTACACCCAAAATCCAAGCCATATAAATCAAGAATTTGATGTGAAACAAGATTTAGGTCATAGCAAAGAGACTATTACATGCGTTGAACAATGACCAGACAATTAATCTTTTATAGATGTCGCACCTATAAAAAAATTGTTGAAATCTCTAACATTCGTTGAAAATCTAACGCACATTGACCACATCAAAATTGACTAAATCAATGATCGTTAGACACTTTCAAATGAATATTTGGCCTTTTTTGAAGACCCAAAACCTGTGTCGATGTATCGACGAAAGTTTGATCTGTTATGTCGAACGTGCATTGCAATATCGAGGAAATTGTGGCATTGTAGCGACAAACATTACATCAATAGATCGACTATCTTTCATCACAAGAGAACGAACTTATGTCAATATGTGGCATTGTGTCACAAAAGTGATGGAGGAATAATATCGTCAGAAGTACGATGAATATCGGGGAGCCCCGAAAAAAAATGAAATTAAAGTAATTTGCAATGGTACAATTAATTTAACCCATATCATCATAATATTTTGTTGAATTTTGACCCCATGTGTATTAGTGAGAGATACAGTAATACACAATTTATATTAATGAACGAAATGTGGAGGAACTGTAAAAACAATGTAGAGTGAAATGAACTCGCTAGAATGGTGGTAGCTTATCTCTGAGAAGAGATGTGACGACTATGCTCTTTTTCAAGAAGATGATTACAATGACGCTCAAAAGGCCTTTTTATCATAAATTATTAATGAGAAAACCCTAAGCATCCAAAACCCCAACCCTAGAAGATGAAACACCAAAAGATTTGTAGGCCCCAATGGGGGTCGTTGATACATCAACTTCCCGAGGGTGTAACTTTTTCATATGATCTACGTTTGGGCTACTCGATACCTCATTAGAAAGGTCTATCCGAGAAGGAAACACTATGATCGGGCCCAAGTAAGAGATTATTAAAATTGTGTGGGCTCTGCAACGTCAAAAAAATGTTGTTTAGGGCCTCAAAATGGCCCTGGAAGTTTGGGAACTGAAAAACTATAGAAAAAATGTCAAGGTGAAAAAATATACTTTGAGCCAGTGGAATAGGTGGGTAGTCACTGATGTCCACATGTATCAATCCTCCACCATTAGTAAGCAATGGTCCCCATTTCTTCAAGTTCCCCTGGGAGATGGGGAAGCTTTTGCTAAATTTGAACCTTGGTAAGTTGCTTGCCTTATTGAAAAAGTTGGCAGGTTTGTACTTGGCATTAGCTTGTTGAAGGATGTCATGAACCTATTGTTGGAGGGGTTGGATCCATTCAACCAATCTAGCCACATGGTATGGTATGAGTGTTGAAGGACTATGTCAGTGAAGATGCAACATGAGGAGCTATATCAATTGGGGCTAATAGTTGGAACCCTAAGCACACCTAAAAAGGGTTGTGGCCAATAGAGCTATGAAGGGTTTTTTTATAGCTTTGCTTGACTAGGAAGTATGGAGGAACCCTTGTAGGTGAAGTAAGAATATATTTATGCTCTTCTACAATATTTTCGACTTACTTATGTTGGATATAAAGGTCTTGGGTCGTGACTGTAGTGGTCACAATGTGCTTTTGTTCACCTTTTAATCAGATCGTGAAGAGGATAAACTTTGTGGTTTGAGAAATTAGTTTGCAGCACTATTTTTTTGTGAAATTAGTTGGAACTACCTCTGGTACCCTATAGAGATGACCCCCTAGAGTAACAATGACAATATGGGGTCGAGACTCATAAACAACATAACACTTCCACATATATGGTTGACCTAAAATAACATCATAAACTTCCATTGGGGAAACATCACATGATACCTCATCCTTTAAGAGCTTGATGTCGTAGGACATGCGACACTATTGGTTGATGTGGATATATCATCCCTGGCGAAGCCACCCGATGTCGTATGGATGCAGGTGTGGTGTTGTCAAAAAACCCAACTGCTTGATGACCTCTGCTGAGATGAGGTTATTTTGGCTTCTGCTATCAACAATCAAATGTAGTGGGGTCCCCTTCACCCACATGTGTGAATGGAAGAGGTGATCCCCCTCCTTAGGATCCTCTAGTTCTTTGTTATAGCAAGATTTGCCTCACCTTATGCAAATTTGCTCAGAAGGCCTTTTTCCATTTCCCTATGTAGAATTGAAGTCCCTTTTTGCAAATCCTAGAGATAAAAACAATATTTTTCCACATATATGTGCCCTAACTATTATACAACATGTGTATACGCAGGTTGCACCACTACAACTCGCGTACATTGGGTTTTGTGCCCAAAATTATAAAATATTGTTAGGTTTCCATGTCACAACATGAGATCCATGATCCTTGACCTTCCATATACTGGAAACGTTCCGACTTGGCCCTTCAATTCCACTTGAAGGCTATAAATGGGTCATATCCAAGATATGGAAAAGAGGAGAAGAATTCAACTTTGAGAGAAAAGTTACTCTAGAGAAATCATTCACTTCATATTGAGTCTGCATCCCTTTGTCCTTTTAAGTCTGAACCAATTGTTCAATCCCCAAGCTCTTCCCTACTTGATTGAGAACCTCATTGTCTCTCTTATATGAGCTTGCCTTTAATGGAGGATTGAAGTGGTGGAGGCCCAGCTGGAAGGGAATTAGTTTCTTGGTTCTGAACCATGTCAACATGGAAGTTTGTAATTCATTCACTTATGCTGATTACATTTTAATAGAAATATTATTTTCTCATCCAATTAATATCTTGCAAATATTTGAATTGTTATTCTATGGGAATATTTGTTATGAATGTTGATGGATTATGCTATTGAATGTGTTAACCTTATATATTATCACCATATCCTTGCGTTTCTTGGTTGTTGAGGACAAGTTGCAGGTGTATTTATTTGAGTCAAGTGCTCAACGGTGGAATTCATCGAACATCTGGATGAGGTAGGCTCTTTATCTTGTCTCATTAGCATAATTGCTTATATAACATATCTGATATTAGAGTTGATTTCTGCAATCATTTCCATCTGTTGTGGTTTACCCCTAGCCATAAAGATATTTTCCTCGTAACATTATCCTGGTTGGATTGTTGTGGTCACAATGGTGGAAGTGGTTTTTACATCGGTGATATGTGTTGGCACAGGGGCAGACCCAGGGTTCAATGCTACAAGAGAACACCAACATAACCCTAACTATCGGCCCTTTCAGCAACACCTGTGAAGTAGATGAAGTCTCACCCGAGGTAGATGCAGGGGTGGTTGAAAGAATCAGGTGTCTACAACCTTCGTTGGGACACAGATCTGTGATTATATTACTTATAGAACACTTAGCATTGATCATTCATCAATATTCAATCTTTTTTATACTTCACAGATAGTACAGAGCAACGCAGTATTCACTTAGATATAAGGTATCTTAGTACTAAGCAATAGTAAAATAGATCAGATCCAGTATATCAACACTAAGCATCTTCATACATATCAGATCTACTATTCATACACATCTAATAAGCGTAAATCATAAATAGATCTATCTAAATATATCGAAGCACTTAGAAAAAGCAAAGATAAGCACATCAATTCAGGGAACAAAGCATAACACACAGATTTACGTGGTTCACCCCCACACTGGGGATACGTCCACCAACGCTTCTTCTTTATTATCGCCAGCCAAGCGGTTACAAGCACAGATCCACCAAACCATACTACGCACAAGACAGAAGATCTGCACAGCTCGCTAGATCCTTCTTCCTTGTGTTATAGCACAAAGCCTTCTACAACTTCTTACAGTAACTTGCACTCATCTTCTGCAAGTCTCATATAGGAACTAAGCTCTTACAGATCTTACCTGCACTTAGCATACATCACATAGACATACTATACCATCTGACTCTCCTCTTACATTGTCTATCCTTCTATTTATACATACAAAATGGGCCTAAGCATGGGTAAACTTGCAAGCCAACATCCCTTTCCCATTACATATTCCCAAAACCCAAAAAGGGACCCAAAAGTGGGCCAAGATTCTACAATCTTTGCTTCGTCTGGCACTCCATCTTTAACAGGTTTTTGAAGTCCCAAAAATAGTCAAATATGACCAAGTGTTCCCAAAACTTGGTCAAGGGCCAACAGGCCCCCAACACTCACCTGTGACTTGTCCCGAGTCACTCTGGTTTGGGAAATTATGCCTCGAACACCTCAAGCTTGGATCGAGCTGCTTCGACCTACTGTAGTGCTACTGCCTCTTGCTCAGTGAACTCTTGGATGAGTGTGTCATTGACTGGTCCTTCTAGGCGTTGTTCTGCTGCACTTACAACCTGTTCAAGTTCTACTCCTTGGTTTTCAACTTTAGTGAACATTTGGCATGCCTTCTCTTTCATTGGTTGAAGTCATTGAGAGACTTCCATCACTTTACTCTAAATCATGTGGATCTGTTGTTGGGCCATGCGTTGCTCTGGAAACCTTTTCATTCTTTCAACTAGTGATAAGGCCTTCAGTTGTGCTTGTAACCTATCTGCATGTTTCTTTGCTTCTTGGAGTTGTGACTCTAATGCTTGTAACTCTGGATTCTCCGTGAGGTTCTCATAAGTCTGAGCACTCCTAGAGCTCAGCTGCTTGCATTCCAAAGCAAGGGATTTCATTATGTTAACTACGTTGCAAACAGTTGCCTCTCTTAGGTCTCTGATTTCTTAAGGAGTCTCAGGCATAGTGTGAATTTCCAAGTCTGTGATGTGCCGCTGAAGCTGTTGGATCACTTCTTTGAGTTGTGCCACCTGTTGTGGGATTCATTCTTCAGTTCTCACTTCTATGACGGTCACAAAGAGAATTTATTTGTTGACCAAATCCTTTACTTCTAGCTACTTCGCGATCAATTGCTCCTTGCTCTGTTGTAGCTCTTCTTTCTCTTTGTCCCACTGTGCTTGAAGAGCAAGTTTTTCTTGTTCGATAGCACTGTGTTGCTCGACAAGTAATCCCTGTACTTGTTTCAAATATTGGATGGCTTGCGTTGTTTCTTCCTGAGCTCGTCGAAGGTGAGCTTCAACTTTATCGACGATCTGGTGCAATTGGGCAAGCTTATCTCCTGGTTCTATTGTTCCTGTTGTTAGAGGCGCAACGGAGACTGCACGACTAGACTGAACTACCTACTGCACTCCTTGGAGTTCAACCTCAATACGATTATACATCTGCTCCCGCTTCGCCTCCTGCTTCTCTAATACCTCATGTGAAGCATCGTTCACAGCTGCAATGATGAAGTTAAAATCATCCAATGTGAGGGTAGTCTGCATCTTGGTTACAGGGGTTCTAGGTTTCTTTTGGGAGGAATATTTTGGAGGTGAAACCTTCCTTTTCTTCGACGAGTCCTCTTCATCCCTAGGTGGTGGTACTTACTCAACATATACAAATTAACCGTATAAATGTATACATTTTTACCACATAATATTCAAAGCTTCACTATAAGAAAGTAAGAAAATCATTAAACAATTATAAAACAGAACTAGGCCAATAACAATTGAGTAGACATGTTCATATATACTTATTTCCTAGAAAAATTAAACTTTTTTCCCAAAAAAAAATAGGGCCTAAGTTGGGTTAATTAGTTGGGTTGATCCAATTAAAAATTAAAACAAGATAAAGAAATATTAAAAATTCTAACCTTCAAAGTACACCCAAAATCCAAGCCATATAAATCAAGAATTTGATGTGAAACAAGATTTAGTTCATAGCAAAGAGACTATTACATGCATTGAACAATGACCAGACAATTAATCTTTTATAGATGTCGCACCTACAAAAAAATTGTTGAAATCTCTAACATTCGTTGAACTTCTAACGCACGTTGACCACATCAAAATTGACTAAATCAATGATTGTTAGACACTTTCAATGAATATTTGGCCTTTTTTGAAGACCCAAAACCTGTGTCAATATATCGACGAAAGTTTGATCTGTTATGTCGAACATGCATTGCAATATCGAGGAAATTGCATCGTTGTAGCGACAAACATTACATCAATAGATCGACTATCTTTCATCACAAGAGAACGAACTTTTGTCGATATGTGGCATTGTGTCACAAAAGTGATGGAGGAATAATATCGTCAGAAGTACGACGAATATCGGGGAGCCCCCAAAAAATATGAAATTAAAGTAATTTGTGATGGTACAATTAATTTAACCCATATCATCATAATATTTTGTTGAATTTTGACCCCATATGTATTAGTGAGAGATACAATAATACACAATTTCTATTAATGAACGAAATGTGCAGGAACTGTAAAAACAATGTAGAGTGAAATGAACTCGCTAGAATGGTGGTAGCTTATCTCTGAGAAGAGATGTGACGACTATGCTCATTTTCAAGAAGATGATTACAATGAGGCTCAAAAGGCCTTTTTAACATAAAGTATTAATGAGAAAACCCTAAGCATCCAAAACCCCAACCCTAGAAGATGAAACACCAAAAGATTTGTAGGCCCCAATGGGGGTAGTTGATACATCAACTTCCCGAGGGTGTAACTTTTGCATACAATCTACGTTTGGGCTGCTCGATACCTCATTAGAAAGGTCTATCCAAGAAGGAAACACTATGACTGGGACCAAGTAAGAGATTATTAAAATTGCATGGGCTCCGCAACGTCAAAAAAATGTTGTTTAGGGCCTCAAAATGGCCCTGGAAGTTTGGGACCTGAAAAGCTATAGAAAAAATGTCAAGGTGGAAAAATATACTTTGAGCCAGTGGAATAGGTGGGTAGTCACTGATGTCCACATGGATCAATCCTCCACCATTAGTAAGCAATGGTCCCCATTTCTTCGAGTTCCCCTAGGAGATGGGGAAGCTTTTGCTAAATTTGAACCTTGGTGAGTTGCTTGCCTTGTTGAAAAGTTGGCCTGTTTGTACTTGGCATTAGCTTGTTGAAGGATGTCATGAACCTATTGTTGCAGGGTTTGGATCCATTCAACCAATATAGTGACATGGTATGCCTTGGTATGAGTGTGGAAGGACTATGTTAGTGAAGATGCAACATGAGGAGCTATATCAATTGGGGCTAATAGTTGGAACCCTAAGCACACCTGAAAACGGTTGTGGCCAATAGAGCTATGAAGGGATTTGTTATAGCTTTGCTTGACTGGGAAGTGTGGAGGAACCCTTGTAGGTGAAGTAAGAATATATTTATGCTCTTCTACAATATTGTTGACTTACTTTTGTTGGATAGAAAGGTCTTGGGTCGCGACTGTAGTGGTCAAAGTGTGCTTTTGTTCACCTTCTAATCAGATCGTGAAGAGGATAAACTTTGTGGTATGAGAAATTAGTTTGCAGCACTAATTTTCCATGAAATTAGTTGGAACTACCTCTGGTACCCTATAGAGATGACCCCCTAGAGTAACAATGACAATATGGGGTCGAGACTCATAAACAACATAACACTTCCACATATATGGCTAACCTAAAATAACATCATAAACTTCCATTGGGGAAACATCACACGATACCTCATCCTTTAAGGGCTTGATGTCATAGGACATGCGACATTGTTGGTTGATGTGGAGAATTCATCCCTGGCGAAGCCACCCGATGTTGTATGGATGCAGGTGTGGTGTTGTGAAAAAACCCAACTGCTTGAAGACGTCTGTTGAGATGAGGTTATTTTGGATTTTGCTATCAACAATGAAATGTAGTGGGGTCCCCTTCACCCACATGTGTGAATGGAAGAGGTGCTCCCCCTCCTCGAGATCCTCTGGTTCTTTGTTATAGCAAGATTTGCCTCACCTTATGCAAATTTTCTCAGAAGGCCTTTTTTCATTTCCCTATGCAGACTTGAAGTCCCTTTTTGCAAATCCTAGAGATAAAAACAATATTTTTCCACATATACGTGCCCTAACTATTATACAACATGTGTATACGCAGGTTGCACCACTACAACTCGTGTACATTGGGTTTTGTGCCCAAAATTATAAAATATTGTCAGGTTTCCATGTCACGTCATGAGAGCCATGATCCTTGACCTTCCATATACTGGAAACGTTCCGACTTGGCCCTTCAATTCCACTTGAAGGCTATAAATGGGCCATATCCAAGCAATGGAAAAGAGGAGAAGAATTCAACTTTGAGAGAAAAGTTACTCTAGAGAAATCATTCACTTCATATTGAGTTTGCATCCCTTTGTCCTTTTAAGTCCGAACCAATTGTTCAGCCCCCAAGCTCTTCCCTACTTGAATGAGAACCTCATTGTCTCTCTTATATGAGCTTGCCTTTAGTGGAGGATTGAAGTGGTGGAGGCCCAGTTGGAAGGGACTTGGTTTCTTGGTTTTGAACCGTGTCGACATGGAAGTTTGTAATTCATTCACTTATGCTAATTACATTTTAATAGAAATACTCTTTTCTCATCCAATTAATATCTTGCAAATATTTGAATTGTTATTCTATGGGAATATTTGTTATGAATATTGATGGATTATGCTATTGAATGTGCTAACATTATATATTATCACCATATGCTTGTGTTTCTTGGTTGTTGAGGACAAGTTGCAAGTGTATTTATTTGAGTCAAGTGCTCAACAGTGGAATTCATTGAACGTCCGGATGAGGTAGGCTCTTTATCTTGTCTCGTTATCATATTTGCTTATATAGCATATATGATATTAGAGTTGATTTCTACAGTCATTTCCATCTATTGTGGTTTACCCCTAGCCATAGAGAGATTTTCCTCATAACATTATCCTGGTTGGATTGTTGTGGTCACAATGGTAGCAGTGGGTTTTACATCGGTGATATGTGTTGGCACAGGGGCAAACCCAGGGTTCAACACTACAAGAGCGCACCAAAAAAACCCTAACTACTAGCCCTTCCAACAACACCTGTGAAGCAGATGAAGTCTCACCCAAGGTAGATGCAGGGGTGGTTGCAAGACTCAGGTGTCTACAACCTTAGTTGGGACACAGATCTATGATTATATTACTTACAGAACACTTAGCATTGATCATTCATCAATATTCAATCCTTGTTATACTTCATAGATAGTACAAAGCATCGCAGTATTCACTTAGATCTAAGGTATCTTAGTACTAAGAAACAGTAAAATAGATTAGATCCAATGGATCAACACTAAGCATCTTCATACATATCAGATCTACTATTCATACACATCTAATAAGCACAAAGCATAAATATATCTATCTAAATATATCGAAGCACTTAGAAAAAGAAAAGATAATCACATCAAGTCTAGGCACAAAGCATAACACATAGATTCATGTGGTTCACCCCCACCCTGGGGATATGTCCACCAATGCTTCTTCTTTATTATTGTCGGCCAAGCGGTTACAAGCACAGAACCACCAAACCCTACTGCGCACAGGACAAAAGATCGGCGTAGCTCGCTAGATCCTTCTTCCTTGTGTTATAGCACAAAGCCTTCTACAACTTCTTACAGTAACTTGCACTCAGCTTATACAAGTCTCATATAGGCACTAAGCTCTTACATATCTTACTTGCACTTATCATACATCACATAGACGTACTATACCATCCAACTCTCCTCTTACATTGCCTATCCTTCTATTTATACATACAAAATGGGCCTAAGCATGGGTAAACCCGCAGGCCAACATCCCTTTCCCATTACATATTCCCAAAACCCAAAAAGGGAATCAAAAGTGGGCTAAGATTTTGCAATCTCCACTTCATCTAGCACTCCATCTTTAATAAGCTGTCGAAGTCCCAAAAATTGTCAAATATGACCAAGTGTTCCCAAAACTTGGTCAAGGGCCAACAAGCCCCCAACACTCACCTGTGACTCATCCCGAGTCACTCTGGTTTGGGAAATTCTGCCTCGAATGCCTTGAGCTTGGCTTGAGCTTCTTTGACCTGTTGTAGTGCTACTTCCTCTTTCTCAGTGAACTCCTGGATGAGTGCGTCATTGACTGGTCCTTCTAGGCATTGTTCTACTGTACTCACAACCTGTTCAAGTTCTACTCCTTGGTTTTAAACTTTAGTGAACATTTGGCATGCCTTCTTTTTCACTGGTTGAAGTCATTGAGAGACTTCCATCACTTTACTCTGAATCATGTGGATCTGTTGCTGGGCCATGCGTTTCTCTAGAAACCTCTTCATTATTTCAACTAGTGACAAGGCCTTCAGATGCGCTTGTAACCTATCTACGTGTTGCTTTTCTTCTTGGAGCTGCGACTCCAATGCTTGTAACTCTGGATTCTCCATGAGGCTATCATAAGTTTGAGCACTCCTAGATCTCAACTGCTTGCATTCCAAAGCAAGGGATTTCATTATGCTAACTGCGTTGCAAGCAGTTGCCTCTCTTATGTCTCTGATTTCTTAAGGAGTCTTGGGCACAGTGCGAATTTCCAGGTCTGCGATGCGCTAATGAAGTTGTTGGATCACTTCTTCGAGTTGTGCCACCTGTTGTGGGATTCGTTCTTCATTTCTCACTTCTATGACGGTCACAAAGCGAAGTGCTCTATTGACCATTTCCTTTACTTCTAGATGCTCTGCGATCAATTTCTCCTTGCTCTGTTGTAGCTCTGCTTTCTCTTTGTCCCACTGTGCTTGAAGAGCAAGTTTTTCTCGTTCGGTAGCACTACGCTTCTCGACAAGTACTCCCTATACTTTTTTCAAAGCCTAGATGGCTTGCATTGTTTCTTCCTGAGCTCATCGAATGCGAGCTTCAACTTTATCGATGATCTGGTGCAATTGGGTGGGATCATCTGTTGGTTCTACTGTTCCTGTTGTCAGAGGTGAAAAAGAGACTGTGTGACTAGACTGGAGTGCATGTTGCACTCCTTGGAGTTCAACCTCGATACGATTATACATCTGCTCCTACTTCGCCTCTTGCTTCTCTAATACCTCCTGTGAAGCATCGTTCACAGCTGCAATGATGAATTTAAAATCATCCAATGTGCGGGTAGTCCGCATCTTGGTTACAGGGGTTCTAGGTTTCTTTCGGGAGAAAGATTTTGGAGGCGAAACCTTCCTTTTCTTCAACAAGTCATCTTCGTCCCTAGGTGGTGGTACTTTGTCTTTCTAGTGTTCAATATCTGCACTTTCTATCTCATTTCCATCAACCCCTTCGTCTAGTGAAATGGATGCAGTCCTCATAGATGTGTTGTCTACATCGTGAACCTCTTCAGGCTTCTTCGTCTTGCTTGGTCTAGGTGTATCCTGTGCAGCTTCCTGGCTATCTACATCGGACAACTCCACAAGGTTGGCTGGAATAAGGAGGTCCATCGACCATTCCTTAGTGATCTCTTCTAAGTCCTCCTCTATCAACTTGTAATAAGACTATAACTATTGCTTGTGCTCATCAGCGCGTGTTGTTATATAAATGAAGTGGTGGTCTGCGTTGAACTTCATTAAGGGATGAAACCTGTGGAGGGTATTCGGGGTCATCCGAGGCTCAGACTGGATGGATTGTTTCAACTGGTTGTAGTAAGTATGGAAGACGGCGTTGGACTGCCACTGCTTGTTCATGTCGTTGGAGTACCATAGCATACATAAATTCGCGACCAACGGTTCGAAGGGCTCGATGTCGGGGAAGGTCGCACCTTTCGACATTTCCCATGCAATGAATGCAATTAGTATGAAAAGCTAGCTAAAGTGGAACTCATGCCCTTGGTATTGTGCTTCTCTTCAATCGAGCTCTAACTGGTTTACAAGGTACTTCGCCTAATTCATCTATAGTCCTTCTACGCACTTCCCGGCGAGGTCAACAACGAATCCAATTACTTAGGTGGGCCAGTTCTTGTGAACTATCTTTCCTACGATCAGCTGACATGTGAGGCGCACTGTGTCATTCTATATAGAGGTTACCTTGTAACCCCACATGCCTTTCTCGACATCACCATAAGTCTCTTTGATTCTCTGCGCTAATGCTCGGTCTGAGGTCTTTCCAGGGTAAAACTCTTGTGGGTCAGGGCCCTCCATTCTCATCCATGTGATCCGATTGATCAAGGTCAAATCCACAGTGATGCGACAATTCAACCATAAGTAACCTATGTGGTAGCAGGATAACAACAGTTTCACGCATGTGTTTACTTCCTGGTGTCGGTCGAAGTGTGGGATCTTCATCACATTGAGCAGTGTGGACTGCGCGAGGTTCTGGGTCCATGGCTGCAGGATAATCTTTGAATTATTTCCTTTAGTCCTAGTCAGATACTTATGCGAGGCGAGCATGTTGTAAGCCTTCCTGTCGCTAAGGTTGAAGTCACTGAACTTCAATGCTGCGAGCTTATCCTAGTTGGCTCGAACTGTGCGTATCCCTTTTGGGAGGCACATCATGACCAAAGCATAGTCAAAATCTCTGGGCATGCTATCTCGGTTGATGGCACCACTTAGAGGGGGTAGGTAGGCAGGTAGAATGCTCGGAATCAGCTTGGCATTCGCGATGTCATCTCTATGCTTCGTTCTCATCTCTGTCATGATTCTGGGAGTTCCTGCTCCACGAGCAGTCGATGGAGAAGCTTGGACTACTCCTATTGATGATGCTTTCACACCTATAGACATCCTTCTTTCCAACATGATTTTCTCGGTCCTGAGATTAGCAAGTACTTCCTTCGCAGATTCTTCAAGTGCATTAAGCTCTTCGAACAGACGCACTCGAGGTAAATTATCGGGGTCACAATGATCTTAGACACTGCACATGAATGAAAAACAAAGGTGTGATGATAATTGTATACACTTTCTAGTCTGCGAGCTTCAAATTCTCAGTTGGCAAAAGTGTTCTTCGGGCATGGCACGGCGAGATAAATAGGTAATCTTGGCAACGGTTTTCTTTGCAACGGGTATGAGCCTCATTAATTCATTTTTTGTCCATTATGGCGCGGTCCAATGGTCTGGTGATGAGCCATCAATGCTTTTCAATCCATTCAGAGCAGCATTCAAATGGGTATATCGGCCTCTAACGACTATATTGCTTCGCCACAGTGAAGTGGCCTATGTCGTTGTTCTGATATCTCGGTGAAGTTCAAATTCTGCAAGTTTTCCTTCTGCGAGTCTCCCTCTGGAATCTTCTGTAACTTTTCAATCTTAGCCTTCTTATTACTCAACTTTCTAGCCTTCTTCCCTGTGAGCTTCGTCTCGGTGGTTCTTTTCCCATTCTAATTCTTATTTTCCTTGGACATAGTCACTTCGCGCTGCTGAGATTCTTTCCTAGGAATCAGGGGTAGTACCTCTTCTATATCTGAGATAGATACTTCCACCTTCTATGAGTCTTCTAATTCTCTTGCAGTTTTGACATATGGGCTTCTAGTGTCAGGTAGCTTCAATTTTTTCTCCTGCTCTTCAATCAACTGCGCGATCCTTATGGTCATGAAATCTTTTAAATCTTGTCTTTTCTATTCCAAAACTTCTTTTTCTTCTTTCTTTCTAGCTTGATCTCTATCAATCCAAGATTTTCCTAGTAACATGGTAAACGGGGCATTGTCTTCAATGAATTTAATAATTTCAAAGTCTTCCTTTGTCGAAGTTCCATTGACTGTCATGGGTATCTGAGCGATCTTTCCACATAACATCATCAGTTTTCCTCTGAATAGTCTTATTCCTCCTAATGAAGGGGTCATTTCAAGTTTCCCTATAGCTTCCCAAGTTCTTTCTGGCATAATGTTCACTTGTGTCTCTGCATCAAGGACAGAGTCAATGTTGAAGTCTCCTATTTTTGCTTCAATGCATTCTTTTTCTTTGAAAATCTTTGATAGTTTAACATATCGGTGGTCATTCAGGGTCTCTTTCATTTGCATCAATACCTTCTCTAATTATTGTTGGGTTTCTGCCTCTTCTAGATCTACCTTAGGGTTTTCTTCATTCAAATTCATTCTTTCAAGCTTAGCAATCATTCTAGGGCAATCCAACACTTCATGGTCCAAATATTTGCAACATAGGCAACTAGATCTTCTACCAGGGAATTCCTTAGCAAGATGTCCTGGTCTTCTGCAATTGTAATAGAGGGTTAACCCTCTCTTTCGTTTAAATGTTCCCCAACTTCTTTTGTACTGCACACCAAGATCATGGTAGCTAGCCTGCAAACAATTATTTCTAGGATCCTGCATCCATTTGTTAGTCCAAACATTCTTTCTATGCATAGGTATAACATATCTATCATTATGTTTATCAGATCTATTCAAATCAAACTTTATTTCATCTATCAGTGCCCCAGCTTTTAAGCTAGGACAAAATCTATCAAACATACTTAGATCCATGCTCTAGAAACAAAAATTTTCACTTATTTTACTTTTACAGAGCACAAAGCTTCCAGATCTAAAAACTTTTAACTATTCTTACCTTTATCATAACACAGAGCCTACAGATCTTACCTCTTTTCTGCAAATCTGACCTCTTTTCTGTTAGAAAAACAGGACCGCGGAGAAATAAAATAAAACAAATGCAGAAACAAAACACAGAAGACACAC
>ML782003.1:1101793-1115309 GCA_009831015.1 Picea engelmannii | reverse complement strand
TCCCATAATAATGTCAATTTTGTGGTTGAGATTGTGTTCCATTTTTTTCCAAGCTTGAGAACGAAATGTGGAAGTGAGCTCACTGAGCGCTCGAGCGCTTGTTCATGTCTCTAGAGAGTGAGATGATTATCAAAGAGCTCATAGAGAGCCATCCTCTGCCACCCAAATCCGAGAATGCCAAACAAAGAAGCGGAATCAAACACATACAAACAAAAAATTTCATTGTTCCAGGGTCGAACAACCAAGTCCAATACTATAATGCCCTCCCAAATGTAGCAAACTGCAAATGTAGATTCCTTTATTAGCCAAGTAAACCTCTACCTATTCCAATAAGTTGAGATTGAAAATAACGGAGGAAGAATACAAAGGCTGAATTGTTGAGAAGGGTCATCACCTCAAAGACTCCACATTCCAAAAGATGTGGGATGAACTAGGAGCTAGCAAGACATGCAGTATGAACCATTATCCCACCACGATGCCACATATCCAAGGCATGGTATTCATTAGCAGAAGGTGGAAATTAAATGTAGCATGTGTCAAGGGAGGACACTATCCGAACCTCATGTCATTTCCCAACATGATGTTTGATGTGAGTTAAGGAATGGAGCATTAATACTTTTAGTTATTTATGTAAAACTAAATAACACTTTCCCCACCGCATTTTTCCTACAAGCTAAGTTGGCTTTTTATCAGTCACCACATTATTCTCCCATAAAATACCTTGTTGTTAGTCATTGCCTGGAGATTTCATTCAAATGTATGGACTAGATTATTATCCCCCTAAAAACATAAAAAAATCCCTCCCACACTTACCTCCCTAATTTTACATCATGTATATGTAGTATTCAATAATATTAATATTTTTTTAATGTCTGCTATTAAATTGAATAATATAAATGTCTATTAAATAGAAAAAATATTTTATTTTATTTTCAACATAAATATTTTTTAATATATAAACATGATGAATACGTATGGAAACGTTTCCCTTCAAATATTATAATATTTATAAAAATCTATACATAAAATTTCTCATTATAACATTATTTAATAAACTATTCCATTATAATATTACTTATTAAAATATTTATGAGTAAATTATAAAAGTTAATTTAAGAGATAAGTCAATTGATTTGTTAGATGTAATAATCTACGTCAACACTTTATTAAAATATTTATAAGTAAATTATAAAAGCTAATTTTAAAAGTTAGTTAATTGGTTTGTTCGATGTACTCATGTACGTCCACAATTTATTAAAGATACCATCCACATAAACATCATTTAAATATTTTACATAAAATTTGTTAGAAAGAAAAATATTAAATTAAATAAAAAATTTATTGATGAATTAAAATAGTTGGTAGAACCCCGGATGGGGTGCCATACAGTGCATAGCGCATATGATAATCCATGAGGTATTGAATACTCTTGACACTTGGCTCATGGAACCTTGAATCATCCAAGGTATTTTGTACTCAGTGAGATTTAGCTCTAGGGGAATGTTGTAGGTCTACATGACGAAGGTTACCATTCTTAACTTTTGGTACTTGGTGTTTAATGAATCATTAATAGCAATGACACAAGCGCAAAGAGGTGAAATAAGGCAGCCAAGGGCTCGAGGGCAATGATATTATGTTTATGGTTTCTACATGGTCCACCATCGCAGAAGAAGAAAACAATGGGTATGGGCATTTCATTAAAGGGAGTCCATCATGCCTACGTTCAGTTTTCCATGACAATGAGGCCACTTGAAGTGAGGCAGGGGAGTTTACATTCTAGTAGGACGACCTCTCTCCTTGGTCGCGGGAAATTATAAGTCGAATTCTCATGGGAAGCGCTCCAGGTCTTCTTCATGCAACTCGAACAAGGATCACCAACGAGATAGTGGACACAAAACGATTGGTTGGGGTTGTAAGATTGAATGGGTTGATAGGCGAGGGTGCTCTCTGGGTTATGTCCCGAAATCTTTCCTTGGTTGGACTTCTTCTGAGAGCCCACCTCCAAGCTCCCCTAGCAGTCCTTCCAGGAATAGTCATGATGCTCAATCCTCAAGACACCCAGTGAAGCACTCATTGGAAGCACCATCCACAGGGAAGTTGAACGAAACCAATGCAAAGGATTCTCGATGCATCTTTGACGCCTTATCCACTCTTCAACAACTGGTTTTCAAGCTTCGCAATGAGGTCTTCGACATCAAATTGCACCTTGAGCTACTGGAACATTGTCTTGCCTTGGCGACATACTTTAACACTACTCGAGATGCCCCGCTATCTCCCGTGACAGCTGGAGCGACGATGCCCATCGTCCTTCCTCCTGGACAAAAATGAAGTTGCATTTGAAGGACATCAAGTTCAACTTTTTTGGTATTGGCTATTTTGGTTTGTATATGGCCCTCTTGGACATAATTGCTATCATTCTTGAGACTAGATTATGCTTATTGATCTTGTTTTTTTGTGTATCTAACAATGTCAAACAGTGTTTATGTCATTGAAATCACTTAACTCTGTATATTCTTTAGTCTCATAGAAAGTATAATCTTGAAAACTCAGTTGAAGCGAAGTTGATTTCCAATCATGATAACTCTCACTCCATCAAACAATAGTCATTTTGTAACAGTGTTAAAAAAAAATAACTTATAAAATACTTACTTAAAAAACTATTAGTTGATAAAAGTTATTATCAAAAAATTTAAAATATCAATAATCATGATCATGACTGAAAAATGAGGAGTTTTGCATATTTATTAAAAAAATCTATTTCTATATACCATGCTTACATGTTTACGTTTTAAAAGTGGAAATAGTATCATGAAAAGCGAAGAATTTTACACTATTGAATTTTAAAAAAATCCCATATTTACACTTTAAAATAATGTGGGTATATATTTGTACTTTAAAGTAGTAATGGGTATACAAAGATGCACGGCTAAAATTTTAAGCATCTAAAGAAGAATATCGGTACGTGTATATAATATAGATGCAATTTCATTATAGAATAGAATAATAATTTTCACATTTTTCACACAGGTTTTATGTTCAAAATATTTTTTTTACACCTTAAGGTAGTTTAAACCTTAAAGTAGAAATCAAATTTACATAATTTATATATATATTTATAAAAAAAAATTAAGAATTAAGTTATATAAAAGTTTACGTCTTTGACTAAAATTTGTATAGATTTGTATAGATTTTATGAAAAATTTTAAAATAATTTTAAAAATATTTAAATATAGGAGTCCAACTCATAACATTATTAAGTAATATGGTTGATGATTACAAACAAAAAGTCATCATGTAATAAGTTTGATGGGTTAGTTTGAGTGGTTGAGTGTTATGAATTACAAACAAGAGATTATCATATAATAAGTTTGATGTGGTCCTCGAGATATAGAGCATGTGTTGTGAAGGCACTTTGTAATGTTAAGTCATCGGTTTGAATCTTCCGGGGACACCATAAATCCAACCATGTTAAGGGTTGGTGTATGGATTGGTTTGAACGCTGGAGTGTTGTGAATTCAAACAAAAAGTCACAAGATAAGTCCATGGGTTGGCCACCTTTATAAATATTGTGGACCTCACTCAATGTTTTTATCATTAAGTTACTACCAAAACTACTAACTAGTTAATTTACCCTACATACCATCCTCAAAATAGAAAAAATACCAAATAAAAATACATAAACAAATAATTAATTTAATAAAAAAATAATTCCTCAACTAACTCAGGTTGACTGGGTAGAAGATGAAACCAACAACTCTCAGCTAACTCATATCGACTAAGTAGAAAATGAAACCAACAACTCATCCACACTTATTTATTATCTCACTCTCACACTTGCTTATTATCTCACTCTCAGTATAACAAAACCATCTTCAAAATGGAAAAAATTACCAAACAAAATACATAAGCAAATTACCCATCAAGTCACATTGACTAGGTAAAAGATGAGGCCAACAACTCGTCCACTCCTATTTGTTATCTCACTCAAGTACAACAAAAAGATAGAAGCAGATCCTAAAGAAACTTTAGTATGTTGATATGACTTAAAACCATTTGCCACAACTAAAGCATCTCAATCAAATCATTCTCAATCTCCATTTGCCATCAATGCATTCCAAAATAGCTAGCCTTTGCAAGCATTGAGAATAACAAGAAGTGATGCCAATTACAAAGATAATCATGCACTTTCACATTAAAAAAAATCCAATAATCATGCACTTTTGGCATGAGCACCTTAGTATGATAGTTATCCTTCGGTCAACCAAATTTTGCAGGTAGTAGCTTCATGGGAAGTTTTGCCTTCTTCTAGTACAACTTAATAATTTGATTTTCCACTTCATTTTAATGTTTTTATTTTAACTTTTGGATGGTTGATTTCACATTCCTATCCCCAAACACCACCATGTTGGGACTATGTGATTTGAAGTCATTCCAACAACAACATGTTGGAACCATGTGATTTGACTTTAGTGAGGGGCATAATTCGTTTACCCCATTTCCAAGGTTGGCTTGTGTATATTCTTCATTTAATTAAATGCTGCCCAAAAAAGTGATTTGACTTTAGTTAGAGGCATAATTCGGTTTACCCATTTCCAAGGTTGGCTTGTGTATATTCTTCATTTAATTAAATGCTACCAAAAATTACTTGAAAGGTCAACATAGAGATAACGTTTGAAATAGCTTTCAAAGTTAAGAAAATAAACTCATTCATTATAAAAGATATTGTTAAAGAGTATTCTTAATGATTAAGAATGCTTTCAATGTTAGTTAAGTGATGTATGCTAAGTTACAATCATGTTGATTGCTAAGTAAGTTTGATAACTTATTGAGTCATTTCATCCCTTTAGGTGCTTCATCCTAATTTTGTGTATGAGGTATTTTAGATATTATATCTTTGTTCAATATGTTGATTGCTAAGTAAGTTTGATAACTTATTAGTCATTTCATCCTTTTAGGTGTTTCATCTTAATTTTGTGTATGAGTTATTTTAGAGATTATATTTTTGACTGAGTAGTAGGATCTTCAAAAGACATTATATTTTTATTGATATTAACAAAATCACTTACTTAGTAACTCATGATATTCATCAATGAAGTTGGTATTAACAAATGAATGACTTAGTAACTCATAGTAATATAAGTTTTTAAAGAATGAATTTTTAGATGTATGGATTTTATATTCTTGTTTATAATCGATGGGTTCTTGTTGTGGATAAAACTAATCCTATAGCTAGGATGGACTATTAATAGATTGAATCGAAGAACAATTCAATTCAATCCCTAAGGTATACCTTCAATAACTTAATGTAACTACCAGTTAGTTATGAAGATGATCTACATGGTTTCGATGCTCGGTTGGAAACGAATCCTTTGAGTTTGCCTCACTCCACTTGTCCTTGCCCTTGTCGATGTTTTCATATCTGCACACAAGGAAACATGAACCTTTCTCAAACCAATAGGAAAAAACAAAAGATGAGGATGAACTAACTACCTTAACTGACTATCAAGCAAGTTAGAACCTTAACCAAACATTGAACATTATCATAGAGTTTGGGGGAGGGAAAGAAGAGAAATCTCCATTTTAATTAGAATGAAACAACAATACACAAATATATACTCGATCCACCTATTGGAACCTTCCTTAACCATCGTTTGTATTCCTCCATCTCTGGGCCACTCATAACTGCTTCAAGACTCCAAAAACATTCTCCACAAATGAGTGAGGAAAACCAAGGGTTTTTAGGCCTCAAATATGGAAAGGGAGAAAATAATTAGGAAACAGAGGGATTCTTGAGAGTTGAAGGTCATAAAAACTACAAGGAGACAACAACCTCTAATCGTTTTGGTGAGAGTATAACTCCACTACTGCATCAATGGTACCAGTCATTCCTTCTATTAGGCCTCTTTTTATACCAATTCAAGTTGGTTGAGACAGTTTGTGTAACGCACCCAACCTCAAGACAAGCCATGCTACTTCATAAACACTATGTCATAGCTCTAAAAACCACATTGTAACACTCCCATAACCCTCTTTGTGGCACACTGCCATAATTTGTTATGCTCTTATACCAACAATAACAATCCCCGCCACTAGTTGAACACAGGGGTATTTAAAACAATATTATGCCAAAGATAAACAAAAATACATTGCATCATGCCTATCAATCATGCATATAACAACACTTGTAAAACCATGAACATAAACTAAAACAACAACTGATAACAACATTTAAAATACTAAACTCGGAGTTCTTATGCACAACAATCAAATCTATGAACCAGAATATAAACACAAAGATTAACACTTATCTTTAAGAAACAAAGAGGAAACCGACTATAGGGGACACACTTTCCTCCCAACCGTAGATTTGTTGCTCCAAATCTCAACAGTAGATCACCCCCAAGCTAGGGCTAAAAATCCACAAAAGAGGGTGTCCCTCATGGTCCCAACACTTCCCACAACGGCTAGTTCTTCCTATAGCTATCCCAATCCACCCAAATCTCTTCCCACAACTTGCACAACATAGGGAAGGGGATCCCCCTTCACTACTCACAATCTCTTAGGTCTTCTCTCTTCCCTCCTAGGGATCCAATGCACTTGGTCAGACATGAATCTCTCTACTAGGGACTCTGGGGATGTCAGTTGCTAGGAAAACTACAACACACAACTTATCACTCTTAGGGAAATCTCTCTCACAAAGAGTTCACGGTATAGGCCTAACAACCTTCTTCTTCAGCTCCAATGATATGCTCTCCTGCACTGCTCTCTAACTCGTTGTCTTTGGATCCATTGTAAAAAAATCCTCTTGTGTCTCCCCAAAACTCCCTGGCCAAAAAAAGACTCCTTGTTTTCCATACAAATTTATGCTTCCTTGCTTCCTTGCTTGCTTGCTTGACTCACACTCCTCCCAAGGAGGATTCTACTTGACCCCATGCTCACAATAACCATCTAAGGTGTCTTCTCACACCCACCTTCTTACATGCATTCAATGATTGGCTTTGGAAACACTCAAAATGAAATAAAAGGTTCATACACAAGGTAAATTCTAGAACAAGGTGGGTTGAGATTAATATCCATGAATATTTCCCCTTTTTGGACCCCTTGGACCCTCCCCTCTCTTGTGGATACTTAGCCCCCCATTACTTTGTCCATGTCCACTTGCACCTAGTGTTATCTTTATTTATCATTTTGATTTACAAAGTTTTCATATTACATTGCTTGGCCCATGGCCATATATCTTAAGTAAAATATACATTACTAAGTTGGGAATTAAAATAGAGATGTTACATTCCCCCCTACAAATTGCACTATCCTCGGTGCACATTACCATACATAATTTCATAATTACATACACATATTTTCACAACTAATTACTTGTTGCTTTCACAAGTTCATAACTCTCATGGAAATTCAAACCATCAATCTCTCTCTTCCCCACAACCTACAAAAACCCAAGGAAGTGTACCCCCTTCACTACTCACAGTCCCTTGGTTGTACCATTTCCCTTCTAGGACCCAAGCATATATTGAAAATAAGTATATGATATGTGGCTCCAGGAATTCCTAGATTCCAAAATGGAGTCTTCATTCACTTATGTACACATGTACATTCATCTTTTTTCAAAACTTACAAAAATCCATTTCTCTTAAAAAAGTTGGCCCAATAACAACTTTATTTGTTGGATTATCCCAACTTATTAGTGTGTTACATTTTCTACCATACAAGGATTCAAATGGACTCATCTTCAATGATTTGTGATAGTCTCATTATTGTAGGAAAAATCAACTGGATGCAAGTAGTCCTCGCACCTGGAAGGCTTGTCCATAACATACATTCTCAACATATCCTCAATTATTCGGTTAATCCTTTTTATCAAAGGGGATATGTTGTACACTGAAATTCAAATTGGTCCCAAATTCCTTAAACAAACCTTTCCATAAATTGGAGGTGAACTTGGGAATTTGATCCGATACTATCGCTTTAGGTATGCCATGTAGCGTAATGACTTATTTCATATAGTTTTTTGAAATAATGGTTTCCTTTTATGAGTTACTTTTACCAGAATTAAATGTGCAACCTTTGTTTTCTTGTCCACTACCACCATAATGGAATCATGTTGTCGTGATATCCCGAGAAACTTGGTAATGAAATCAATAGTAACCACATCCCATTTCCATTCAAAAATGGGAAATGGCTGTATTAACCTTGCTAGGTGTTTGTGCTCAACCTTTACCTTCTAGCACTCCATGCATTTGGATAAATAATTTTCTACATCCTTCTTCATACCAGGACAAAAATAATTCCCTCTTACAACTGTGATGGTCTTCTGGTATCCTATATGTCCAGCATATGGCACATTGTGCATCTCTCTTAACACTAAGTTTCTCAATTCTAGATAATTGGGAACATAAAATCTATCTCTGAACAAGAGAATTACATACTCTTGTAGCTCGTAGTCTTTATATTTCTGTTGTAGAATACCATGTTGTAAGCCTTCTTTGACCTGCACATAGTGTGGTTCTGCTATTACATCCTCTAAAATTCTACCCTTTAGATATGTTCTATACATGCAAATGGTTGTAGCATGCATTTCATGCACCCTTCTGTAGAGTGCATCAACCACTCTATTCTCTTTTCCTTTGATGCGTTTGATGTCAAATCATATTCACTGAGAAAATCCATCCATCTCATTTTCCTGACATTTAGTGTTGGATGATCAAACAAATGTTTCAAACCACTTGTTTTGTCTTTAGTTCAAACATGTTTCCCATAAGACAATGCCTCCACATTTTTAAGGCATGTATTATGGATGCTAATTCCAAGTCATGTGTGGCATAATTTCTTTCTTGCATCTTTATTTTCCTGGACTCATAACATATTATGTGTCCATTTTGTGTAAGGACTCTAGCAATTCCTTCCTTGCACACATATGTGCACACAACAGAGTCTTCATCCAGATCTACAACCTTTCAAACAGGTTCACTGGTTAATAACTCCTTCAAGTGATGGAAATTTTTTTCACACTTGGTGTTGCATTCAAACTTCACCCCTTTCCTCTGCAAAGAAGTTATTGGGTGCACAATCTTTGAGAAAAATGCAATGAATCTCCTATAATATCCAGATAAACCCATAAAATATCTAACTTCAAAAATATTTGTAGGTGATGGCCAACTCTTGATTACTTCAACCTTCTCTGGATCCATTGTTATGTCATCCTCTAAAACATTGCGGCCCAAGTATTGGATCTATTTTCGGTAAAAAGCACACTTGCCCAAGTTGGCATACAATTGATGCTCTCTTAAAACTTGTAGTACCATTCTCAAATGTGGTTCATGCTCCTCCTTGGTTTTAGAGTAGATGAGAATATCATCCAAGAAAAAAATAACAAACTTGTCCAGGTAATCCCTGAACACTCCATTCATTAAACACATAAATGCAGTGGGTGCATTCGTTAACCCAAAAGGCACCACTACAAATTCATAGTGTCCATATCTTGTCCTAAAGATTGTATTTATAGTGTCTTCCTCTCTGATCCTTACTTGATAGTATCCTTACCTCAGGTCAATCTTGGAAAATATCCTCTCCCCCTTCAACTGATAAAAATTATCATCAATTCTTGGCAAGGGATACTTATTATTCATTGTAACTTTGTTCAACTGTCTAAAGTCAATACATAAAATTAGAGTCTTGTCCTTCTTCTTCACAAAGAGAATCGAGGAACCCCAAGGATAAACACTTGGGTCTATGTACCCCTTCTTCAACAATTCTTCTATATACATCTGCAACTCATTTAATTCTAGGGTGCTCATTCTATAGGGAGATTTAGACACTGGGGCATCCCCGGGCATTAAGCCAATAGAGAAATCAATGTCTCTCTTTGGTGGTAAACCTGGAAGCTTCCAAAAAACATCCTCATATTCCTTTAGAACTGGATAGTCTTCAAGACTTGGCTCCTTATCCTTAGTCGATTCTTCCATGTGGGTTGTATATATTTGGCGCCCTTTTTTGAAACTTCTCTTCAACTACAGTGTTGCAATTTCTCTAACAATTATGGGTCTTGGAATACCTTGAATCGTCCTTGATTTTCCTTTCTCATCAAGACATGTGAGAGCCTTATTGTAAAAATCTAGGACAACATGATGCTTTTCCAACCATCCATACCAATCAGGAAGTCATAAAACCCGAGTGGTATGATGTTCAAATATGCCTTAGTGTTGACTCCATTCATGTTCACTGAGAATTATTTAACAAGATTAGCTCATTGATTCTCCTCTTGGTTCCAGTAGCTAGCTGAACTAACCAAGATTTTTCATGCTTATGTTTCTTCAATTTAATTCTTTTAACCAGCTTGGGATCTACATAGCTATTACTAGCTCTAGAATCAATCACAATAACTATGGGTTGATTGTAATTCTTACCTTCTATCTCAATCATGTGGGACTGGTAGTCTGCTTGTCTATTTCCCAAGGCTGCATAAATCCTTGGCATGCTCTTGCCCACATCATCCACTGTATCATATTCCCCAATGGTGTGCACAACCCTCATCTTATCTCCTTTCTAAGGAAAATCTGTGTACATGTGGTCTCCATCACATCCCCAACACCTTGTGGGATGTTTCCTTCACCTTTTTCCCACTACATCAATCATTTTAACTTCACTTTGAGTTGGTTTCCCTTGATGATATGCTTGAGAGATATTTCTGATAAAAGGTGGCTTGAATCCTTTCTTCCTCTGATCCATCTTACCTTTCTTCTTGTCATCCTAGGCCTTTTGGAAAACCAACCTTCATTTTCTCTGCTCATACAAATACTTAGCCTTCCTTATGGATTATTCTAAATTCCTGAGCTCATCGAACTGAATTTTGTCCTTGTAGAAAGATGGAAACCCACTCAAGAACCTATGAATCTTGACCATTTTATCCTTGATGAAAATCCACATACCTTAGAAGCTCCAAGAATCTCCTTTCATACTCCTCCATCGTCATGCTTTCAAGTTTGAGTTCAAATAATTCTTGCATCTTCTTGTCATAATATTGCTCTGACAAGTACTGCTATTGGAAATATTTATTGAACTTCTTACATGAAATCCTCTTCTCATCAATGTGTTGAGTTTGCTTGAGCTAATCCCACTGCATAGAGCATTTCCCTTGAAGATGGTAAGATGTTTGTCTTCTACATTTGATGGGTAATCATGTAGCTGAAAATATTTCCTCTTCTTCAACAATTCTTCTAGTTACATATGCAACTCAATTAATTCCAGGGTGCTCATTCTATAGGGAGATTTGGACATTGGGGCAACCCTAGTCATTAAGTCAATAGATAAATCAATGTATCTCTTTGGTGGTAAACCTGAAACTCTCCAAAAACATCCTCATATTCCTTCATAACTGGATAGTCTTCAAAACTTGGCTCCTTATCCTTGGCAGGTTCTTCCATGCGGGTTGTATATATTTGGCGCCATTTTTTGAAACTTCTCTTCAATTGCAATGCTACAATTTCTCTAACAGTTATGGGTCTTGGAATACCCTAAACCATCCTTGATTTTCCTTCCTCATCAATACATGTGAGAGCCTTATTGTAAAAATCCAGGACAACATGATTCTTTTCCAACCAATCCATACCAATCAAGAAGTCATAGGACCCGAGTGGTATGATGTTCAAATATTCCTTAGTGTTGACTCCATTCATGTTCATTGGGAATTCTTTAACAAGATTAGCTCACTGATTCTCTTCTTGGTTCCAGTAGCTAGCTGAACTAACCAATACTTTTCATGCTTACATTTCTTCGATTTAATTCTTTTAACTAGCTTGGGATCTACATAGCTATTACTATCTCTAGAATCAATCACAATAACTATGGGTTGATTTTCATTCTTACTTTCTATCTCAATCATGTGGGACTAGTAGTCTGCTTGTCTATTTCCCAAGGCTGCATAAATCCTTGGCATGCTCCTGCCCACATCATCCACTGTATCAACTTCCTCAATGTTGTGCACAACCCTCATCTTATCTCCTTTATGAGGAAAATCCTTGTACATGTGGTCTCCATCACATCCCCAACACCTCATGGGATGTTTCCTTTGCCTTTTTCCCACTGCATCCGTCATTTTAACTTCACTTTGAGTTGGATTCCCTTGATGATATGCTTGAGAGATATTCCTGATAAAAGGTGGCTTGAATCCTTTATTCCTCTGATCCATCTTAACTTTTTTCTTGTCATCCTAGGCCTTTTGGAAAACCAACCTGCATTTTCTCTTCTCATACAAATACTTAGCCTTCCTTATGGATTCTTCTAAATTCCTTGGCTCATCGAACTAAATTTTGTCCTTGTATAATGATGGCAACATACTCAAGAACCTATGAATCTTGACCATTTCATCCTTGATGAAAATACACATACCTTAGAAGCTCCAAGAATCTCCTTTCATACTCCTCCATGGTCACGCTTCCAAGTTTGAGTTCAAATAATTCTTGCATCTTCTTGTCATAATATTTCTTTGACAAGTACTGCTATTGGAAATATTTATTGAACTGCTTCCATGAAATCCTCTTCTCATCAATGTGTTGAGTTTGCTTGAGTTGATCCCACCACATAAAGGTTTTTCCTTAAAGATGGTAAGTTGCAATTATGGCTTCTACATTTGATGGGTAATCATGCAACTGGAAATATTTCCTCATGCTCAACAACCAAACTTTAACCTCTTCTCCTTTCCTATGCTCTCCATCAAAAGATGGTGGCTTGAGCTTCCTAAAATATCCTTGCAAGACATTTGACCCATATCTCCTCTTTTGATGTCTATTAATAGGGACACACTAGGGCTACTTTCTGAACTTGATCTTGCATGGGTTCTTCTGGTCGAGTGTCCCAGGGAGTGGTGATGTTGTTGATGTTGTTTACTGACATTGACTACCTGGATCATATGGGATCCTCCCTTCTATCATAAGACTTAGATGTTGTTTCCTGCCCTGTACTGGCTACTTATTTTGTGCTAGATACTTTGTTGACTTGTTTCTGCAACATGTTTAGACTCTGTAGAATCTCTTCCTGAGATATCATTATCCTTTCATTATCTACACTATAGCTCTTCACTTCTTTTTACAAGATTCTCACAGTTCCAACCGACTCTACTGGCCCCACTCAGTTTCTATGCCCATTGGACTTAATCTCTGCATTTCCTATGATGACATGAAACCATCTCACCTCCTCCTCATGGGTGAAATATCCCTAAGAATATTCCATGTATTTGGTCCACCGAAGCTTAAAAAGAAAAAGCGTAAAAATCTCTACTAAATCCTCAATACTATTATCCATGGTTTCCCATGTGGTCTACAGTGAGGTTTTTTCATCAATTTGATCTATAAATATCAATACTATTATAAGCCAACCACAATTGTCTTTGCATTCAATAATTGGGGTTTTTCATCAATTTGATATCAAAGTTCAGAAATCATTAGTAATTCATGGAAGAAGTAGAATTTTTCTATAAAAACTAAAGGTACAATTTTAGATATAATTT
>ML782003.1:1065831-1094376 GCA_009831015.1 Picea engelmannii | reverse complement strand
AAAAAAAACATATGTTTCTACCTTGTTGTTAGTCATTACCTTGCTCCAATCAAATGTATGGACTATCGTCCCCTTAGGACTATAAAGAACCCCTTCCACACCTACCTTTCTGAATTCTACATCATATATATATGGTATGCAATAATATTAATATTTTTTTTTAAATATCCTATTAAATTAAATAATATAAATATCTACTATTTTATTCAATTTATTTTCTACATAAATATTTTTCTAATATATAAACATAATCACTAAATATGAAAACCTATACATTGAAATATTATAATATTAAATATTTATAAAAATCTATAAATTTTCATTATAATATTACTTATTAAAATATTTATAAGTAAAATATAAAAGTTAATTTAAAAGGTAAGTCCATTGGTTGGATGTACTAATGTAAGTCGACAAGTTATTAAATATATGTAAGTAAATTATAAATTAACATATTTATAAGTAAATTATAAAAGTTAATTTATCAGGGAAGTCAATTGGTTTCTGAGATGTACTGATGTACGTCAACAATTTATTAAATATTAAAATATTTGTCAGTCACTTATAAAAGTTAATTTAAAAAGTTAATTAATTGTTTTGTTAAATGTAATCATGTACGTCCACAAATTATTAAATATACCATCTACTTAAAAAAAATCATATTTTTTTTTAATTAAATATTAAATTAAAATAGGGTAAAAGTTTTTGTTAAAAAATTTAAAATACCAATAATCATGATCATGACTTAAAAATGAGGAATTTTGCATATCTATTAAAAATTCTATTTTTATATACCATGCTTACATGTTTACATTTTAAAAGTAAAAAAGTATCATGAAAAGCGAAGAATTTTACACTATTGCATTAAAAAAATTCATATTTACACTTTAAAATAATGAAATAATGTTGGGTATATATTTGCACTTTAAAGTAGTAACGAGTATACAATACAGAGATGCACGGCTTAAATTTTAAGCATTTATCATTACGTTTAAATTTTTATAAGCAGATCCTTTTTTCATCTAACATTGAGGTTGAATCCATTTACGCTCAATTTAGTTGGAAAAAAAAATTATAAATCCATTTTTTTTTATTGAACAAAGATTTTTACATTTTTATTCTAAATTCAATAATCATATATTTATTAGTTCTTGTCGAAGGCGTAGAGGGATTATAGCAATCGATAATTCGTTGACTTCATATTAATATGTCTTTTGACTAAAAAAATTCGCATCATTTGTATTGTTCGTATTATAGAAGTAAAAACATTATTATTATTATATATATATATATATATATATATATATATATATATATATATATATGCTATCGTCTCATTGGAGAATATATTTGAGGTCTTATTGCCAGCTTCACTGTTCCCAATGTTGTAAATGTTTAGATATCCAAAGTTTTGAGCTTAGATGCTCAATTTTAATTTTTATTACATTTTTACTAAAATGTTTACATACCGAAAATTCTGAGCATGGACGCTGTTTTTTAATGTTTTTTTATTATTAGTCCCTGCCGAAGGCGTAGGGGGACTATATCAATCGATAATTTGTTGAGTTCATATTAATATGTCATTTTATTATTATTTCTATTTGTATTGAAATGTTTACATACCGAAGGTTTAGAGCATTGACACTTTTTTTTAGGTGCTTGAATAGGCCCGACAACTTAAATGTTAAGCATAGAGAGGATTTTGCATTGAAACATATTAGATATCATTTTCGGGATTAATTGTGTAGCGTAAGTCATTAATCTATGACCCATATCCATGAGTATTAGTCACAACTGACCAATAATTCTCATGATTTGAATAGTCCACTTAGCACTCATTGCATCGGGTGATGCTCACANGGGTGAAGAAATGGGATTGAAACCAGCGAAATGAATCACATAGCATCAATCATCACTTCCAGGGCTTGCACCCGATAACTAGGACTTCCCAGGTGGTCCTGAAACAAGCTCGGTAACTTAAATGTTTGCATACCGCGAGGCCCTTAAACAACTTGATAGCCTTAAATGTTTACCTAAATAGGCTTCTCAGAGTACATTTTTCCTCGAATTTTTCCATACAATGTTGCAGTGAATTTGGACAATATTGTTATCCACCACCAGTTGCATAGCCATTGTACGTTTCATACTTCTTCTATGCTTGGAATGCAATTTGGTCATCATTGGAGATACATACATTATTTATTGGTTCGGTGGGTGCTTCTTGTTTGCTAGTTCATTGATTGCTTCTTGTTGTTGTTTGGTTCAACTTTGCAAGGTTGGGGACTTATGCCTGCGGTTGGACATGTTGGTGCTTGTTGCTTGCTTTTGCTCACTTCAAATTTGCAGGGTTGGGGTCCTGCATTCACAGTTGGATCTGTTTTTTTTTTTACTTTGCAGGGTCCAGGTGCTCCACCCACAATTGGACTTGCGCTTCTATCGTTCATTGTTTCAGAGTAAGTTTTGGTGCCATAATTGCATTTACTATTCGTTCTCTTTTGTTCACTGTTTGCAGTTTGCAAGTAAGAATGTTTGATTATTTCTACTGGTATGCTCGTCATATGTTTCTGGTTTCTTCTGTGCTTGGGATGCAGTTTGGTAATTGTTGGAGATACACATGTTGTTTACTGGTTCGTTGGTTCGTCGGTTGCTGCTTGTTGTTGTTTCGCTCAAGTTTGCGAGTTTGAGGTCATGGGGCTACAGTTGCACCTGTTCGTTCTTGCTCGCTGGTTTGTTGCTTATTGTTTTCTTTTGTTTAATTCGACTTTGCAGGGTTGGGGTCCTGCGCCAACAATTGGAGCTGTTTTTTTTTGCACTTTGAGGTGTTCAGGTCCTGCACCCATGAGTGGACCTGCAATTTTGTCGTTTGTTGTGTCTGGCGAAGTCAGGATCTGGCGCCTGTCTCGTACCCTCCTATCCTGCTCTTAGATTTTTCTCCAATTCTTTTTCCTAGATCTGGACCATACCTATATGTCTTTTTAAAATGTTCTTGTAGAAGAAAAAGATACCGAGATGGTGCTAGCAAGAGTGGTGTTCTGTGGATTGCAAATTGCAGTATTCAATTTCTATGTTGTTTGGCATGCAACATTTCTAGCATAATGAATGTGTTCTCAAATGCATCACACCATTTACATTTGGATGAAACCATTATCATTCTAGGATACTTCAGTGTTGACATGATACAAAATAGTGGCATAACAAATGATTGGAAAACTACATGTGCAATTACAATGTCCGTTGTCTTTTTGTTAAGATAAAACATGTGCAAAATGCACTTATCAACCGTATATGGTGAAGTGTGCCCATATCACAATACAACCTCTTTATCCTGTACACAAACTGGTGTGACCACGATACAACTTGTCTTGTACTTGAAATATGAGATGTACACCAAAGATACTACAAAATTATATTTCCATGTCTCAAAGCATATTTGGATACTTTACCACAGAAAACCAAAATCATTCAGCTATGACCATGCAATTTCTTAATATTTTCTGGCTTGTAATATATTTTGGGCAGGAAAAACTCTATATACTTACAACCATGGATGGAGAAAAACAAAGGTTCGTGTTTCTAACTATCTTTTATTCTATTCGTTGATTCTCATTTGGTGTATGTACATATTACTTGTTCTCTCTGCATACCAGCTTCCATTCATTTTCATTCTATTTTGTGCGTTCCCACATTCAAACAAACATAATAGCTGGAGAAAACGAAGGAGTATTTACCGTAGCGGTGGAAGAGGAGATACAAAGGTACATGCTTGTACTATTATTTCATATTCCATTGTTTTGTATTTCATTTATTGTTTGTATATGAGTTCACCTAATTTATTGTATGTAGATATTGCGTACCTTCATACATAATAACTTATCTTCATGTCCTTTGTATTTTCTGTGCCGCTACATTGAAATAAATCGAACTCTCTTTATTTTTTTTACACGTCTTCCTGCATACCAACTTCCTTCATGTCCATTGTATTTTTTTTGCATTGCTACATTTAAACAAACAGAGTGGCTGGAGAAGATGATGGACTCTTTGCCGCGAATGTAGAGGAGGAGTTACAAAGGTGGATCCCTCTACTCTTATTTCATATTCCAGTGTTTAGTATTTCATTTTTTGTCTGTGTATTTGTTCTACTGCTTTGCACCTATTTTTCTGTATGTAGATATTACGTATCTTTCTACATAGTAACGTATCCTCATGTGAATTGTATTCTCTTTGCTACTACATTGAAATAAATAGAATTGTGTTTCTTTCTTTTACATGTCTTTTTGCATACTAACTTACCTTCATGTTCACTGTATGTTCGACGTTGCTACATTGAAATGAACAAATTGGTTGGACAGGAAGATGAATTCTTGTATGCCACAATAGAGGGGGCTATGGTGCAATCTTCGAAAAGGTATACCAACTGTGCTAGTAAATCAAACATACAAAACGAGTGGGTGCATATAATATTGGACTAAAAAACGATGATTTGGAAACAATGGGCCTTTGTTGAGACTTCCCGCTTCCAAACATTGCCCTCCCCATTTCTAATTTTTCCACTTTCTATTATCCTTTTTTTCCCCCCTCTTCTATACTTAACTTTTCTCGTCTACTTTTTCTTTCTAGTTGCTTTACTTAGTCATCTTTCCGAAAATGTTTACGTGGGCGGGTTGACAGACTCACGGGTTCACATTTATACTCATGCTTCTATCTCATTCCATACTTAGCCACTTTTTGATCGCGGGTTCCCAGGCTGGCGGGTTCAAGATTGCGCCTCTAGCTTTAGAGGTTCCACGATATACAGATTGGTCGTCGTACCCCCCCATCATGCCCTATTTTCTGTTATACATTTTTACAGTAAAAAAATCCGAGGCATACAATTTGACCATCGGGTCCTCATGTTTCTTGAGTATCCCTTGACACCCTATTTTGTATTCCATCTCCTTCGACCCTGTATGTGACATTCAGAACAATTATGGACAATATACAATGCATATGCTTATTTAGTCTTTCTGATGTTCATCTACACATGCTTGCATAAGAAAATGTTGGACTAGTGACATGGCCATGAGCAGTCAATCATCACAAACATCAACATAACGACAAGGCCAAAGGTAAAGATGCATACATTGTGTTCCTCATATGTTTACCAAACAAATATCCTCATCTATTTCTTCATCTATGCCATGGTGAATATGTTGATGTCATCTGCAATACATACTTTGCAGTTCACAAGAAGTATCAACGAGCGCAAGTTCCACAGACTAAGAGGTCTGGTTGCAAAACTCTGGCTCCATACTTCATCCAGGTTGTGCGTCTACTTGTACATTTATGACGGGAAAAAAGAAAACAAAAAAATAATGCAGACTACCATTCACATTACTTTTCCTATTCAAAAAATGTCACCAGGTATAAACTTATAACACCCAAAATACTATCAATAGAGGGCTTGAACAACCGTCGAACTATATGAGCCTCATTAATTCATTTTTTGTCCATTATGGTGGCACGGTCCAATGGTATGGTGATGAGCCATCAATGCTTTTTTATCCGTTCAGAGCGACAGTTGAACGGGTATATCGACCTCTAACAACTATATTGCTTCACCGCGACAAAGTGGCCTATGTCGTTGTTCTGATATCTCGACGAAGTTCAAATTCTGCAAGTTTTCCTTCTATGAGGCTCCCTCTAGAATCTTCTGTAACTTTTCAATCTTAGCCTTCTTATTACTCAGCTTTCTAGCCTTCTTCCCCATGAGCTTCGTCTTAGTGGTTCTTTTCCCATTCTGATTCTTATTTTCCTTGGACATAGTCACTTCGCGCTGCTGAGATTCTTTCATAGGACTCAGGGGTAATACCTCTTCTATATCTAAGACAGATACTTCCACCTTCTATGAGTCTTCTAATGCTATTGCAGTTTTGACATCTGGGCTTCTAGTGTCAGGTAGCTTCGATTTTTTCTCCTGCTCTTCAATCAACTGCGTGATCCTTCTGGTCATGAAATCTTTTAACTCTTGTCTTTTCTGTTCCAAAACTTCTTTTTCTTCCTTCTTTATAGCTTGATCTCTATCAATCCAAGATTTTCCTAGTAACATGATAAACAGGGCATTGTCTTCAATGAATTTAATAATTTCAAAGTCTTCCTTTGTCGAAGTTCCATTGACTGTCATGGGTATCTGAGCGAGCTTTCCACATAACATCATCAGTTTTCCTCTGAATAGTCTTATTCCTCCTAATGAAGGGGTCATATCAGGTTTCCCTATAGCTTCCCAAGTTCTTTCTGGCATAATGTTCACTTATGTCTCTGCATCAAGGATAGAGTCAATGTCGAAGTCTCCTATTCTTGCTTCAATGCATTCTTTTTCTTTGAAAATATCTGATAGTTTAACATATCGGTGGTCATTCAGGGTCTCTTTCATTTGCATCAATACCTTCTATGATTATTGTTGGGGTTTTGCCTCTTCTAGATCTACCTTAGGGTTTTCTTCATTCAGATTCATTATTTCAATCTTAGCAATCATTCTAGGGCAATCCAACACTTCATGGTCCAAATCTTTGCAACATAGGCAACTAGATCTTCCACCAGGGAATTCCTTAGCAAGATGTCTCGGTATTCTACAAATGTAACAGAGGGTTAACCCTCTCTTTCGTTTAAATGTTCCCCAACTTCTTTTGTACTACGCACCAGGATCATGGTCGCTAGCCTGCAAACAATTCTTTCTAGGATCCTGCATCCATTTGTTAGTCCAAACATTCTTTCTATGCATAGGTATAACATATCTATCATTATGCTTATCAGAGCTATTCAAATCAAACTTTATTCCATCTATCAATGCCCCATATTTTAAGCTAGGACATAATCTATCAAACATACCTAGATCCATGCTCTAGAAACACAAATTTTCACTTATTTTACTTTTGTAGAGCACAAAGCTTCCAGATCTAAAAACTTTTAACTATTCTTACCTTTATCAAAGCACAGAGCTTACAGATTTGACCTCTTTTCTTCAGAAACTTCCACTTTTACTTTTCTTAGAGCACAAAGCATTCAGGTCTTGCTTCTTTTCTTCAGATCCGACCTTCTTTCTTTTAGCACAAATATTTTCTAATCAAGTGGATTACTGCGCACTAGGGCACAGATCCACACACAGAGATTCCACAATTTCAGGACGAATCTTTTCACAAAGCTTCTTCTTCCTCAATTCCCAACAATCACAGTTTCAAGTCCTGACAACAGAACCATTTGTTGGCACAGGGGCAGACCTAGGGTTCAACGCTGCAAGAGCGCACCAACAAAACCTTAACTACCGGCCCTTTTGGCAACACCTGTGAAGCAGATGAATTCTCACCTGAGGTAGATGCAGGGGTGGTTTCAAGACTCAGGTGTCTGCAACCTTAGCTGGGACATAGATCTGTGATTATATTGCTTACAGAACACTTATCTTTGATCATTCATCAATATTCAATCCTTGTTATACTTTGCAGATAATACAGAGTATCACAATATTCACTTAGATCTAAGGTATATTAGTACTTAGCAATAGTAAAACAGATCAGATCCAGTAGATCAGCACTAAGCATCTTCATACATATTAGATGTACTATTCATACACATCTAATAAGCACAAATCATAAATAGATCTATCTAAATATATCGAAGCACTTAGCAAAAGTAGAGATAATCACATCAAGTCAAGGCACAAAGAATAACACACAGATTTACGTGGTTCACCCCCACCCTGGGGCTACGTCCACCAAATCTTCTTCTTTATTATCATCGGCCAAGTGGTTACAAGCACAGAGCCACCAAACCCTACTGTGCATAAGATAAAAGATCTGTGCAGCTCGCTAGATCCTTCTTCCTTGCGTTATAGCACACAGACTTCTACAAATTCTTACAATAACTTGCACTCAGCTTCTGCAAGTCTCATATAGGCACTAAGATCTTACAGATCTTACTTGCACTTAGCATACATCACATAGACGTACTATACCATCTGACTCTCCTCTTACATTGCCTATCCTTCTATTTATACATACAAAATGGGCCTAAGCGTGGGTAAACCCGCGGGCCAACATCCCTTTCCCATTACATATTCCCAAAACCCAAAAAGGGACCCAAAAGTGGGCCGAGATTATGCAATCTCCGCTTCGTCTGGTGCTCCATCTTCGACAGGCTGTCGAATTCCCAAAAATGGTCAAAGTCAGGGCTTGACTTTTTTCCTTTGAGCTCGGACACCAATGATTGTTTCAAGCGACATTCATCGGTGTTGTGTCAAGGGATTTTGTGGAAGTCACACCACTTTCCAGTATCCTTATATGTATTCCCATTGCCCTTCTTTTCCTACAGCTTGTATTGGTTGTCTTGAGGTTGGTTGTTCTGTGAGTTAGAGCCTCCTTTACCATACTTCAGTTTTTGTAGATCTACAAACCCAAACTCTCGATTATTTCCCTGCTTAATATTCTCGATTTTGACAGCTTATCGATAAGTAGCTCCCAGTAACGAGATGTATAGAAACTCCATTTATGTTTGTATAGAACTTGATGTCTCTCGGAGTCTTTGATACCCAACTTAGTGAAAAAGGTATGGAAGGTATTTGTGAACTCTGACACTATTTGGTCCCTCTCATGACGCAATGTGGTCCATTTCATGTATTGGTCATCATAGTTTCCAACAGGGCAATCTTGTTCTTTGATGGCATCCATAAAATATTCCCAAGTGGGATTGGCCCCAAATATTCCAAACTCCTATGTGGATTTTTTCTCATAGTAAGTCTCCCACCAATCTTTGGAATCTCTTTCACAACATCCAATTCCATAATTACCCAAATTTTTCGCTTGCGGGTTCTCAGACAGATGGACTGCACTTCCAGTGTTCCTTGACCTACAAATAGCCCCCCATCTTCCGCGATATACAAATTGACTTCCAGACTCCTACATCAGCCCCTCTTCTGTGTTACACAGTTTGCACTCAAAATTTCTTATACATACAATTTGACCGTCGGGGCCTCACGTCTCCTCGAGAACCCTTGTCACTCTATTTTGAAGCCCGTCCAGCCACTTTCCACACTTGTCCATTTTTTGCAATCTCTTTCATGAATCGTTGGGTTGGCGGGTTCAGGCAATTTCTAATTCATAGTCGTTGTTTCCTGTGACTGCCACCTTAACACTTTCCAAGTATATGCAATAAGTATACAATTTCTCCATAAACATGCAGCACATATCTTTCCAGGAAATGGGATATATATTACAGATGTGAATATATTAGCTGTTCTTTTCCCTCTTCTATACTTAACCAAATTCTCATTTCTCTTTCCCCTGTACTTTCTCTTTCTCATTACTTAGTCGTTTTTCCAAAAATGTCTAGATGTGAGGGTTGGCGGACTCATGGGTTCACATTTTCACTCGTTCTTTTATATCGCGACTCCAACCAACCGCTTCCCCATTCCATACCTAGCCACTTTTCCGACCACAAATTCCTGGGTAGGTAGGCTCTAGATTGCACTTCCATTGTTCCGTGACCTGCAAACAACACCCTGACTTCTGTGATATACAAATTTACAACTGTACTCTCACATCATACCCTCTTCCATGTTACACAGTCTTCCCATCATCCCCTCTTCTGTGGTACACATTTTTCACTCAAAAGTTCCGAGACATACAATTTGACCATCAAGTCCTCACATCTCCTGTGGAATTATTGACACCCCATTATAAGCCCATCCATCCGCTTTCCATACTTCGCCATTTATTTGAATCTCTTTCGCAGATCGTCGGGTTGGCGGGTTCATGAAATATCCAATTCCTAATTGTTGTTTCTTGTGTCTGCGCCCTTCACACTTCTTTCCAAGTATGCAATAACTAAGGTTTTATGCTAACATAATAACTGTTCCTACACAACTTGTCGAGAAACATGCAGAAACTATCCTGCCAGGTAATGGGATATCTATTACAAATATCAATATATTAGCGAAAACGAATTCCACCAACCATTTCCCTTTTCCATACTTATCGACTTTTTTCGCTTGTGGGTTCTCGGACAAGCAGGTTCAATATTTCCCTTGCTTTGTTCCACAACCTGTAAACAACACCCGAAATTCCGTGATATACATGCAAAAAAGATCTTGCCAGGTAATGGGATATCTATTACAAATTTTAATATATTAGTGAAAATGAGTCCTACCGACCGTTTCCATATTCCATACTTAGCCACTTTTTTGATTGCGGGTTCCCGGGCAGGCAGGCTCAATATTTCCCTTCCATTGTTCCACAACTTGCAAAAAACACTGGAAATTCCGCAAATATAGAAACCATTCGTTGGATTGCCCCACCATGCACTTTTCCCTTTTACGCCTTTTGCAGTCAAAATTTTCGAGACATACAATTTGATCATCGGGCTCTCACCTCTCATCAGAATCCCCTGTAACCCTATTTTGAAACCTGCTCGACCACTTTTCATAATTGGCCATTCCTTACTTGCTCTTCCCCGTCCCCATCATCTTCACACTTGTTTATAATAAAAAATTGTTTATAAAAAAAGACACACACACACACACACACACACACACACACATATATAATAAAGACATATAATTTGACTGTCGGGCACTCACCTCTCCTCCGTATCCCTTGCAACCCTACTTTCAAGCCTGTCTGATCGTTGTTCATACTTATGTATCTATAAAAGAGTCTTATTTATAATATATTTTTTTGTTTATATATATATATATATATGTGTGTGTGTGTGTGTGTGTGTGTGTATAAGGTCTTATTTCTAAGTATGCAATTAGCAAGTTTTGATGCTAAACCAAGATTTGAGGAGATCTCCCATTAATACACATTAAACCAAGATTTTTGGAGGGTTATATTATCCCTTCCAAGTGTTAATTTCAAACATCATGGAATGTCATTCGTGCGTCGTCGGGTTCGCCCGTTCACGAAATATTCAATCCTTAATTCCGAAAACGAGTCCAACAGACTATTACCCTATTCCATACTTAGCCACTTTCTTGGAATTCCACAAATATACAAACCGACCACTGAACTGCCCCATCACGCCCTCTTTCGTTTTACACATTTTGCAGTAAAAAATTTCGAGACATAAAATTTGACCGTCAGATACTCACCTCTCCTGAGTATCCCCTGTAAACCTATTTTGAAGCCTGTCCGACCACTTTTCATACCTGGCCATTCCTTACTTGCTCTTCCCCATCTCCGTCACCTTCACACTTCTCTATAATAAAAAATTGTTTATATATATATATATATATATAAGTTCTTATTTCTAAATATGCAATTAGTAATCTTTAATGCTAACAACTCATCATGCAGGAACCATATATATTGTCATTGACGAGAGAAAGGCTCGAGGAGATCTCCCATTAATACGCATTAAACCAAGATTTGCAGAGGGTTATATTATCCCTTCTGAGTGTTAATTTCAAAATCATGGAATGTCATTCACACCTCGTCGGGTTGGCGCGGTCACAAAACCTCCAATATTTAATTGCTTTTCGTTGTACCTACCACCTTCACATTTCTAGGTATGCAATAAGTAATATTTACTGCTAACAACTCATCATGCAACACCCATAGAGATTTTCATTAATGAGCGAAAGGCTCGAGGAGATTTTCCATTCACAAGCATTGAACCAACATTTGTGAAGGGTTATATTATCCCCTCCAACTGTTCATTTCAATCATCGTCTGGAGCAGATGGACGTTCTCATAAACTTATGGCACCATATCGACAACAATTATGTGGAGATACAATGAACATCTTTGGGCGAGAGGACCAGATTTCCAGTGGTCCAGGGAATATTCTTACTACTCATCCCCTTCCCCACATAACAAAATAATTTGGACCTATGGGATTTCTCGTGCAGGCTGTGTCCCTGAATTTTTTGACTGTAAGGAGTTGATCTCTTGGTGCACTGATAAATATATTTCAGGCCAAAGAATTATTCCATTACGGGACCACTCTTCTGTTTCTTTGTCACCTTAGGTCTTCCGCTGATGTTAAGATTGCCGGAGCCAACATTCACGTTCAGAGGAGAAGACTCCAAGAAGTTCCTAAGAAAGCATAATAACGGGTTGGACCTCTTTCCTCAGTTCCTGGAAGACCCGATGGTAGTTCCTAAAGATATCACAATCTTGCAATTTAGTTCATTTAGAAATCCATTTTGGGAAATTGCCTAGCTGTTTACAAGAATAACGGGACATGAATCCACAACAAGTATTTCCTGCATGGTTCTTTATATTTTGTATTTCAAAGTCAAGGAACAAGCCATTTTTGATTGGGGGAAGCTGATTTCCCATGAAATCCATTCCCAATTGTCAAGCTTCAAAAAGGAGAAGAAATTTTATATGTCATCCTACTTGGTTTTTGTGATAGCGCATTGCTGTCAATTTCCAAAACTGTCTCTGTCCAAGAAGGTAAACTAGGAATTCAACTCAGTAACCTTCTGGTACCATCCCTTGTGGAAGCAAAATGCCTCCCACTGTTTTTATGAGGTTTTTAATGACTTTGTCTCTGTTTTCAAAGTTTTATTGTTAGGAGAAGATTCTCCCCGCATATCTGACCAGGAAACCAAGTTTCTGGACAGGAAGGGGGCACTTGAAAAAATGGATAATTATAGTGTGATAAGGATTTTTGGATCCAAGGAAAAACCTGCTCTCCTTCCATGTCATATTACAGACATAATTTGTGTTACAGAAATAGCAAGGCAATACAACTATTGGTTGCATCTATTCCATGAGAAGAGAGAAAAACATTTCATTCCTCTTCCTTGGAAAGTCAGGGACTTCGTGTTGAGGAATGTCAACGAAATTGACAAATTCACATCCCATTTCAACAACTTGTACCTAAGATATGATGAAATCCTAAGAGGGTTCAACCCTAATAATGTTTTTTTAGAACATTTACTTACACTTGGCCTCGACAACTCTTTTTTCAAGAAACACCTGAGCGAAAACAAAGACACTGGCGACAACGCTGCTGCTTCTGATGCCAATGATATAGAAACAGTGCAAAGCACCACTGAATTGTACAAGCAACAGGGAAAAGGCCCCACTGAGAAGAGTGTTCAATTGGTGGATATCACTCCCAAAAGTACGACATCCTAGAGAATCACTCCAAAGAAACTTAGAATTATTCAAACAGAGGAGGATATAACGATCCTCCTCACCCTAAAATTGATAGTTCTCACAAGATTCCCTTGGAGAAGAAGAAAAAAACATTTGTAGGACAGGCCGAAGAGCCCGAAATTGAGAGTGAGAACATGGAACTTGAGCTTGATCTGGATAGCGTGTTTCGCAACCTTGATCAACCCGGAGACGTGATCCAACATAGTCGTCCAATGGAGATAGCTGATACCAAAATTTTTGATGAAGATGAATTCTTCGTGTTCCAGAGCGCTGTATTTGACAGCAAGTCTAAAAAATTAATTATTGAAAAGGGAGATGTAAAAAATAAGAAAGGAAAATCCCATTCAGAGGTTAACCTTGTGAACATGCAGCCGTCCCAAATCTCTCGACTTCACAGAGAAACCAAAGATGCTCTTGATGATTCCATTGGATGCATTAAGGCCGAGAATTCCAGACTAAAGGACTGGGTCAAGGAATTGGAGGAAGCTTTGATTCTTATGCCATTGCTTGCCAGTCCTTTAGAAATAGCCATGCCCGCCACCCATACAACCAAGTTAAAAGGATCCTCCAGCCTCCTCGCATCGTGTAGAGTATATGTGGAGAATAATATCAATAAAAGAATGGAACTGATTACTGAGGCATGGGAAACATCATAAACCATGGCTTCCCTTGGAATGAGGGCACAAACTTTTCTCGAACATTTTCAGGTGGATTTAAAAAATGAAGAACGTTTCTATTTATACAGGTTCGTTCCTTTTGGAAACCATGTCAAAAACATGACATAAACGAGAAGAAGACAACAAGATCTCCCCTCCAAAAACTAGATCACTCAATTAAATGCATGCTGGAAAGAGAAAGTGAAGAACCTGCATCTCATTGTCCAGTCATGTGAACAAGCCATATCAAAGAAAGAAAAATTATTCACAAAGCTGACCAAAATAGACTTAGCTGGAAGGAACAACGAAGTCCAAGACCCCAACTTAATTGTCAACTCCTTGCCCTTAACTAAGCAAGCCTTTGATAAACAAGTTGATATTTTTAAGGCGTTGTCTTTAGAAAATTTTTACAACATCCTTGAATATGGTGAAGATGATGTCGACAACTGGCTAGTCGACTATTTAGTACATAATGAAGAAATTGATTAGGCTTTGCGTATTCTTTCTATCGATATAAGGGAATTAGAAAAGGAATTTTTCAACATAAAAATCCGGAATGAAATCAACGTCGCCCCCTTGAGAAGCTGTATTGAAGAATGGGTCGAAAGGGAATTGAAGCAGGTCACCGACGAAAGACAACAAGTAGTTGGCACGATTCCAGTAGCCATCGACGACAACAATAAAAAGGCATCCGAAAACAAATAGCAAAAGGGGTTATATGTACCATCACTGTAAGTCTATATTGATCACATCCTGCTTTGTTTATCAATCCAGTTATTCCACCTTTTTAAATATAAATGTCTAGCCAAAGATCGATACCTTTCAATTTCTTCTTTTCAGGTATTACACTCTACCGCCACCCACTTCTTCTTTCCATAATCCTATTTCTTGTACATATTTTTCTTATGGTCCATGGGAGCCCCAATCCCAGTCTACATGAAAAATGCATTTAAATTTCCAGGAATATGTAACAGACAATATTATCTTTTGATATATTTCAAATAAAGTTATTTTTTATCTCCTTTTATATTTATGTGCTCATAATTTTTTATCTTCAACTATGTTGAATGTCAAGAAATTGTGTTTATTTAATTTGAATTATCTTTTTCTCATGTGTATATTTTTCTCCTGCTATGCATATAACTTTTTTTTGTCCTGGAACATCTAGAGACATACATGCCACATGGTCTAGGAAAGAATGAAAATTTTGAACATAGCAAAATGGATTATATATTTTCAAAAAATAAATGGGACTCTAGAGGCCATGTGTCATTTACTGCATGGATACCACCTGTGCTTCATGCTGCTTGCCACATCTCCGCTACAATTTCCATCTTCCTCCGCTACTTTCCCCCATCTCTGTGCATTTATTCCTAATTCAACCCGACAGAGACTACGCTGCTATGTAGCACTTGTTAATGATAGCTATCCTTGGATCAATCAGTTTTGTAGGTAGTAGCTTCATGGGAAGTTTTTCCCTCTCGTAGTCCAACTCAATAACTTAATTTTCCACTACATTTTAATGCATTTTTCACTTTTGGATGGTTGATTTTACATTCCTATCCCCAAATACTATGTTGGGACCATGTGATTTGAATCCATCCCAACATCAACATGTTGGAACCATGTGATTTGACTTTAGTTAGAGTAATAGTTCATTTATCCCATTTCCAAGGTTGGATTCCATGTGTATATTCTTCATTGAATTAAATGTTACCAAAAAGGTAATTGAAAAGTCAAAATAAAGATAACGTTTGAAATAATTTCCAAAGTTGAGAAAATTACTAATTTGTTATAAAAGATATTGTTAAAGAGTATAGTTAATGAGTAAGAATGCTTTCAATGATAGTTAAGTGTTGAATGCTAAGTTACATTTATTGATTGCCAAGTAAGTTTGATATACTCATTTCATCCCTTTATAGGTGTTTCATCCTAACTTTGTGTATGTGGTATTGTAGATATTATATCTTTGATTGGGTCATCCTTTTTTAGTTGTTTCATCCTTAACTTTGTGTATGAGATATTGTAGATATTATATCTTTGATTGGGTAGTGGGTAGTAGGATCTTCAAAAGACATCATATTTTTATTAATCAAGTTGTTAATAATAAAATGAATGACTTAGTAATTTATAATAGTAGAAGTCTTTAAAGAATGAATTGATTTTTAGATGTATGGATTTTATATTTTTGTTTATAATTGATGGGTTTATATTATGGATAAAATTGATTCTATACCTAGAGTGTATTATTAATAATTCAAATTGAAGAATAATGAAATTCAATCCCTAAGGTATGCCTTTAATAACTTAATGTAACTATTAGTTAGTTATAAAGAGGATCTACATGGTTTCGATGCTTGATTGGAGACAAATCCTTTGAGTTGGCCTTGCTCCACTTGTCCTTGTCCCTATCCATGCTTTCATATATGCACTCACGGAAACATGAACCTTTCTCAAACCAATAGGCAAAAAAAAAATATAAGCATGACATAACTACCTTAACTAACTATCAAGTAAGCTAGAACCTTAATTAAACATTGAAAGAGATCAAACATTGAACATTAACATAGAGTTTGAGGGAGGGAAAGAAGAGAAATCTCCATTTTAATTAGAATGAAACAACAATACACAAATATATACATGATCCACTATTGGAAACTTCCGTAACTATTGTCTAGATTCCTCCGTCTTTGGGCCACTCATGACTGCTTCAGGACTCCACAAATATTCTCTACACAAGAATGAGGAAAACCGAGGAGAATAATTGAAACTACGAGATGAAAAAATTGATTATCCAAAAGTACCAACGTCATGAAGCTGAGTGGTACTGTCTTGCGCAATTCAGGTAACAACATAAAGAGGTGATACTACTATGGCCCAAGTTCTTCAATCCAAACCTGTCTATGGTACAAATTCTCACCATGTGAATAAATGAGATGACGTCGAACATGGGAGAATTTTTTTGATTACTAGTCATTCATGTATACCATTAAAAAATGCGATACAACCCACTGATAATGATAATGGGCATCAAATTACCTAGTACATTCCAACAAGTTCAAATAAATGTGCTATCATCGAACACTTGTAGAATCTATTGATTAGGAGACATTGATGATTCTCATTGTCGATAACAAATGATCTATAAAATAACATGTATATTCCATTGGAACAGTTCATCACAATGGATCTTAAACTATTATGAAATCTTATATTTTTGAAGTTTATTTCCTTAGATCTCAGATTAGTTAATTACTAGCTTTGTTTGAATTTAATAAATAATTGAAATATAAAATGAAATAACATGCAAAAAATACACACCATCCACACAAATGAACACAATATTTGACCTAGGAAACCCAATATAATATAAAACCTAGATAGAAGGTGAGGCCTATGCTTGGCTCTCTTTGCTTCAGTTATAAAATGCACATACAAAGGAATGGGAACTCACTATGGAGCTACCTTTTGACACCGTGGCTTGAATGACTACTACAAAATCATCCTCCTCCTCTTTTATGCTCATAAAATATACTACATAATCCTCCTCCTCCTCTTTTATGCTCATAAAATAACACTCTCAGATGTTTTTCTTAGTTATGGAAAAATATACAATGCAAAAGAATGGAACCCAGTCTCCTCCTAGCGGCCCAATATTTAACGTAGTCTGATAGCCATCTAAGGGTAGGGCTTTGACTTCCTCAACCATTAATTGTGATAAGGTTTTGGACCTTCTAGAATCTTCTTGGAAGTCGACATATGGCTAGCCCCATATACGTGAGTAACTAGGACTGTCGTGACATCCTGTCATACCCTAGTAGTTAACATGGTAGGTCAACTTGAGGGAGGCATAGATTTTGCATACGAATTCTAATTGACAAGATTTTTGCACCATTGGAAAGGTCTCCGAGTGTATATAAACATTAAGGGGTCCTAGATAAGAATGTTTTGGGCCCGAAAAATTCCGTTTGATGCCTCAAAATGGATCCAAAAGGTTTCAAACCCCAATTTTCCAAATTGGGACCTACTGTTAAAATGACCCTATAAGTTGATTCCTCTAATTTTTTCCACTCTAAAATCATCGAGATAGATGAAAATTAATACAATGATCCAATTCGGATCAAAGAAGGAACCTGCCAATGATGAATTCAATATCCAAGGTACTATGAAATCTCTAGATCCCATTCCTAGAGAAAATGAGTCTGTGTCAATTGGAAGAGATTCGTTGGAAGGAGGGAATTAAGGCATCCCCCATCATCCAATATGAGAGGACATAAGGAACATGGTTTGACGATCGTGAATGAAATATGGAAGAACATACCACCAAGTACATCTCTTTCATGCACTAGATGGAAATAGTGCATGGAAGAGAGCCTCTAAGCAACGAACAATAATGAAATCTACTGACAGAGGAGAGGAATTTCACCAATGATGAAAATGGAAACCAAGGTACAACACAAATCCCAACATGTCAATAGAGGTCTTGACATCAAACACATGGAAAACCACTCAATCAACAACCATCAATGAAAGTCCATTTGTTGAGAACAAGGTAACCTACCAATGATCAAAATAGGCCTAGGGTGCTACAGAATCTAGGTTGATCTATCAGAGAAATGTGTCGTAGTCGATAAGATATGACCCTCCAGTGAGAATTCAATGGGGACCTTCCACACTGAAACAATTAAATAACATTGATACTAATGCGACTAAGAACAACTTGACAATCATGAAGGTTGACATGGATAGTCAAGAATTTGAGGAATGGATGACACAAAATAAAGACAACCATTGAACATTAGCATGACACAATAGTGACTTGGGCAAAATTTGACACAAGAGTGAATGATGATATAAGTCTGTGACACAGGAGGCATAAACAAACTCTCCATAGTGACTATAAGAATAACCAATTAGACGAGTAAAAAGTCAACAATAAAGGTTCGACTCTTAAGGAAATACTAAAACCCAAATTTATGAGTAGATTACTCAAAAATTGGTTCTTTGTTCAAGGGTGACATAACTGAGGATTGTTTCACAAAACAAATATCTTAATTCATTCCCCCCTCTCTTTAAAGTTTTAAATGTTTGATTTTTGTGTCTTTTTCATGTTATTAAATCTTGAAAAATAATAAAAGAATTCTATAATACAGTGGAAGAAATGAGTGTCATAGGGAAAGAAAACTAGTTCCGAGTGTATCAAACATACCTATGCAATATTTAGGAAGGATTTGTAATATATGGACACTCATCGAGATGTTTTCTTCAAGGATAGGGTTCCAACGTGTAGGAGCAATAGATGCAAAGAAAAGTGGCTAAAGAGAATGTATAAGAAGTAAAAAAAATGGTGAACTGTAGCAAGCATTAGGCTCAAAAGCATAATAAATGATATGCAATGCAAAAATACAACTTGAAACATAAAAAAATGGGAGCCATGTGGGTAGTGGATAGAAATAGACTGGGAATAATAAGATGGGGGGTAAGAACCTACGCGGTCACTATTGTGAGTTTATCCAAAGCCTTGATTTTCCCTTTCATGAAAGCGTGTTTATTTTCATGCAAGTGTGTTGTATTTAAGTTACACATATTGGGGGAGGGGAAGCAGTAAGATGGGAGGTAAGAACCTACACGGCCACTATTGGGAGTTTCCCCAAAGCCTTGATTGTTCCTTTCATGAAAGTGTCTTTCATTTCATACAAGTGTGGTGTGTAAGATTTCATTTATCTCCTTGAAGTTTTAGTTTGTAATAATATCATGTATTAGTCCATGTGCAAGACAGAGATTAGCAGACCAACCAGAAGAATGTAAATATTCTCAAGCATTTGTTGAGAAAAGGAGGACATACCCATGCAAGGATCTTTTCAAATCCTTCTTCATACTCTAGAGTTTCTACCAAGGATCAGTTTTATTTTCAAGAAGCAGTAGAGGAACCAAAGATCCATGAACATAGTGCACATGAGGAGGATCTTGAAGTTTCTTCCAGTAGCCCTTGTGAGCATATAGAGGAAATCAAAGAATTATGGACTACATCAGATGAAGAGAAAACACTAGAGCCAGAGATCGAGGAATTCTTAGCATGTTTGTCAGCAGATCCTTTGTGCATCATGGAGTGTGAAGACTAGTTCTCAGAAGAGCCTCATGATCTGTCAGCCAGAGATATCCAGGCTGTGTAAATTAAAGGCAACCTATCTAACTAGGCTTTAATCCCTTTCTAGCACCTCCCTGGAAACGACGCCAAAATTGTTGGTGGAAATATATGTATAAATTTCAGACATCAAATCATCAACTCAGGGCTTGTAAGCTTTGACATGCAAGCACACAAAATGCGGAATGAAAGACAATTATAGCTTATGCTAACAAACTGCAGGAAATGAATCACTAAGCAATCAATGAAAAGAAAGGAAACAAGCTGCAATGTATTATAAGGAATTAGATCTATAGAAGAAATATCTAATTAAAAGAAAATAAAGTAGCACAACGTATGTATAGAATGGGGCCCCCTGCAAACCTAACACACGCCATGAAAAAACTTATAGACTAAACGAGTACTTCAAAGACAGGTATAATATCAACAACTGATTTTTATTGAATGAAATGAAGGATCACAAATGTTCAAGCATGTCTCTACAATACTAATTCCCTCCTACATCAATACTAATCCCCCCCTCTTCTCCATGGTTTTATATATACAAAAAAAGAACAAGGGAATGGATCAAAACTAATTCCCTCAAATCAACCTGGTTACAAGATATTTGGTTTCCTATTTATAGTTGATCTTGGTTGGAAAATATAACCAAGAAATGATTACAAATGATTTTACATGACATAAAAATGCCGAGAATAGCTTGATTCAGTCTCCCTTGTTGGCTGGACGCACCCATTCATCTAGAAGATTGGAGAAGGCAGGCGCAATTGTAAATTTGGAAAAATACAGATTGGAAAAATGTCCATATCTCCTAGATCCTTCATTATCTCTGAAAATTCCCACGTGAGACCCAAATCAGACTATTCTGCACAAAACCCATGTTCCATAATTTCTATATTATTCTTTATTTTCTCGAAAAGCAAGCATGAAGTCTGTTGCTTCTAATTCTGGCACAAGTTTGACTGTGAGTTTGACCATGTGCTGGAGGTCCACATGTGCGACCTGGGTGCGAACTAGTGAACATGAAACCATATTGAGGGTATTCCTAACAAAACCCATTTCTTCCTTTTGGCTCTGGAGGTGTGTATGTATGCTAAACGTAAAAATTAGGTATGGGAACGACAGTGTTGGTGCAGGCACAAAGTTGTCACAAACCTTCATTGGCAAGATTAGTCTAAACCACTTCTAAATCATTAAAAACGAGGGAAATTATAATAATTAACAACATTAAGCTTGTTAAACATATCAACTTTAGAAGTGTGGGCAAATACAACAATAGGCATAATAAACAGGTGTGAGGATAGGGTGAAGTGGTTAAAAAGAGACCAACTGATGATGTAAAATATGTCAAATTGGCGAGCGAACATGGGGTTTAACAACAAGCGCGAACCCCCAAAGGGTTGGAGCCCCGAACTGCCACGTCACTCCACAAGGTCAGTTATCTGAGAGATATTCACACTCTGCGTTTAAGAAGCCCGAAGCGCCGTAGCTCCAAAGTGCCGGAGTGGACCCTCATTGCCATGTCACTTTGCGAGTTTGTTTATCAGGGAGGTTTGGAAAAGAACAAGAATGAACCTCCAAAGTGTCAAAGCCTCGAATTGTCAGAGTGCCAGAGTCTTTTTCAGCTGACATCATATGCCACCTGTCGGTTGATTTTAGATGACATGTGGCACTCATTTCTGGTACTTTGGTTACATCATCTTCTCTTTTCCAGGTGACACATGTCACTCTTCTTTTATTGACACGTCACTGACTATGACATCATGTGGCCACGTCACTCCACAACATTGTTACTATGGGAGATATTTATACTCGACATTCAAAAGCTCCCGAACCCCGAAGAGCCAGAGTTATGAAGTCCCGAAATGATTAATGATAAGATATATTAATCTCGTGTTAATTAGCAATAATCATGGTTAATGACTTCGAGATATTATCACTACGGGAATTTTCATCTAGAGAAAACACAGTTCCCTGGAGCTCTGAATGCCAAAAATCCTGAGACGCATGGAATTCATCTGTTATGACACGTGACACTCATTTCAGGCACCTTTGGGTATGTTATCTGCTCATTTCAGGTGACATGTGTCACTCTCTTTTTGTGACACGTCAATGATTGTGACATCATATGGCCACGTCGGATTCGGGATATCGCCACTCCAAAAGATTTTAATTCAGAGAAAACATAGTTCTTCGAACCTCTAAAGCCTCGGAGCCCCAAAGTGCCAGAGCCCCAAACTACCATGTCACTCCGCATCATCGCCACTCTGGGAGATTCTCAAACTCTGCATTCAGAAGCTTCCGAACCCCAAAGAGACGAAGTCCTGAAGTCCCAAAATGTTTAAGGATAAATATAATCTTGGGTTAATTAGCAAAAAGTGTTGGTTAATGACTTCGTAAGTTTGGTCCTCCGAGAGATATGTATACTCTGCACTCCAAAGCTCCTGAACACCAAATTTACGAAGTGGCTTAACCTCATTTATTGCATATTTTGAAGTTTTTAAATGACACCAAACTAGGAATGCCGATCCATTCAAAGGAATCATATTGCTCCTCTAACAACAACTTGGTGATAGACAACATGTATAGAACTTAATCTTCATATCCGAACCCCACAAAACCACAACCAAGAATTAGAGTAACTACACACCCAGGTTGTAGAAGGAATATCAGAGACTCCAGAAAAGTGCCAAAAGACTTGGTTCTCCCCCCTAGGAGATAGGTTGAGGAAGAACGTCACCTACACATCCAATTATCTCCCAATGGCCTCCAACAATGCGCATGGATTCCAATGCTCGATACAGAGCTCAGTTCTATCACTCCTAGTCATTTTCTGTCAAATCTCAGTTCACTGCAGCATGTCCATCAATCTAGTTTTATTGCTAATAGCAATTTTTAGTTGTTTAAAAGTTCAAGACTATTTAGATTAAGTTAATAAGTGGTATTTTATGTGTGATAAGAACCACTCTTTTAGATTAAGTCAAGATCAGAGTAAACCTTAATATACTCCAACAATGTTTTAGTTAAGATAATAAGTTGTTTTACAACTGATGTTGTAGAGTTAAGCCCAGTTCCACATTGGTCGAGGGCCTCTACATCTTTGATAAATAGGTAATTTTGTATGTTAGAAGGGTTTGATTTTTGGGAAAAGAAGATTAATACATCAGCTGGTCAAACCTGTTCTATGAATGGATTAAATCTCTCTACAAGGTGAATATACTCTTGATGACAATGTTTTTGTCCAAATCTACGTGTGTTCTTAACTTATCTTGAATGCAGTTTTTGATTTGAGCGAAGTACATTTCATTTCCTTCAGCTATTGTATAACTTGTGTTTACTAATATGCAACCTGTGAAAAATCAAATGTTGTGGTGAAGATTTGTTTTTATTGTGACCTGTGGGAGTAATTGTGTTTTTGATATACGTTTAATGTCTTGAAATGATATTTTAAGCATTAAACTTCTTGCAACAGATTATTCATTGAGTGCTTTGTTGTTTCCCTTTGTTTTTATCTCTATTATTTCACTTGTCTGTTATTTGTGTACCACCAACCAAGGAGGACCCTCATCCGTGTCATTTTTCCAACCCCACCATGCTCTTGTCTTGGTAAAAACAACCCTCTAACTGACCAACAAAATAAAAAAAAAACCAACCATTCTAAACTTGAGGTGGCTTAGCTTTTCCCTTTAGCAATCATGTGCAGACTTTAGGACCAACATGTTTTGGCGTCATTTTCGGGAAACAGAGTAACAAAATATCTTTCCCTAGGAGAAAAAAAATGATCAGATCTAACCTTTGGTGGTGAACAAATATCAGACAACTTTAGACTGCCATCTTTCACCCGACGACTCCACTAAGTAAACTTCATGAAAAAAATATTGGCTCCTAGAAAAGGACTCAAGAAATCCAAATCTGAGCACATGAAATCCACTAAGGCTCATCCCAACCTTGAGAAGGACATAGTAGTCTCTGATCCATAAAGGAAACTAAGAAAATCCACCTGAGCTCAGAGATATACCTCACCCATCAAGGGTAAATCTACACCCAAAGGGTCCACTTTTCTTCATTATCACAAGCAGCTTGGATTTGCTATCCCTAAGAATCACAATTCCAAGGAACCAAAGACACCTTCAACACCTGCCTCTACTTCATCATCCAGTCCAACATTCACACCTGCGTCCCCAATCAATATTCAGATTCTTATTTCCCAAGCAATGGATGGGAACATGATGAATTCCATAATTGCTGCCAGATATGCACCCCTAGTATTTCCTGTAGGCTTACATACACTCCCGACCATAGATTACATGAATTGTTTACCAATATATAATTGGGAAGGGGATGTGACAACTGAGGAACATTTGGTAGCCTTCTACAACTTTGCAGAAAAATTTAACATTAACTATGTAGATGTGTGGATGAGGTTGTTTATACAAAGCCTTGATGGGGAGGTAAGAAAATGGTTCTAGGGCCTCCCTCCAGCCTCCATTGCATATATTGATGCGTTAGATGAATCTTTCATAAAGAAATGGGGATATAGAATGGATTATTTGTATTACATCACTGAGTTTGGGGCCCTTAAGAGAAAGAATGGCGAGTCTATTTCAGACTTTACCAAGAGATTCAATAAGATGTATGGTATAATCCCAGATGAGATCAAACCAATTGAATCCTTTGCCAATATCACTTATGCCAATGCATTTGATGCAGAGTTCTCCCTTCTTTTGAGGGAGAGAAGATCCACCACCTTGTTGTCCATGAAAGAAGTAACCATTGATGTTGAATCCAACATCTTGGCATCAGACAGGTTAAACACTAGATCTGATAAAGAAAAGAAGAATCAGAGAGAGGAATCCCCCATCTCCTCTAACCCAACCACATCTGATCCTAAACTTGATGAAATGACCAAAACTTTGAAGGATTTGACTTCTGAAATAGATAAGCTGAAATGGGAATCTAAACAACCAAAAAGATATTTTCAAGGGGTTGGGAACATAAATCCAAACCAGTTTAGAAGGTCGAATGATGCCCCTCAGATAATGCAGAGAGATAGGAGGAATGTTGATGATAAAAGAGTAGTACCTCCTTTCCAAAACAATCAAATTGAGGAGATGGATGCAGATAGTGATGTTGTGGATGATGCTGATGTACTTTTCAATGAAATTGATTTTTACAACAGTCACTTAACACAATAAGATTATGAGGTAGAACAAATGTCAAATCAGTTTGACGTTGAGATAGAGGAACAAGGAGTTATTCAAGGCCAACACAAAATGAAATATGACTTGAGGCCTAGAAAGAGAACTCCTAAATCCACCATCTCTGATCAGAACATAAAAACATAAGTTCCTCCCAAGCCAAATCCAAGCAAGGGTGCATCGGCTAAATCTCACCAACATCCTCCATTTAAAATTGTCATCCCTGAAGTAGAGGAAGCTGATAGGCCACAAGCATATTTCATCCTAGAGCATGAGTTGATCAAGATCAATATCCTTGTACCTTTGTCAAAATTGTTGAAAAATGATCCTTTCAAACAATCCATTATGAAGGTTCTGTATCCACCTACTTCTGTTGTAACTTCTGATGTAATTAGTCTGCAATATGAGAACCCGAACATTACTATGGGCCCACATATCGAGGATGTCTCTGATACTTATCCACCTTTCTATATATCTTTATACGTTGATGAAAAGATCCTACATAATTTTCTCATGGATTCAGGTGCCTCACACAATGTCATGCCTAAATTTGTTATGGGGGAACTAGGTGTGGAGATCACCAAGCACTAATAAGACCTTTACTCCTTTGACTCCAAAAAAGTCAAATGTTTGGGATTAATAAAAGATCTAGTGGTTTCTTTGGCACAGTTACCCATGAAGAGTGTAGTAATGGACATTGTTGTGGCTGACATTCCCCCCAAGCTTGGTATGCTTTTGTCCAGGACATGGGCCAAGAAGGTTGGAGGATCATTACAAATGGACCTCACATATGCCACCATCCCTGTTTTTGGAGGATAGCACATGAGGCTATATAGGGAGTTCAATTTTTCCTATGTCATCAACGACCATCAAAATCCAAGAAACCATCCAATATATGTCATTGAAGATGAGATGAGATCATTTGTTTTTCATCTAAATAATGAGGAACCAAAAATTACAGTCAAAAAATGCAAAAATCCATCTTTGACAGATCGACATAACAAAATGTGGAGGATGTATTTTCGATGGATCTTCATCAAAAGAAGGTTCTGGGGCTAGTATAGTCCTCATTTCCCCTGCATAGGAGATTATAACGGTCTCTTATAAGCTGGAATTTGAGACTACTAACAATATAGCTGAGTATGAAGCTCTAGTGCTTAGATTGAGGGCTGTTAAAGACATGGCCGTTGAAAGTTTCACAGTCTTTGGCGATTCTGAGTTAATCATCAATCAAGTCAAAAAAATATATCAAGCTAAGAAACAAAGGATCAAACAATACATGAACGAGGTGTGGGACCTGGTTGACAACTTCTTTTTGGCATTTAACATGTCCTTCATTTCCAGAGAGGAAAATCAAAAGGAAGATTCTTTAGCATTGGATTCCAACAACTTCAGACCTCCCATGGGTCCAAATATCAAGTATCAAGTGGAATTCAGACATAGGACAACCATACCAGAAAACATAAAGCACTGGCAAGTCTTTAGCGATGATTTGGAGCTGCAAAAATTTCTATAGACTATTGAAGAATTCTCTAGTATATGAATAGATCAAGAGGGTGAGGATGACAAATCATCTTATAAACAAACATCTCATCTGCTGAATAAAGTGGCTGGACACAACATTGTCGAAATTAAAACAAACCACATCCCTAGGGGTCTAGTGCCACTGTAAAGGTTATTTGACAGTCATGATGTCTCTAGAGGAGCTGCCGTAAAAAATCAAGAAGATGAAGTGATGGACTGCAACATCGAGACTGCTGAAAATCCCAAAATAGTCAAATTGGCAAAGGTGCTGCCTCTAGAACAAAAATACAGGTATGCCAACCTCATGAAAATTTTTGCTGATGTTTTTGCATGGTCGTATGAAGATTTAAATACATTTGACACTAACATCATCCAACACAAGATCCATCTGAAGGCTGGCTCTAATCCATTCAGACAGAAGATCAGACAATTTAATCTCATGTTGATGTCCATAATTGAAAAAGAGCTGAAAATAAATCTCGATGCCAGAATTATTGTGCCCTTGAGGTACTTAGATTGGGTGGCCAACTTGGTACATGTGAGGAAAAAGAATGGGGAAATACGCTTGTGTGTGGATTTATGAAATCTCAACAAGTGGTCCCTAAAATAGAAATACCCCCTACCCAAGATGGACCATATTTTGCAAAGGGTAGTAGGTGCCCACATAATTTCCTTGCTGGACAGGTACTCTGGTTATAACTAGATAATAGTATGTGAAGAAGACAAAGAAAAAATAACATTCACTATGCCATGGGGGACATTTATGTACAACAAAATTCCCTTTGGGATGATGAATGCAGGGGCCACCTTTTAGAGGGATATGTACGTAGCTTTCGTGGGGGAGAAAGATAAATTTATGGTTATATATTTGGATGACATCATCATTTTCTCCAAATCATATGATGAGCATTTACAACACCTTGAGAATATTTTCCGAAAAAGAAGAAGGTGTGGGATTTCTTTGAATCCCAGGAAGTCCCACTTTGCTATGCCAGAAGGTAAACTCCTAGGTCACATCATATTAGAAGAAGGTATAAAAATCGACCCTAAGAGAGTGGAGGCCATTCAGGAAATTGCAATCGCCAGAAATAAGAAGTCTATTCGGTCTTTTATAGGCATAATAATTTTTTTAAGGCTCTTTGTGCCAAACTTTGCTGAAATCATAAGGCCTATCACCAACATGCTGAAGAAATATGTTGTTATCAAGTGGTCATAGGAGGAAAAATCAACATTCCAAAGGATCAAACAAGATTTGGTTGAAGCCCCTATATTAGTCAACCCTTACCATCCCAAAGAGTTCTTTATCTTTTATTTCGCCTTCAAGGAAACCATCGTTGTTGTGCTACTGCAAAAGAATGAAGAAGGGCATGAACAACCCATATCATTTTTCAGCAAATCCCTTTGAGATGTTGAGCTGAAGTATGAAATTTTAGAAAAGAAGGCCTATGAATTGGTTAAAGCCTTGAAATCCTTCAGGGTGTATGTGTTACAGTCTAACATAAAAACCTATGTTCCTAAAAGAAGTGTCAAAGAGATTCCGGTCCAGACAGACAATGAAGGGAAAATAGGGAAATGGATTGTCAAATTGATCGAATATGACCTGCACATAAATCCCACCAAGCTGATTAAGGGGTAGGGACTTGCCAAGATGTTATCAGAATCAAATTGCAAGGTGCTGGAATTGGATCAGAACTTCACCCAATCCGATGCACCCATGACACAGTCTGGACAAGACAACGTGTAGGTATTTGAAAATACTCTTCTTCACCTTGGTACAAAGATGTTATTTACTTTCTACAACACCTAGAATGTCCATCATATTTGAAAAAGATGAGGGCGAGGTCTCTCAAATTAAAATCTATAAAATTCTACATTTTAAATCAGAA
>ML782003.1:1017305-1038744 GCA_009831015.1 Picea engelmannii | reverse complement strand
ACAAACCAATAATTGTTTCAAATGAAGTAATCGATCTTAAGCAAGAACAATAAATGATTGTTGAATGGAAAATCAATCATAAGTTGCTTCAAGATAAGCTCATGTCGTGCAAATATTTCAAGTATATCAGCTCATTTGCAGTCATCTTTGATGCTGTCATTAGTAATGTTTTCTACATGGATGATAGTGGCTTCAGTAAGATGTAACATGGTTCAAATGGCTAACAATATACTGTCAGTTATCATGATTGTGTTACAGTTGATCTTGGTGAGACAGGTGCACAGGACAGAGTTCAGAGACAGAGGACAAGCCGGGTGGCCTATCTCGAGCTTGTTGACTGGTTAGTAACCTTTTGGGGACCAAAAGGTCCTTTAGTGGGGAGGTGTGATCCATAATCGGATCCAGGAGCCTGGCAGGGCTAAAAAATGCTAAAAAATCAAAGTTCTCATAATTGGATGAAACCAATTCCATTGCGACCGGCTCATCGCGCTGATTCCGATAGTATATTCATTTCTGGGAGCTCCGGTCATCCGTTTTGCATGTTGTTTCTTCTGCTGGGTTCTAGAGATCTGGAAGAACATGACCAGATCAGTCTTGTAGCCTAATGGCACTGCTGCGATGTACTTTTTGAGATTTGAACAGAAATAAATAAGCCTCCCCCACTGAGACAAAAGCCTGGAGACGTAGGCAATTTTGTGCCGAACTTCGTTATCACTTCTCTTGTTATGGTTTGATGTTCTTATTGCTTCAGTTCAGATCTATATTTTGTATTATGGTTGTGATATATTCTCTCATCTTCATCCTCTTTCATTCAACTTCATAAATGGTTAATTAACACATGCAATTAAAAACTCAACCACAGTCATTAAAATATCTTTTCGGATCAAACAGGGGGGATGAAAAAATGATTATGTGTTTTCCTCATGTACTGCAAGAACTTCCCACTTACAATCACCCATGTTATATCCTAGGAAAATACACTAAGGTTACCAATTCACAATTGGAGACGAGGTGGAATAGTTGTGGGTCAATACTTAATGTATGGGAAGGGAATACATGACTTTGTCCTAGCCCAAATCTTCAAAGAGAAGAGGTTTCACCATGGGGACTTGCCAATTCAATACGAAACTCCTGAACACACAATAATCCTACCAAACAAGCAACGAGGGGATATCACCTCCACTTTCTTATCTTGACCTCATGCTTAACATTTGTGTTAGAGGTCATTTCTTGGCAAACACTTATTGCTACTAATGGATTTTTGCACTCACTATTCAATTCTAGTTTGGTTTCGTGGTCTTGGATATTTTACTCTCCAATATTAAACTAGGGCCCTACTGCTAAACTACTGTTGTCTTTGATGAAAATAAAAAATCCAGTTGATTTTAAATTAAGCATTTGTTTATATGAAGTTGATTACTCAGGGGAGTGGTAGTGCAACTTATGATGTTTTCAGACTCTTGCAATTCAAAACTTAATAACATTGGTAAAAATTCATCTCTTTACTACTTCAAACATGAAAAAAGGAAAACAAAAGAGGAACACAAATAATGCTTTTCTATTTTTATTTCAAAATGATCTGAATGCATGTAAACAAGAACTAATTCATAGGAAAACCTTACAACAAGTAGACCCTTACCCTCGCAACAACAAAATAATCACAAAATGGAAGGGAAGAAGGGCATGCATGGTGAAATTTCAAGTCTCAGGACAAAAACATGATTTTTGAGAAATAAGCATGCATACACATGCACTTATGGTGAAGGAAAGAAGTGTACACATGCACTTTTCCCAAAAGCAAGGTGCGTACAGATTTAGTTATGAGCAAACAATTCCCCAAAACCCTCAAATAACCCTTGAAAATCAATTTACTATAGTAGAAGCAAGGTAATTAGAGTGAAAACTTAACATAGAACCCTAAACATAACAAAAAAAGAAACAAAGGAAACCATGTCAAGAAGAACTTGAGGAGTTCTCCCCAGTATGGCCACTAGTTCAATTGTAGATAAATCTAATCCTATATCTAGGGTGGACTATTAAGAGATCAAATCAAATAAAAATGCAATTCAATCCCTAGTGTATGATTTCAATAGCTTAATGTAACTACTATTTAGTTATAAATAAGACCTACTTGGTCCCAATCTCAGTTGGAGACAAATACTTTGAGTTAACCTTGCTCCTCTTTTCCTTGCTCCTATCCATGCTTTCAAATATGCACACAAGAAAACACACACCTTTCTCAAATCAATAGGGAGAAACAAAGATAAGCATGAAATAAATACCTTAACTAAATATCAAACAAGTTAGAACCTTTACCAAACACTAAAAGAGATCAAACATTGAACGTTAACATAGAATTTGGGGTAAGGAAAGAAGAGAGATCTCCATTTTAATTAGAATGAAACAATAGTACACAAATATATACCTAATCTGCTTCTAGAACCTTTAATAACCATCGTCAAGATTCCTCCATCCCCATTCTGCTCGGGACTACTTCAACACTCTGAAAATATTCCTCACACAAGAATGAGAAAAATGGAGGGGTTTTAGGCCTCAAGTAGGAAAGGGAGAAAATACTTAGGAAATAGGGGGTTTCCTGAGGCTTGAAGGTCATAAAAACCATAGGAAGACAACAACCTATGATCGTTCTAGTGAGAAGAGAAATTTATTACTGCATCAGTGCTACTGACCATTCCTTCCATTAGGCCTCTTTTTATACCAATTCAAGTTGGTTGAGATAGTTTGGCACAGGTTTTAGGGAGTACAAAAATAGTTTTCCTATAAACCCCACTCAAGAAAGCGTAATTTTCACGAATTATATATTTTTTATTCACTTTTTGAGGAATAAGCATCTTTTGTGAGGAAAAAGTATGTGTGTGTGTATGCTCCTTTTGTGAGCAAGAAGAGCACGTGGATTGCCAAGGAGGATTTTTAAGCAGTGTTTAGAGTGGGATCAAGATACAAGAGGTGTGTATAAAGGGTATGGTGGCCAAATCAAGGCGTCTAAGACATGGAGGTGTCGAAATATTCTATAATAGTTCCAAAATTTCAACATATTAATAATACATAATTTAATAGTACCATTTATCTATTCGAATGTGTAAGTTTTGAGATGCCATGCATTGTATATGCAACTACAAGGCTCTAGTCTCTAGGAGAACACCACTCTTACAAATGTATAACATTGGTTTATGAAAATTATATTTAGTATTGAGCATAAAATAAATCAAATAACTATAAACAAAAAATTCAAAATAGTTGTGGGTTTCCTTCCAAATGCATAAATTCATAAATTCAATTAAAGTAGAACGTTCAATAAATAATTTTACAAAATATTTAACCATATGATTGTTGCTACAAAAAATGTAAATACACTCACTAACTACAATTACATCTATAGAAATAAATAGAACCATGCTACAAATAAATCTAGCCATGTAGAGAGGAAGTATGTCCACTAGTTGCACCTCCTAAGTGATCCCTTACTTTGAAGGTCAAAGTGTTGAGTCCATCAAAATGAAATGTTATTCACACAACCACAAATGAGTAAAGTATCATGGATTTTTCTACATTATCTATAAATTACATAGCACAATACGATTCTCTATATCCCCCTTATCTCTAACTCCAAACCCTATTTCTCTAAAACAAGAAATATGTAAACCAAATTCCCAAGAATAACCTAACAAATTAATGAGAATAATAGACCATGTCGCCTTCTAATCCAAGTAGCATTTTGATGTTTTGAGAAATTTTCAAAAGAATTTCACAACAAAAAAGATTCAAAAAAATATATAGCCAAAAGTTTTGGGAGAACTTTGAATTAGACGAAAGACGGGAGTATTTTGCAATTTCCTTTAATCATCTTTATTGTGTAGAGAATTCCCTAGTAAGTAGAATTTATGTAATTAAAAAAGGAGATGAACACCAAGAAATTTTCTACAACATTGAGAATTGGTGCCTCCAACATATTCTCTTAATCTAGAACTCACATTTCATTCAAAATAGTCATTTAAATGGACAAACACATCAATTACCAAATAATTACAAGATAAAACCCACATGGATACAATAAGGTGATATATACAATATTTAAGTTATGAAATCAGATATTTGGGGTTTATATATTCGTGAAAAGGTCAAAATAAGATGAAATAAATTGACATTTCTAGGACTCATCATCACTCCCCAACTAAAGGAATTTCATGCCCTTGTGCAACCAAATCATCCATGCTCTTGATGTATTTTCTTAAAATCGTAAGTAATGAAATGGGTCTTTGTACTGTTCACATTGAATCCTACAACTAATTTGATCTACTTCCATTGTTCTTGGTCACCTTCTATAATCACCTTCTATATTGATCTAGATCAACACTCCTCCAGTCCGAAATTGGGTACCATATCACAAGAAATCTAAATATGAGCCCTAGCTAATGTATCCCAAGGTGCCCTATAGAGTTAGTGTAAAGTTGAGCCCTAGATAATTCTACCCTAAGATTTATATATGAGTATTGTTCCCTTTTATTCAATTAATCCTCTATGAGTTCATTCCACTACACCTAGGAATTCTTTAAAAGCATTGTCACTTGATCTATCAACAAAAGAAATGAACTTCTCTACTACTTGATTATTCTATTTCTCGATAATCTATCAAATTTGAAAATTTTAATCCTTTATGTAGTTCCCATAGATAAATTTGGATGGTGCATGATGTTCTACTTAAACATGTATCACAATCATAGACTCTTCTTCCATGTAGGTATGCCATTCCTCAAACCTATGAATCTCATTCTACATGGAGGACAAGATCACCCTTAGAGTGACATCCCCTATAAAAGGATTAGGGATCCATATTGTAAACTTGTGAAAAGAATAACTGTTAAATGCAATTAAAATAGTAAATTATACCTCCTAGGAATACTAGAGAAATAAGTGTTTCAGAGAACACCTAGCCCTTCCATAGTGTCAATAGGTACATATGAAACAATCCTCTCAAGTACAAATTTGAAACATTTATCCTTCAAATATAAGGAATATATAAGGAATACACTTGTGCAAGTGACCTACAAACTAACATACATGAAGAATTCTTACCCACATTCTTTTCATTCGATTCAATCTTATGATTTCTACAACTTTTTCCTTGATTTCCTCATCCCACTTCTATATTTATTTATCCAACTACTTTTTCTTTTCCTTGAGTTGCCAAATTTTACTTTACTAGGAATCATGTGAAATAGTAGAATTTTCCCTCACAGAGGTAATAATATACTACTTATTTTTAATAGTGATATATCCTTGTTCATATGATTATTCTTCTACCTTCCACTTTGTAGTCTATAAAGTTGTGATGCTTTGTTATTTCCACAACTTCTCAATTTCCAAAGTAAAGTTCTCTAAAACTTATACTATAGATAGGAATTTCCCTTCTTTGGGATTATGTAGCACCTCATTTTATACCTTCTTATTTCTTTAGTAGTTTTACTTTATCAATCATAGGAATCAAGGGCTCTGCAACATATGTTTGGGTTTCTTCAATAACTACTATCCAAAATTTTGTACCAAATTTTGAGGCATGTTTTGGGAATTATGTCATAGTTTGGGGGATGGTTTCTAACTGTGTTTATAACAATAAAAGGTTCTAGCCGGAATACTAATATAACACTAGAAATGTAATAAATTAATATCTAGGGATTAATAAGGGGTTTTATGCTTGACATGGGGATTTGTCTAGGGATTAACATGCCCCTCCCCTTCAAACAAGTGTTGTCCTCAACACTTGAATATTCACATGTGTTTTTGTTGGGTATGTGTTATATTCTTTGCACGAGTAGTAGTGTCTATGTTGTGCCAGGCATGTAAGGGTCTGAGGGAAATTCCCCCGAGAATTTTTTTCCTCGGGAAACTTGTCGCATTTTTTTCTCATCTTTCGTGTTGCCTCGATTTCCGTGTCCATTGTTGGGTGCTTTTTCAACACATGGTTTCTTGTCGATGGTTTTCTATTTCCGGTTAAGGAATTAGGGTTGTTGACTAATCTAGGTCATTGGGTTAGGGTTTTGGATGCCACTGGCTCCTATATGTATATTGTATTGTAAACAATGTATCACTATGAATGAATATAAAATATGCTGGTTTTCCAGGGGAAATTTTTATGTGTAATGTTTTTATTTTCCATTGTATCTTTTCTATTCTTTTACTGAAAATCTGTTTGCAGTAAATATTGTACAAGGTTAAAATCTACATTTGGTATCAGAGCTTTGTTGGCTTCAGGGGGATGCCTTTGTGGTCAAGGGTTTGGCTCGAGACTGTGATAAGCCTTGTTACAGTGGGAGATCCATGGTATTGATTTTTTAGGTGAAAAGAAATGGAGAGCAATTCGAAAATGGAGATCGATAAGTTTAATGGGAAAAGTTTTCAATTGTGGAAGCTCAAGATGGAAGATTTGTTGGTGGATAGAGATTAGTGGATCACGGTAGATCCAGGTATTGCACCTACAGGAACTTCAACAGATGATTGGAAAAAGTTGGATCAAAAGGAGAAGAGCACAATCCGAATGTGTCTCTCAGATTTAATATTACTAAATGTGTCAAAGGAAGCTACAACTAAGGATTTATGGGATAAGTTGGGGAAGTTGTATCAATCTAAGTCCCTAGTAAATAAACTATTCCTTAGAAAGAAGATTAAAACCCGAGGATGAGAGATGGAGACTCGGTGGCAGAGCATTTGAACACCATCAATACTATGGTAAGTCAGTTATTATCTGTTAAAATTAAAATTTGAGATGAAGATAAGTGTATCAGTTTACTTGTTATTTACCAAACTTGTGGGATATTCTGGTTGTGGCCATAGGCAGTAATACAACTACCTTGAAGTTTGATGAAGTGGTCTCTTCCTTGTTGTCGAAGGAGATGAGATGGAATAATATGGAAGGATAGAGAACATACACATTATTTGCAAGAGGACGCTCCTAGGAAATAAATAGATCTAATTTCTCAAGTGGGATATCTAAGTCTAAGGGTAGATCTAAATCTCTTGGAAAGTTTGTAAAGGTATGTTGGATATGTGTAAAAGAAGGGAACTACAAGAAGCAATGAAGATCCAAAGTTGAGAAAAAGAAGGGATCTAAAGAATCTCCTTCTGCAGAAGAAAAGACCTCCAAGGAAGAAGGAGGGGATGTGTACTTGGCTTCTTCAAGAACACATGAATATCATGAGGCATGGTTGGTTGAATCAGGTGTATCCTTTCATATGACCCCCCACAAGGAGTCGTTCTGTAAATATGAAAGGTATGATGGATGTAATGTTTTCCTAGGTGTTGACTCGACAACTAGAATCATAGGTTGAGGAAAAGTCAAGTTGAGGATCATAGATGGAAGGATTAGAACACTACCTAGTGTTCTGCACATCCCATGATTGACCATAAACTTGATTATCTAAGCAAAATGGACGATGCAGGGGTAAAAACAATATTTGAAAAGGAAACCTGCTGGATGGTTTGAGGAGAAATGGTGTTGTTGAAAGGAGTTCGGTTTGGAACTATGTATAAGATGAAAGGAAGCATTATTAGTGATGGGTGTAATAGTTCCATTGTTCCTGATATTGGAGTTGAAGAAGAAAGAACTCCTATAGTATCTGGAGAAAAGGTTATGTTGTGGCATCAAAGACTGGGGAATGTCGGAGAGAATGGTATTCAACTACTACATGGTAAAGGTATGGTTGAAGGTATGTCTAACTACTCTATGCATTTTTATTTCTGTGAACATTGTGTATATGGGAAGTAGAATCGGGTAAGATTCCCCTTTGGTGCAACAAGGGCAGAAGGAATTTTATAGCTTGTTCACAATGATGTTTTTGGACTTGTGTCAGTCCCATCATTGGGAAAATCTGTGTACTATGTATAATTTATAGATGAATTATCGAGGAATAATTGGATATATTTCCTCAGGAATAAATCTGAAGTCTTTGACAGGTTTAAAGAGTTTAAGGCTCTTGTTTAGAATCAAACAAAGAAAACAATTAAGGTATTGAGGACAGATAATGGTGGAGAGTTCAACGAGAATGAATTTGAATAATTCTGTAAGAAGTGAAGTGTCACATACCCACTACGACATAATAGATTTTTTTCCTTTTTCTTGAGGGCCAGAATCCCCGAAGTCCTACGGGGGCCTAACGCAGACTAGCTCTTCCCTTGTCCACCTCCATGTGATCGTTGGTTACGACCACAGACCAAACAAACTAGGCGCCTTTTCGCATTTTGTGACTCAACGATACATGCGCGTCAAGTCTTATGACTCTGCAAACCCCAAAACCCGAAATCTCACCTTCGAGGAGATCGATGACTACGAGTCTCCCCCTGCTCTCACGATCTTGGCCGTATCGGGATTTCAGTAATTGGGAGTTCGTAAAGCAAGAGAGTCGAGTCTTTCGACTCTTCAAACCCCGAAATATGAAATGGGCTAAGGTACTCGGCTCCACCCTTGTCTCGGTGTCATGTGACCTCCAACTAGGATGCAAGTCTCAACGCCTATCTCTTTCAGGTTTTGCGACTTTGCAATTCCCGTTGCAAGTGTTCCTTACTTTTTGGAATGTCGAACCCCAAAACGTGATATAGGTCAACAGGGTGTTGACTCCTTCCCTGTGACGAGAACATGCCACCTGTCACCTCCACGTGACCCTTGTTCTGGGATGTACCACATGTCTGCCCGAGCCATCGGCTTTCAGGACTCAAGAGAACAACAATCTGCCATCCCCTTTTCTCTACAAATCCCGAATTCCAATACACGGGTTCTTGTATGAGATCCAACGATCCCCGGTGGTTTGGATCCAACGGTCCAGATTCTTTCAGAGTTTTCCCCGAACTCGGGCCGCTCACCACGTGTCTCCTTCGATGGACGATCCAGACCCTTTTGGGACTCCTCCTTTCTACCACAGAGCACGTTGGGGTTTTGGGCACTGGGATTTCACGACTTGCGAAAATGAGGGATCTTGCCCTTGGGTTTCCCAAGTGCCGAAACAACGAAACCTATACACTCTATACTGATTCGGGGTTTCGCATACTGGGCTTTCATGACTTAATAAGACAAGGGTTCTTGCCCTTGGGTTTCCCGGGTGCTGAGACGCTGAAACCTATCCACTCTATACTGATTCGGGGTTTCACATACTGGGCTTTCGCGACTTGCAAAGACAAGGGGTCTTTCCCTTGGGTTTCCTGGGTTCCAAAACGCCAAAACTTGTCCACTCTATACTGATTTGGGGTTTCACATACCGGGCTTTCGCGACTTGCGAAGACAAGGGGTCTTGCCCTTGGGTTTCCTGGGTGCCAAAATGTCGACCGACAACCACGTGTCCTTTACAAATGGACGGCCTAGGTAACTCCCCTGGATCTTGGGATCTACAGTCTTGATTCCTTTTCTATTTGCGAAGGCCAAAAAGGGGTCGAGGCATTAACGCCTACGTTCCTTCCTCCAATCTAGCGGTCGTGACAGACCTCAGATCCTCCGAAAGGATCTCGTCCGTTCATCTAGCAAACGAAAAGGGTACTCTCTTTCGGTATTTGAAACTTTCTATCCTTCCCGAACTTCGTCAACCATGAAGGACTTGAGAGCGTTGCGCTCTTTCTCCTGGACTTGACTCTTAGAAGAGTCTTCAACACAACTATTACGCTCCTTCATCAAGGGGTTTTGGGGTTCTATTTGATCGTAGAGAGCCTGTGCATAATCGACACTACCTCTCATGGACTTAATGAAATCCATCCTCCAAGGGACTCAGGATGACTAGGCGAGTAAACCATCATACATGCAACTACGCCTAAGATCGATGAGCTCACAGTTCATGGCTCTAGCTTAAGACACTACAGAACTCCAAAATTTATGGGAACAAGTCATGTCTAAACCCTAAAATTCCTTTCTTTCCTAATTATACGACTCAACAGAAAATAGAAGGGATATAGTATATTCATTAAGCATTCATTCACATTCCTGAAAGCAAGCATAGCATACCAATTCATACGCCGTTACAACTAAATTACATAGGGTTAGAATTCACTTATCTATTACAGGTTGCTTCCAACCAACTGACTGTGGGTGTTCGTCCTTCCACTCGACCATAGGCTCAAAGGCATTCAATATTAGCACTCTGGCCACCCCTGTGCCAAGCCATGATATCACCAGGGAACTCTCACTCTTCTCGAGGGTTCTCTCTCTGTTTTCAGTTTCTGTTTGGGTCCCGTTTTCTGCAACTCAGAGCTTTCTCTCTCGCTTGTGGCCTCGACGAGGTTTCTCAGATGCCCTTCAGCATCAAGCTCGTGGCCTTATGTTCATGATTCGATGGAGAGCTTCACTCCTCTCCCTTGGGAGATTCTTCCATCGTCTGGTGTCTCCTTCTCTTGCTGCCTCCATGTGTATAATTGTCACCTTCCTTCTGTCAGAAGGAAGCTCGGGTCCGCCTGGTTTGTCAAACCCCGCGGTACTTTAGGATGACTTCTTGCAGCTAGACCATGCTCTCATTCATGGGTGTGGTTGGTAGTTCAACCACCGGTCCTTGCCTCATTAACTTATTTCTCTCCCCTAGTGATATCATGGCCAGTAATTTCAAGGCTTCACCCCCACAGTCAGTTATTGGCAACTCAAACAATAATACATTTACATTTTCCTCATGCATTAGCATGGTAATTCTTATTTTATGATTAATTACAAATTGGAGGAAACGGGGTGTTACATGCAGTATAGAAAGATAGAATACTACTCCATATACACCTCAACAAAATGGAGTTGCAGAAAGGATGAATAGAACACTGATGGAAAAATCAAGGTTCGTGCTCAGTGGTGCCGGGTTAGGGAAATAATTCTGGGCAGAGGCAGTGGGTACTGCATGTTACCTAGTCAACAGATCATCCTCATTAGTGATGGATGAAAAGACTCCACAAGAGGTATGGACTGGTAAGAAACCTTCTCTCACACATCTCAAGGTATTTGGTTGTGATGCATATGTTCATGTTCCAAAGGAAAACATGAGTAAGCTAGATAAGAAGGCTGAAAAGTGTATATTTATTGGATATAAAGATGGTCTCAAAGGTTATAAGCTTTGGAACCCAAAAACTAATAAGGTAGTGTATAGTTGAGATGTGGTATTTAGAGAAATGAAGGATGTTGTTAAACAGGAAGTCCTACCAAGTAAGGAAGAACCAAAGAAAATAGAGTTTGATTTAAAGGATGATGAATTAGACTCTACAGAAGAACATGAATCAGAAGAAGAATATCCTCATACTCCAGTATTGAGGAGATCGGTTCGAGAAAGAAGGCTACCATAAAGGTATACTCCATCTGATTTCCATTCAAATTTTGATTTGTCTATTACTGATGATGATCCTTGAACTGTTAGGGAGGAAGTGGATTCATAGGATGAAAATCTCTGGAAAAAGGCCATGGATGAAGAAATGACAGCCTTGGATAAGAATGAGGCTTGGGATCTAATGGAGTTTCCGACTGGAATAAATCCCATTGGCAACAAATGGGTATTTAAAAAGAATCTGAATGCAAAAGGAAAAGTGGAGAAATGCAAATCTCGGCTAGTAGAAAAGGGTCATTCCCAGGTTGAGGGAATTGATTTTGGTGAGATTGTTTCTCCTATTTTAAAACTAACCTCTATAAGATTTATGTTATCTGTTGTTGCTGCATTTGATTTTGAAGTAGAACATATGGATGTGAAGACAACATTCCTACATGGGGATCTGGAATAAGAAATCTATATGAAGCAACCAGAAGAATTTGTTGTGAAGGGAAAGAAGGAGATGGTATGCAAGATGAAAAAGTCCTCGTATGGTTTAAAACAATCACCAAGGATGTGGTATAAAAATTTGATACTTATATGTTGGGACTTGGTTTCAGAACAAGAAAAGAGGATCATTTTGTGTATTTTAAATTAATTGGTGATCATTTGATTTATTTGGTATTGTATGTGGATGACATGTTGCTGATAGGAAACAACAAAGAGATTATCTAGGATGTGAAAACTCAGTTGTCCTCTAAATTTGACATGAAGGATCTCGGTGCTTCAAATTTCTTTTTGGGAATGGAAATTAAAAGAGATTGGAAAAAGAGGAAACTTTGTTTAAATCAGAGAAAATATGTTGAGAAAATATTGCAAAGGTTTAATATGCAGGAATGTAAATCGGTCAAGGTTCGTATTCCTATTGTTGTAAAGTTATCTGGGGATCAATGTCCCAAGACACATGAAGAGGAGGAGGACATGTCTCGTGTTCCATATGCAAGTGTAGTTGGAAGTTTGATGTATCCAATGGTATGTACTAGACTATAAATTGCACATGCAGTGGGAGTTTTGAGCAGGTATATGTCAAAACCAAGGAAGGAGCATTGGACAACAGTAAAAAGGGTTTTCAGGTATTTTCCTGGCACTGCTAGCTATGCATTGTGTTGCCAAAGAATATCGGGATTGGATAGAGTGTTGGATATACATGGCTTTGTCGATGCAGACTGGGCTGGAGATCTGTATTGTAGGAGATCTACAAGTGGGTATGTGTTTAACCTGTTTGGAGGAGAAATAAGTTGGATGAGAAAAATAGAGGTTGTAGTGGCACTTTCAACTACAGAAGTTGAATACATGGAAACCACTCATGCAAGTAAGGAAGTAGTATGGTTACAAATATTGTGTTCAGGTATTGGGTTGGTACAACGAGCTGTAAGGATAGATTATGAAAATCATAGTGCAATTTTTCTGCTGAAGAACCCGTCTTATCATTCAAAGACAAAGAATATTGATATTCAATATCACTTTGTGAGAGACATGGTTGAAGAAAAGAAAGTTTTGTTGATGAAGGTGGACACTTTGAAGAATGTTGTATATTTACTAACAAAATCTATGAGCACTAAGAAGTTCTCTTGGTGTAGAGGATCCATGGGCATTGTTGCCCTAGATTGTTGACTATGTAACCATGTAACCCCTTGTATGCAAAGAAAAGAACAAGTGGGAGAATTTTGGGTATGTGTTATATTCTTTGCATGAGTAGTAGTGTCTACGTTGCACTGGGTGTGACAATCCCCTGTGCGAGGGTTCAGGGGCAATGCCTTGGAGATTTTTTTTTCCTCAGGAAACATGTCACATTTTTGCCTCATTTTTCATGTTACCTCGATTTTCTTGTCCATTGTTGGGTGGTTTTTCAGCACATGGTTTTTTGCCAATGGTTTTCTATTTCCAGTTAAGAAATTAGGGTTGTTGACTAATCCAGGTCATTGGGTTAAGGTTTTGGATTCCGCTGACTCCTATATGTATATTGTATTGTAAACAATGTATCACTATGAATGAATATAGAATATGTTGGTTTTCTCGGTTTGGGTTTCCAGGGGAAAAATCTCTGTGTAATGTTTGTATTTTCCATTGTGTCTTTTTTGTTCTTTTACTAAATATTTGTTTGTAATAAATATTGTACAAGGTTAAAATCTACAGTTTCTACATGAAGAACTCATATTCCCATATCTCCTTTTCCATTGGTAGGATCTTCCATTTGACGAGGTACTCAGTAATTTCTCGATTTTGAATCCGCTTAATCCTTGTTTCAAGGATTATTTCTTGTTCTAGTATTATTTTCACTTCTTCATTGATATTTGGCAAAATAGTTTGGACTGGGATCTTGTCATCGATTACCTTCTTTAAGCAATAAACATGGAAGACTAGATGTACACATGAAGATGGAGGAAACTCCAATTTGTAAGCTATGCTTCCAATCCTTTGTAACACCTTTTAAGGGCCATAATATTTGGGTGCTAATTTATTGTCCTTCTTTTGTTTCTTGAGGGACATATGTTTATATGGTTGTAGCCTAAAAAATACCCAATCCCCCACTTCAAATTCCCTTTCATTGTGAAGTTGATCTGCTTATTGTTTCATCGTATTTTGTGCCATAACCAAGTTGCCTTCAATAGTTTGAGAACCTTTTGTTGGTGCCTTATGTGTTCCTCCACTGCCTGAACCTTTACAATCCCTTTTGAGGGAGATGTGTTGGATGTAGGATGATATCCATAAAGTGCTAGAAATGGGGAAAGTTTTGATGAAGTATGAAAGGATGTGTTGTACCACCATTTTTCCCAGGGCAACCACTTGAACCATTGTGTCTATTTATCATATGCAAATAAGCAAAGATATCCTTCTAGACATTTATTCACAATATCAGTTTTCCCATAAGATTGAGGATGGTAAGATGAGTTGTGAGCCAATTGAGTACCCAAAAAAGAAAATTATTGAGTTTAAAAATTTCCAGTGAAAATTGGATCTCTATCACTTACAATGATCTTGGGGACTCCATGTAGCTTTTTAACTATTTCCATGAATGTTGCAGCTACTATAATTGATTTGAAATGATGAGAAAGAAGGAAAAATGGGAAAAAAATTTCATTCAAACCACTAATACCATGACAATATCCTTTCCTTTATATTTGGGTAAACCTATAATAAAATCCATTGAAAATTCTTCCCAACGTTGACTTGGTATAGATAATGGTTGTATGAGACTTGGAGTCATGATTGTCTCTCTCTTATTTTGTTGGAATATCACACATTTAGACACAAACTTTTGAACATCAATTTTAAGACCTTCCCAGGAAAAATTATTCTTGATCTAGTGGTAAGTTTTCAAGAACCTTGAATGTCCTCCTATAGGAGAAGTATGTGATTCCAGAAGGACTTTCTGTTTGAGTTGGGAATTCTTACATAAATATAGGCAATCATGACACCATAGAAAATCATTCTTCCATACAAATTTATCTAATGCACTGGTGTCCTCTTGTAGTTTTTGAATGATCTTGCACACCTGTTTATCTTGATTTCATTCTATCCTTTCTTCTTCCATCTAATAAATTTGAGGAATAGAAATAACACATAGTGAACCCTTTGTTTATTCTTCTTTCCTTGAAAGTGCATCTACCACAATATTATGTTTTTCTTTCTTATAAATAATTTCAAAGTAATAACATAGCATATTTGTAACCCATTTTTGTTTCTCTTTTGAAGATAATCGTTACTTCAAGAAGTAACTCAAACTATCATGATATGTTTTTACTTTGAAGTGTCTACCTATTAGTAAAGGCGTTGTTTCCTAATTGCATTTTGTATAACCAACATTTCTTTTTCATAAATGGGTTTGTGTAAGTTTTTTCCTTTAAGTTGGSTACTTTCAAAGGCAAGGGGTCTTCCTTCTTGCATTAAAATTGCACCAATGCCATGGCCCGAGGCATCACACTCCATTATAAATGTTTTTGTGAAGTTAGGTGTGTCCAGGAAAAGAGTTATACACATAACCTCCTTAAGTTTTWAAAAATATTTGGTTGATTTTTGAGTCCAAGAAAATGCTTCCTTCTTTAATAATGTTGTTAGAGGTGCTGCTATTTGACCATAGTTCTTGAAAAAATTGTGGTAATATCCCATAAATCCTAATAATCCTCTAAGTTTCTTCAAGGATTTTGGAATTGACAATTCCCTCATAGCTTTAATTTTGTTAGGTTCCACTTTTACACCTTCATGAGATACAATATGACCCAAATATTCCATTTGTTGAACCTCAAAGGCACACTTGGAAGGCCTTGAATAAAGTTGTTGGTATTCCAATAGTTGTAATACTCTATCAACATGTTGTACATACTCTTCCCAATATTTTTTGTATAATAGTATGTCATAAAAAAATACTAACCTAAATTTTCTAAGGAAGGGTTTGAAAATATAATTCCTCAATCTTTGAAATGTTGAGTTGAATTATTAAGGCCAAATGGAATAACCAAAAACTCATAATGATCTTCATATGTTCTAAAGTGTGTTTTCAGAATGTCTTCCTGCCTCATTCTGATTTGATGATATCCTGAATAAAGATCCAACTTAGTAAAGAAAACTGCTCCATGAAATTCATCTAATAATTCATGAATGACAATAATAAGAAACTTATCTTTGATAGTCATTTTGTTTAGTTGTCTATAATGTGGACATATACACCATGAACCATCCATTTTTGTAACCATCGCTACTGGTGAAGATAAATAGCTTTGACTATGTTGAATGATACCGCCCTCTAACATTTCTTTGATCATATGCTCAATCTCACTCTTCTGTGCATATGGATACTTGTAAAGCCTAATGTTAGGTGGTACACTTCTTGGTTGCAAATAGATAACATGGTCATGATATCAAGTAGGTGGAAGACCCTTAGGCATCTCTCCAAATACCTTGGAATGATTGTTGATAACTATTTGGAGATCCACTAGAGTAGAGGATATAGATGTTTGAACATCTAGTGAGAAAAATTGTGCAATTACACCATTGTGTCCTCTTTTAAGTATTTTTTTCATTCTATTAGAGCTTATCACTTTAGAGGGTTTCCCTTGGATACCTCTAAGCTCAATTTCCTTTTATTCCAAGGAAAATCTTAAGAAAAGATCTTGAAAATTAAGGGATACTATTCCCAATTATTGTAACCATCGGATCCCTAATGCAACATCAACACCACCCATTTGGATGGAAATCATAGGACTATCAAATAAATACTACCCCATTTTGAGATTAATATTGTGGCACTTCCCTAAAAAAATTATGAACCTACATATACAATAATTACTTGAAACTCTGGTGCTGGAAATACAAAGCAAATGCAAGATTTTGCTAATTTGTAATTGATGAAGTTATGAGTATTGCCAGAATCAATAAAAAATGTTACCTTATTCTCTTATATATATCCTTCTATATTGAGGGTTTGTGGAGTACTAGTGTTGTCCAATGCATGAAAATATATTGTTCGAGTAGTCTCTTCTAGATCTAGATCTTGTGATGGTTCCAATTCTTGATCTTCTTCCTCTTCACAGTCTATGCAAAATAATTTTTTTCTCATCAAATTTATACCCCTTACCATACTTATTGTCACACTTGAAACATAGTCTCTTTGCTCTTATTTCATCAATTTGCTGAGGTCTCAACCTTGTTGGTTGAGTGAGGTTAGGAGAAGGGTCATGATTCTCTTTATAGCTATCAATGACCACTCTTATAGTAGCCATATTTTAGTTTCAACTTCTCTTCCAGTTTGAAATCATGCTCTAGGGATTTAGGTTCAAAGAGACTCACTTCATGTTGGATGATTTTCTTTAAATTTCCCATAAAGAGATATAATAGTTTATCCTTTGGAATGTCCTTTACCCTGAGATGTAGTTTTTGGAATTGTTGAATGTGCTCTACTATTGGACCTTTTTTTATGAATATTTATGAGTTTACTAAAGAATGTATTGCTCTTAATATCCCCATAATATGCTATCAATGCATCCGTAAAAATGGACCAAGAGATAATAGAATCCTTTTTTCATTCGCAAATCCATTGATACCATACAAATTGGTCATTTTCTAAATAAAATGATGCAATATTTACCTTTTGAAAGGTTGACACTTGGTGTAAATCAAAGAATTTCCCCATATGAAATATCCATGTTATATGATATTTACCATCAGACTTCCTCATATTGATCTTTGGAATGATGTAGTTCCTTGGTGTTGACTTGAAGCCGTAATGATGTGGATATTGGAGTAATGAATGATCATGATTCTGAGATTCAGTATTTTTTCTCTCCAAATGTGACAAAATATTCTGCATATGTGCTTGAGTCTCAACAACCTCGTTCTCTATATTTTCATGATTTCCTTGCATCTTGTTATCTCCTTAAGGGAGTCTCTCATATAGGATATTTAAGAACATGTCATATATGGACTTTTTCAATTCTTCCATCTTATTTTCCATATGTTCCTGATTTTCATTCATATTATTTAACATATGTTCCCTATTTTCATTCATTTAATTTTTAAGATATTCCTGAGACTGTGATAAATCTCGTTGTTTCAACATACTAGCACTCATTTAATAAACTTGGTTCTTTAATTGGGTTTCCTGTTTTCTATGTCTTCACTTTCTTTAGATGTCATGTTTATTTTTTATAAGGACTAACAATATTATTTCCTGTAGAACCCTTTTCCATGTGAGAAAAAACAATTCTCCTCCTTTTCCTCTTTATCACAAATTTTGAACCACCAAAAATATATCTTCCAATCAAAAGTTATGACAATTGTAAATTGTGTACCTTTAAAACTCTAATTTGGAGGGTGTCTAGATGGTTGACCTTTTTCTTGATATATATATGAAATTTGAACCCTTATGAATTTAAAATTTCTTCCTGTAGTACTATGATATTACTTCTTAAATTCCTGAAAATTTTACATTTTGAAACTTCCATGATAAAATTTTATAGCAAAAATACCAAAATATATTATTTAAGACTAATTTCAGAATTAATAAAAAACCCCAACTTCCATAAGATATATCTCACAAATTATAATTATTCAAAATATAAAAAACTTTCCACCTATAATTCACTATGTCTCCTCATGATTCTGAAACTTTTAGAGTCTAAAATTCACTAAAATATTTTTATAGCAAAAATAAAAAGATGACTCATTTGAGACTAATTTCAGGACTAATCACAAACCCTAACTTACAAAAATGATACCTCTAAAACTATAGATAAACATAATATGACATTTTTACCACTTGTTCTTCATTAGCGTTTCTCAGTTTCCTCAAAATTTAGCTTTCTGAAATTTCCCAAAATGACTCATTTGAGACTGATTTCAGGGCTAGTGAAAATCCCTAACTCCCACAGGATGTATCTCTGAAAGTAAAATAACCCAGAGCTTGAAATTTTTACCAATCATACTTTACTATGTCTTCTCAGTATTATGAAAATTTCACTATCTAAAACTTCGTAGAAAAAAAATTATAGTGAAAATTCCAAGATGACTTGCTTGAAGCAACAAAACCCTAGGATCGATGCTCTGAAACCAAATGTTATGAACCAATGCCTTATGAATGGTAAAAAATTCAATGAATAGAAATCCACTTCAAGGGGGAAACCTCATTTTACAATATATTCAATGTACAATTTGAGATAAGATGATCCTAAGACTAGGTCTCCTTGGTATGTTTTCAATATATTTGTACCCTTTGTCTTCTCTCTCTCTCTCTCTCTATATATATATATATATATATATAAATTCAATGAATAGAAATCCACTTTGAGGGGGAAACCTCATTTTACAATATATTCAATGTACAGTTTGAGATAAGATGATCCTAAAACTAGGTCTCCTTTGTATATTTTCAATATATTTGTACCCTTTGTCTTCTATATATATATATATAGAAGACAAAGGGTACAAATATATTGAGAATATACAGTGAAAGGTTCTAGCCGATCTACTAATATAACACTAGAAATGTAATAAATCAATATCTAGGGCTTAATAAGGATTTTTATGCTTAACATGGGGCTTTCTCTAGTGCTTAACATAACCTTCCTTTCCTCATTTTCCTTATTTACTTTGATCATTTCCCAAACAATTCTTCTCGGGGAACATATAATCGAACCCATGGAAAAAACATTTGGTTCCCTTGTTGCTGCATAAGTGTCTTGATGCTCTATTTCACTAGGGAGTTTTGTAGCATCCTAAATTTTCCTTTATGTAAAAAGAATTCTTGTGAATTTCTCCCAAGTCACATATAGTTGCTTCTATTGTGGCATATTTAATCAAGTGTTCAATTACCAAGAACTCCAAGGCTATGGCATCATTGTATCCTTAGACATGTTCAAAGAATTGCAACCGACCAACTAACCTCCAAAACATCAAGCCATTGTGAAATTTGTCTTACGAAGCGTCATGTCTATAGGATCATGTCTATTTAATTTTTATAGCACATGTTACCCCCTTGAATATATTTTTGTCTTGTCCAACTATTTGCAGTGACAGTTCATTACCTTCCTTCATTAATGACCTGCCATTCATCTCTTCTTGCCGCATTAAAACTGACTGATTTGTCTAACCCATGATGTGGCATGCTATTTTTGTATTACCTCAACATTACCCATGATGTGACCTCTTCATTTTGTATTACCTCAATGCCAAATCACTCCTAACCAACTTAAGATATTAGTCATCCCTAAAGAGCATGTGGTATGGAATTATGGAGTGTGGTTGCAAAAAATGGTAGGGAAAGGGAAGGAAAAAGGATTAGAAAATATTGTGAAGAATAAAGGACCAAAGGTACTATATCCATATGGGTTTAACTAGAAATATTGTAAATAAACATTACATTTAAACATAATTTGAGGAGAAAGTTAAAGAAAATAACTAATTTACCTGGTAAAGAGTGTAACAGGATGAGAGAAAATCTTTCTTTCTTGAGTAGGGGTTTGTTGAGCAACAAATTCACCAGTTTCCAGTACTATGGATGTTTCAGTAAGTCAACACCTAGTGACAAGTTTTCAATAGTTAGTGATATATGGTGGGATAATCCTTAGGGGTCTAATGGGGGCAAAAGGACCCATTAGAGTTAGTAATAATGTAGGTATGGTTGCCATTTAATGTAAGGTGGATTAGGTCCACTATGATGTTATTGTTAAATAAGGTTTACAAGGTAATTAACATTGAATAAATACAATGTGGCATCATTAAAGAAGGCCCACTCAATATTTAGTGTTTAGTTATTATTAGGGTTTTATATCTAGCTATAAACAAGTATGGATTCATCCTCAAAATCATATCTCATTCATGGATATATTGTTTTTTTTTAATAGAGGAATCATGCTAGCAAGGTAGTTTTTGGGGAGTTTGTTGTCTTGTTGTGCCTAAGGGTTTTGACTACAATATTGTTACTTTCTTTTCACTAGAGAAGAACCCACTCTAGTTTTCATGAATTCCTCCATCCTATGTAACATTCCCCAACTTAACCAAGGAACATTACTACGTGGAAATACACATAAAAACACACTTTTCTTTTGATAATCAAAATCTTGTAGCTTACCAACTACGATTTAAAAACATATTCAACTAATTTATGATACCCATAATTAAATTCATCTACAAAACTCTAAATGACCATGAATGCAACTAATAACTCATTCACAACAACAATTAACCGTTCACATATACAAAGTTAAGCACAACAATTGAATTCATGGAATAAATCAACAAATGGATAAACACTTATCTTTTATAAAATGTTTGTGCAATCGACTACTTGGGAAGGAAGTTCCATCCAACCATAGACTTGTTGTTCCATATCTCAATCGAAGGTCACCCCCGAGCTGGGGCTAGGCATCCACAAAAGAAGGGTGCCTCTCATAGTCCCTAACAACTCCATATAATGACACAACCCACTGGTTATATCCTACATATATCCTGTTAAGAACCACATAAATGTCCAAATACAAGATGATTCCAAATGAAAATGTATCCTTGGTATATATAGGAGACTAGGAGGTACAATTACAACTAATGGACTAAAGTTGACATAAATAAAATAACATTACTAATGTAATATGCCCCAATTAAGGGGTAATGAGCCACTATTT